>QEPC01001394.1:10190671-10214857 GCA_003113815.1 Sphenodon punctatus
AGACACTAGTGCTGCAGAGGAGATGTCTGGAGCTGAGGCGATGGCTGACCCTCCTCCCAGAGCTGTGTCACCAGTGCCACCAAGTTCTCCTCCTCCCAGCAGCGCTGGCAGCAGTGCGTCACCCGGGGTGGGCCAGAAGACAGGAGGGAGGGGAAATCCTCTGTCTGGGAACATTTTAAGCTGGTGCGGGCAGATAATCCCAGAGAGGTGCAGTGCACTTTGTGCAATAAGCTGGAGAAGTGTGGGCAGGTGCTCGCCAACCTTGGGACAACTGCAATGGCGAGGCACCTGAAGTCATTCCACAGTGCTCTGATGCTAAGTGGGAAGGCAGGGGAAGTGGATGCCAACAGGTTCACAACTGCAGCGGCCAGTCGCCTGCCTCCTTCAGCAGGCAAGCATCCCGCACCAACTGCTGCTGCATCTAGCAGCAGGAGCAGTATGGGGGCAGAACAGCAGCAGGAGCCTCGCCAGCAGCATCAGTCCACTATGTGAGCAGCTCCACCGCCAGCCCCAGCCAGGTGATCCTGCTGGTCCATAGTCTCCACAGGAGCCTGGACAAGATTCTTGGGGGTGAGGGATTGTGGCCCTGCAGGCAGGAAGATGTCCGATGAGGCACTTGACCTGGCACAGAAGCTGAAGGCAGGTCTGAGTGCGTGCTTTGACAAGATCCTGCATTGGGAGAAATATGTCCTGGCAACCATGCTGGACCCCAGGATCAAGGGCAGCATGGCACGCGAGACAGCTGTCTATGGCCTCCAGAAGGATGCGCTGGTGCAGAAAGTCCAGCAGGCAGAGCGGACTATGCAGCAGGATGCCCCTGTGGATGGTGGGAGTGGGAAAAGTGACCCCTTCCAGTCATCTGGGTCTATCCCTGCCCCGAGCTCTAGTGGTAGCAGCAGCACCAGCAGCAGGATGAGTGGCAGCATTTATTTATTTATTTATTTAGGCACAGGCTTTCGCCATGGCACACACCATCCCATGCCAGGGGCAGTCTTGAGACGGGGCTCCTCCTCCTCCTCAATCTGGGCTAGGGCTACTGCTCCTGTGCTGTTGAGATGCTGTCCCTCCCTCCCAATGCCTGGCACCTGCCCTGCCTCTCTCTTTCTCTCTCTCTCTCATACTAGATGGCCTCAGACGCCTTATCTGACTGACCTCATGACACAGGGTGGCATTGGGAAACAAACTGTAAGCCTGCCAGCTGACCTATGGCTACACAATCTTGGCCCACCTCTGTAACGCTGACTGGATCTCATGCTCTCACTCTGCACAGTCTTTGCTAGTCTATCTGAGTGTCCTGCTGCCAATGTCCCAGCCTGCCTGCCCTACTGCCTCCCATGCCACTCTGCCTGTCTGCCTGCCCAGCTTGCCGACAAGCTCAAAGCATGCCTCAGTCCACCTTCCTGCCTCCTATGCCAAGGTGCCTGTCTGTCCACCCAGGTTGCCTAGCTCAAAGCCTGCCCAAGCCCGCCTGCCCTACTGCCTCTCATGCCATACTGCCTGCCTGCCCTCCCACCCAGGATGCAAAGCTCGAACCCGGCCTCAGTCTGCCTGACTGCCTCTCATGCCATGCCACCTGCCTGCCTGCCCCGGCAACCAGTTTCTGCTTCTGCTGCTGCCAATGGCCCCCAGGCCTATATGCTGTCTGTGCCAAGGATTCTGTACCCTAGCAACCAATGTCTGGTGATGCTAGTGCCAATGGCCCCCAGGCCTATATGCAGTCTGTGCCAAGGGTTCTGTACCCTGGCAACCAACGTCTGGTGATGCTAGTGACAATGGCCCCCAGGCCTATATGCAGTCTGTGCCAAGGGTTCTGTACCCTGGCAACCAACGTCTGGTGATGCTAGTGACAATGGCCCCCAGGCCTATATGCAGTCTGTGCCAAGGGTTCTGTACCCTGGCAACCAACGTCTGGTGATGCTAGTGACAATGGCCCCCAGGCCTATATGCAGTCTGTGCCAAGGGTTCTGTACCCTGGCAACCAATGTCTGCTGCTGCTAGTGCCAATGGCCCCCAGGCCTATATGCTGTCTGTGCCATGGCATCAAGAAACAGCCAGTCCAGCCCCAGGACCCGCCATCAGGGTTCGGGGGCCTACGTTACTGGCAGGGAGGGCTGTGTCCAATATCTAGAAGCTTCCACTCTAGCCCCAGCCCAGGACCCACCCTCAGGGTTCTTGTGCCCTGTCATTCCACTCACGGGGCGCTGTCATTCCACCTTTTCTTTATGCAACCTTCTGTTCATGGTGAGAGAGAGAGAAATAAGAAAGACAGAGAAAGTCTCCCCACTGCTAGAAGGAGATACAGACACGATCCCACCCATGCTGTCACATGCACTATATGGCCAGAGAGAGAGAGAGAGAGAGGCTCCCCACTAGAATGAGAGAAATGGGGATGGAGGGGGAGAGGTAGGTGTATCCAGCTCAAGCTGCCACCTGCCAGAACCAAGAAGAATGCCCATCTGTGCTCATGCACCCGATCGATGCCCATTGCCCACATCCAGCAGCAAACCTACCAGAATGAGATGGAATATATCAATATAACACAACATATTATATCTGCCTGCCTGCCTGTGTGCATTCCTGTACCTGCTGCTACCACCTATCACTTGATTGAATGAAGTATGCCCAATGTGCACTAATTCTAGGGACATAATTATTATTTTGTCACATAGGCTGTCATCCTATTGTACCAGAATCAGTCATGCCCGCCCATCCCAGGAACCATCAACGAGAGTCTGGGACCATCATTGCAGTCACTGGGGGATGCATTCCATTCCACTGAATTCAGAAGTCCGGTGCCCACACGCCAGTCTGCCCCCACCCTCAACAGCCTACTCCTCCGCACCCACCCGCGGATGCCTGTTGACGCTACTGGACATAAAAGCCCCTCCGACCACCAGCACCCGCCACCTGATGCCCGCTGCCAAGGAGCATGTCTCTTTTTTTCTCTGGCACACCCACACAGACACAAGCCCTGCCCCTCCTGGGGGGCTGTCTGCAAGTTGAGACCCTGCTACTGCCTGGCACATCTTTGGGTTAATACCTTAACTACGCTACATGTGGAGATGCTGCTGGCAGGAATCGACAAGCTGTATGAGATTCTGCCACCTGCCAGCCAGAACTTCAGCACATAAGGATAAAAGATTGGACAGGTCAAACGAAGCTCATAACAACAAATATAACAACTTTTATTAAAACTATTGAAACAACAACAACAAAACAACAACAACAACATTATAAAACCAAAACCAAAAATTGAAAGAAAACTTAAGGGGTACTACTATTAGTCTTTGGGCCTGTCCCCCAGAACTTGGAGGAAAGTCAAAAGGCGGTGGGATGCAGCACAGGTCTGAGGGGCGGCCACCCTGTGCTCTGTCATTTCATAGCCATGGGCCACGGTGAACTCCACAGCCCCTTCCACATCTTGATGCCACCTGGAGACCGCCTGGTGGTAGAGTTCCAGCCTCTCCATCTCGGTGGAGATGTACTGGGAGTATGCCTCCACCTGCTTCTTCTCCACCTTGAGAGCCTGGAACTTTTCCACCAGGCGGTTCTCCATGCAGCATACGCCCGACATCATCTGGTGGCCAGGCGTCTCCACTTCGGCCCGAAAGGCCTTTACTGCAGCAGACTCCCGGGGCCCGGGGGACTCCACATCGGGTCTGGAGGAGGGGGAAGGGCTTACATGGTGTCGCTTTCGGGTTGCCTTCCCCCCCCTTCGTCTGGCGCTGATGCTCCAGCTCCACGGCATGCCAGAGTCCTCCTACCGCCTCACCATCTGGCCATGGAGCCTTTCAATATGGAGCCCTGATGTGGTCCCCTCTCTCTGCCTCCTGAATCTTTTCTTGCAGATATAAAGAGCATAAAAAGATAGGAACATAGTAGGTGCCATACTGTGTCAGAACAACGGTCTGTGTCAAACCCTGCCTGCATTCTGCCTCCACAAGTGGGTGGGTGGCCAATCTCTCTCTGCAGGGGACTTCCTTTCCTAACAGGTCATAGGGCAATCCATTCCCTGTTGTTCCAGCCCCGTGCCTTACCTTGCAGATGGCAAACCTGTTCTCCTTATCATACCACCTTCAGACATTGGATCTTGTCCGCCGACTGTCTGGGGGTGGCATTGGCGACTTCCGCCTCTTTGTCCTGTGTGGTGTGGCACCAGCGCCGGCATCCGATTCCTCTCTGAAACAGGAACACATAAACAACACCTAAGTAATATCATGCATTTATGATGATGCCTCTACACGTCCCTCCTTGGGGTGCTAGGGATGGCAACGGGAGATGGTGAGCCCGGCTGGCACATGCAAAACCTGCCCTCCTTGGGGCGCTAGGGATGGCAACTAGAAAGACCTTTGCTGGCACGTGCAAATCCTACCCTCCTTGGGGTGCTAGGGGATACTAGGGATGGCAAATGGAGAGACCCTGGCTGGGACGTGCAAATCCTGCTCTCCTTGGGGTGCTGCTAGGGAGGGATAGCAATGGAGAGACCCTGGCTGGCACGTGCAAATCCTGCCCTCCCTGGGGCACTAGGGATGACAACTGGAAAGACCCTGGCTGGTCAGTGCAAATCCTACCCTTATTTGGGGGTGCTAGGTAGGGATGGCAACTAGAGAGTGGAGACCCTTGCTGGGGATGGCTGGCAGGCACATGTTTGGGTGGGAGTGCTGCTCATGCTCATGCCTGACTGCTGGAAGAGCCCCCCCACACTACAGTACCTTCTCTCTCTCTGTGGCAGACATCTGCTGCTACCTGCTGATGCCCACTGTTTGTGCCTGACTGATGCCCACCACCCATGCACCCACCCGCATGCCAGTGAGTTCGCTCTAACAGATAGAGCCTTTCTTGTCCTCAAAGTAAAAAAAAAGTTTACAAACCTGGCAGCACTTCCTGTGCCCGCCGTTTGCTCCTCATCAGAGGAGCCGGCCACCACCACCAAAGGTCCAGGTGCTGGGGCAGCGACCTCTTCCTCCTCCTTCTCCTCCTCCTGGTAAACTTGGTTTCCATGGCAGCCTGTCACGTTTACAACTGCGGTTACTTTAGACTGCCTCAGGGCAGTGTTCGTGTGAAGAATGCATCCAGAAACTGCCTCAGGGCAGTGTGTGTGTGTGAAAAATGAATCCGGAACTTACTTGTGGACTTGTAAACCCAGAAAATTGAAACACCCAGAGCTTTAACGTGTGTCTAAAAATGCCCAATGTGGCCCAGTATGAGAAGGGGCTGGAAGTTTATGACTATTATTAGGATGGTTAAAACATGCCTTGACTGCACTACACTTGGTGCCTAGGGGTGGATTAAAATGAAATAGGTCATTTACCTAACTGTCCTCTTTCTCCAAGAAGTCAGTCCAGTCCCTGTCCTACTTTGGATGAACTCTGTTCTTTCTATCTGCTCACAAATATCACCCACTATTTGGGGATTCCTCTAGCATGCTTAAGTTGTTAGGTGACTGAACCTTTGCTGAGATGGACCCTTCAGTGCGGGCTGAACTTGCTCCCTCTCGACATTTATCTCAGTTCCTCCCTCCCTCCTGAAAACCATTTTTATTCTGCAGGTGCTTTTATAATTGTTTTATTATTATTTTTATATAGCATCCCCCTGCCATGGCACTTAGACAGCTTCACATAGAACAATTTTAAACAACTTTTAATCCTCACAACAACCCTGTGAGGTAGGTTAGACTGAGAGACTATTGTGACTGGCCCAAGGTTGCCCAGTGAGCTTCTGGTTAAGACAAGACTTTTACTAGGGTCTCCCCCTACCTCCCTGTTTTAAACTGTTTTTAAATGGATCTTAAAATGAATTTTAAGTTGCTTTATGGTGTTCTATTGTATTTTCTTGTACTAATACAATTTTAGCAAATTTTAAAAATAACATTTTATTTTGATTGATTTATTTAAAAAATAAATAAAATAAAATAATATTGTGAGGTGCCAGACAATCCATTCATCCTGAGGCTGCTGAATACCCATAGTAGCCCCCCAATCACTGTTGGCCTGTGGCACCCTTATACCGCCAGGCATATTGTCATTATCTGCTATACCAGAGGAGTAGCAAACAGGAGCAACAGGCCTTGCAAACCACTAGTGCATGTTCTGTATGGACAGAAAAACTGACATTTGGGGGTGAAGAATGGGACAAAGGCATTGAAGGTGGGTGATGGCAATGAGAGGAGCTAAGGCAGTTGGATAGTGGGGCTACTGGGACGTACATGGATTATGATGGGTGGCAGATGGGAGATGAGGGTAAAGATGACTAGGGAAGTCCACTTCACTGTTTGTGGGACATCCTTGATACTGTTACTTGCCAGACCAGGCCCTCGAGGATCAGACCTAAATTCTTATCAGAGCAGATCTTTGGCACTGCCCAAAGCTCTGTCTTACTAAACAACATAGTAAAAGCGAGCACCTCAGCTGATGTAAATCAGCATGGCTCCATTAAAATAAGGCGTGTTACACCAAATTACATGAACTGAGAATCTAAATCACAAGTGTTTCTACCCTCCTTTGAACAGCAGTTAATCCAAAAGCATCTTTGGAAATGCTGTAATTCAGTGTGTGTGCTTTCTCACTCCTGACCTCGGAAAATTCAGGTGGCTGTTGTGAGCAGAACAACATACCCAGCCATCTCCTCATCCTTGTAAGGGACCCATTATGAAACCACTGCCACAGAAATGCTGCTGATGGGGTTGTTATAATGCAGCAAAGTGACCCAATGAACTCAGATGAACTTATGAGAAGACAAAGTGAGTGCATCCAAAGCTTTATTTTCAGAATGGTAAGAACTTTCAGAGTGCGCTTGATGACAGTGGGTCAAGTTCACTGATGAAAGAGATGGGTTCACTTCAGTGTAGTAAGGCAGTATTAAATTTCACTCTCTGTTGTTTCATAGTATCTTTGTTGTTCTATGGTTATTTCACATTCTTCTTTATCTTCAGTTTAAAAACTGAGAGGATAGCCTGCTGGAAGTTGTCTCCTAGTACAACATAGAGTAGCAAGTTACCAATCGTGTTTAGTGCTGCTAAGGATTTAGTCACAACAAAAACACTATTAATCTGGTTCTGAACATAGCAGCTGCTGACTGGGTGGAATTTTATTTCAATCCAAACTGCTCTAAAGATATGGAAGGGGAGGAAACACACATAGAAGACAGCCAGGAGGAGAATGGCAAGCTTACGAGCCTTGTGCTTATATGCAGTGTGGGTTTGGGGCCCTGAAGCCAAGGTGTAGATGATATAGGTGTAGCAAAGCGTCACAACTACCAAAGGCAACAGGAAGGCTAATCCAGTGAGAAGCCAGTTAAACAACCTGACAGCATCCTCGTTATCAGAGGCAGTAAGACCCAAACAAAGGCATCTATTTTGTTTATGTTTTGTAGTAATCAGAAAGGCCATTGGACTGACCACCAGAAGAGAAATTACCCAAACTGCAGCACAATCCAGCACAGCCCACCGCCTTTTCTGAACCAAGAAGCAGTTCATTGGGTAGACGACTACAACAAAGCGGAAGATGCTGAAGCAGGTGAGGAATAAGATGCTGCTGTACATGTTGAAGTAGAAACTGAAGCGAATAAACTTGCACATAAAGTCTCCAAAGATCCAGTTGTCTCCACTGGCAGAGTAGTGTATCAAGAAAGGAAGGCAGCATATGTACAGCAGGTCTGTGATGGCCAAGTTTAACATGATGATGGTGCTGCTTTTCCAGGGCCTCATCTTGAAAATGTAGATAGAAATCACAATGATATTCCCTGGGAAGCACACCAGAAAGAGCATGCTGTAAATGGCAGGCAGATAGAATTTATCAAACCAGTAGACTTGGACTGTGCAATTTCCGAAAGCATCTGTGTGGCTTTGCAGCGTGGTGAAATTGGGTGTGCCTTCAGATGTCGTGTTCATGGTCGTCGTCTTAATGCTTTAGAAAACAAACCAAATGTTTGCTTTTAAACAATTAGTCAGTACAAATGTACCCTAGTCTTGGGATTGGACTAGGTTAAAGCCAGTGGAGCCTACAAGATAAGGTGTTGGAACTGGACCTGGAGAGCAGGTCTGAAAAATTATCTTAGGTATGAACTCACTGGGTGGACTTGGGCAAGTCGCTATCTCTCAGCCCCAGTTCCTCATCTGTAAAATGGGAATAATTATGACCTACATCTCAGGAGTGTTGTGATGGGGAACTAGAAAATGATTGTAAAACACTTTGAACACTGACAGTACAATAGAAATGAATAATATATTATCTTTGAGGCCCGTTCGAACTCTATGATTCTATGGAGCCACAAAGCATACTTAATACTTATAGTAATACATTATGCTGGGGTTAGACAGTGGGGCTTACAAAAGGGATCAATATGTCTCAGATTCTGCTCTTGTTGGAAGTCATTTATCATTGACCTCATGGTTACAATTTAAAGTTTTTGAAAATTGCACATACAGGTGCTACATCTTACAACAGGAATGAGAGAGGAGAAAAGCAAAGACTAGCATCGGTTACAATTTTTCAAAACTATGGGTGTCTTTAGACAGACCATCCCCAGACCTGCTCCAGAGGTGGCCAGCCTTACCTTCCCCACGTGCAGCCCTGAAAGCACTGGGTTTAAACACACCTGGCAGCTGCCGAAGCCTGCACTCTGCACACACGGTGCCCCCTCCCCCACTCAAAGCTGCTGCCCACAGCTCTATGGTGTTGCCGGGGCAACCCCTGGCCTGAAGTGGAGCTGCAGTGGCCCATCCGCCAAATAGACGGACCGCTGCTCCGCCCCTGGCCTGTGCTCTGGGTTTGGGCGTCCTGCTCCACTTGTGGTGCTCTGAAATGTTCCGGAGCACCGCAAGTAGAGCTGGCCCAGAGCAGGCAGTGCATGCTCTGCCCCGTTCCGCCTCACACCCAGACATTTTCAGACAAGACACTCCCCACCCAACTCCCACCCACTATACATGTTACAGGGCATCCATAGGGCAACACTGCAGCCCTGCAACATGTATAGCGGGTGGAGAGTGTCCTGTCTGAAAATGCCCTATGTCAGTTAGGTTTGGACAAACCAAAACCTACAGAAGTTAGGTTTGGACAAATCAAAACCTAACCTCATCTCATTCATAGTAGTGAACCAGGAGGGAGAGAGGTCCTTTTCACACGAGACACCCCCACCCATCTCCATGCAGTTTGACTGTGTGGAGATGGGTGGAGGCACCCGTGGGAATGCCATTGGGGATGGTTGGGGTGCGTCCCACGCTACACCCATCTATGCCCATCACCCACCCATTGGAGCAATGGGCTCCAATGGGCCGCACACCCATTCCCCCCACGGTCTGCTTGGAAAGGGCCATAGCTGAGTCAATGGCATTATGTTGGTTAAAAATTGCAGAAGCTCCCAAAGCTCAAAATATGGATGAGGAAAGGCAGGTGTTGAATAAAAATTCTAGATTGTGGCCCACCTTTATTTTGGAAATTAATATCCTCAAACATATGATTCTGAAACTACTTTCAACTTTTGTAGTCATTTGCAGCTCTACAATGAGAGCAGAAACTAAAGACTGATCTTAGTGGCAGTTTCCATTTTCATTGCACTCACTTTGCAGAGTAACAAGCTGATCCTCGGCTGCTATAAGTTGATGGCATTAACTTCCGATTTTCATCCAGAGAGACTGCGTTGTATCTAAAACAAAATAGGAATAAGCGCAAAGATTTTCATTTTGGGTGGGTTACTCTACAACTTACATTCTAAGCCTAGTATGGAAAGAAAGGGATAGGGCCACTAAATAATAATCAAAACTCCCATAATTGTTTAGTTAAAATTGGATTATTTCATTTCTTGAGAGATGTGGCCTTAGATTTGAAATGGAATTTATAGCAAATCATTTCAGTGGCCAATTAAAAGAAGCGAGCATTTTATTTTCTCTCAAAGCAGCTGATTAAAGTGATTATTGAGTCTGGAACATAATATCCACAACACGACGCTAACTAAACACAGAGAAACAAGCTAGGATCTGCCAAAGGAACCAAGACCGTCTCGCACTGTGATAGAAATGCTTTTTTAAAAAGGACTTTTTAGCATGAATTGTGCAATTTACACCACTGTAACGTGTTACTAAAGGGTGGCAAATACTGCTCAGTTTGCTTTAAAACATACTAAACAAAAACAGGTTGCAAGATGCTTCATTCTAACTTGCCACTCCAGTCTCCTGTTGTGCCTCTGGTAGCCCATTTTAGGTAGAAAAATACAGTCTCCAGAATTCTCTCAGTTCTACTACACCCATCTTCCATACATCTGCTTCTTGAAAGCAAACATCTCAGACCCATAAAATGGAGAAATACTGTTTACCTGGGAATTTTCTGTCATCTTGCTTTTCCCTTTCATTTTTCTGAGTAGAGGATTCTGAACTTCAAGTGTCGTGCATTCCATACAGCAAAGCAGGTTCTCAATAAAATCTCCTACACAAGCAGACTTTCAGTTCAATGTTCTTGTGATTCTGAAACCACACAAAGCCACTACACCTACCAAAATTAATGTGTCACATACTGTATTTGTCAATCAGAAGATTAACAAGAAAGCTCTGTTACTATGTTCCTAAGGCATATACGTATCGACTCTTAGACCTGCCCAATTGTAAGTGTTCACTTTCTTTCTCCTCCTTATTTGTCTTACCTCAAATAGCAGGAACAGGAGACATCCCTTTTGAAAGCAGTGATCTGTACCTTGCAGAGGGAGGCTCGATAGTTATAGCAATAGAATTCAAATCTTGCATCCTATTTTAATATGCTTCTCTTTGAGAAAATTAAGTTGTGCTTCATCGCCCCTAGGTCGATGAGATTGCCACTCTATGCATTTCCTGCTGCCATATGAAGAGCTGGGTAAAGTTCATATGGCAGGTTGGTACTTCAAGAGAAATATGAATAATATTATTGCAAAACACAATTTTCTGTTTAAAGAATGTGTTGGGCTCCATCCTTTTGATCATAGTGTGGAAATGGCATGTCTGAACAGCTGTTTTTGCTAAGTAAAACATACATTAGCATTTACTAACTACTTGTGTGTGATAAGTGAGCATGCAAATCACTCGTTGCCCTGAACCTTTGTGTTTTGGGCTTTCATGCAATTTTCCACATTTATTTGCATTCACAGGTCTTCAAAATTGATTTAAACTGAATTTCAGTATTTGTATGAACATTGGCTTCATTTAGTTTTAAATAGTGATCTTCACTAATTGAGTTTGTTCGAGTATGAAGTGCAGTTCATCTATCCAATCAAAGAACATATCCCAAACAATGTGACAACAACCAACCAATCTCAAATTACAGCACTATTACAGCACTACAGCACTATTAACATGGAATGATTTAAATGTCAGTTACTAGACTGACAAAGATCAAACATCAGACTAATAAATGATGAATATTGAACTGACAAATTCAAAATATTAAATTATTTGGAAAAATAAACAGCCCACAAACAATGCTTTTATAAATGGGTCAGAATATCAAATTCACAAATGCAAATCTGAAAAAATGGTAAATATTCAAATTGCTTGATTTCCACCATATTGCCAGGTGTTGTGGGTGGAACTGGGTAAAAATGGACGTGACAGCGGCCCGCTGTGACCTGCTTTGGGCCGGACCTCACCTGTACGTCTGTACAGATGACACCAGATGAAGACCCAGGATGGCCCCGGGCTGTGTCAGCAGCTAGCCTGGGCTATGACCGTGGGAAATCTCTGAGATCATAGCCTGGGCTAAGGCCTGACTGACTGGGCCAAAGCGAGCCACAGCGGGCTATCACATTTGTTCACAGGCTGCCATCACTGCCCGGGTTGAGTCTGTCATGGCCAGTCACCATGGCTGGCCATCATTGACTGCCTGTCATGGCATGGCAGGGCACTGGGTGCAGTGTGAGGGTGGGGATAGCCAGCCACATATTTGCGCTTCTTCCCGCCCTTCCCAGCAGCCTGGCTGTGCTCATATTTGTTCAGCGCCCGACACGGCCCAGACCATGTCCTCCATGCGCCATGTTGGGCCACTGCCGTGCCACCATCACTTGTATTTTTACCCACACTATTAATAGGTAAAACTGCCATTGGCTTTAATTTTCATTTCTCAAACTTAAGAAAGTTAGCGTAGCTCCAGTAAACCATATTGGATAACGCTTTTAAAATTACTCTAGATAATTCTGTAATTTGAACGTAGTTTTATCATAAAAAGATAGGCAAGTGTTGAGGGTTTTTAAAAAAAATCTCAACAACAACACTGGGAACAGGTATTTTAGAGACTAATCTGAAGAGGACCAGTTCTTACCCGCTGAAGCCAGTGGGAGGTTTGCTGTTAACTTCAGTCGGCTTAGGACTGCACTGTCGGTTAAATCCATGTCTGCTTATTTTTGCATAAAACTGCAGCAGCAGCAATATTCTCCTACATTAGGACAGCATGTTTTATCATTATGTGGAAGGGTATAATGCCATGGGCTGCTATCCACAAACCCAGAGTGTCCAAGCTTCGGTATGGCATTTTGGTCAACAACCAAAAGGCGTTTTTTTAATAAATAAATTAAATTAAATAAAACTCCCATAGTAAAACACACAATTAAAAATCAGCTGTAGCTCTAGTGTTGTAAGTACAGAGAGCTAATTATAGTTAGAGCTTGTTCACTGTGTTAATTATTTACTCCACAGTACCCCTCTGCAATAAAACCTGTGGTATATAACTCATTCAGCTGTACATTGATAATAGTGGTTGGTTAGCACTGCTGCAGTTACTGTTCATTTGCTTTATAACGGGGATGGGCCTAACATAATACCCTGGCAACAAACACTCCCAAATTGCAAGTGTTCTGATTTGGAAATGGTATCCAGGCCACCCCTGAGAGTTTGGCTCTCGTCTGGAGGGAGGAAAAGAGAAGGCCTAGTTCTGGGCTTAGACATGGATGCGTGAGTAAACTTTCCTCAAAGGGATCCTCCTTCCCTCAGTCTCTCTTCCAAGGTCTGCTTCCTGGTACCACCCTTACAGACCTTCCCTGCTCTTGTGTGACTAGGCCTCTGCCTCCTGAGTCCCACCAGCAGAGACTATAAAATGACTAGGGGTGGAAACAGATGAAATATTACCCACCCACCATTTTGTTTGTTATGTGTCTGCTCATACGCAAACTCTCCATCCATTGGGGGCATCCATCAGGGAACTTCCAATGCTGTTGCTGGGATAGTGGAGGAAGGGAACAGATCAGGCCGGTTTTCTTCTGCTGCTAGCCTGGCAGCAGCATCGGGAACCACTTCTGCTGGTGGGGGGGGCGGTGGGGAGGGAAAATGAACCTGAAGCTTTTCCAGAGACTGATGTACAGTTGATAAGACAGTGCAGAAAGACATTCCCCAGCCCCACCAGAGATCAAAAGCCTCTGGTGTGGTTGAGGAGACTTTGCTTGCCAGGGTTATAGGTAGTTTGGAATGGGCCCTGGTGCAGAAGATGGAACAGGTCCCCTGCTAGGGCACTCCACTCCAGTGTCCATATGCATGTGGGAGCGCCTGGCTCACGGGTCCTGGGGTAGCCACACCTGCTACACCTATTATAGCTACACTTCTGGCTTGTGCTGTCTTCACTCAAGACAGTCCAGCAAGACTCCTCTCTCCTCTCCCCTTCCCTTCCCCAGTCTGCCAGAGGCTCCTGATTGTGGAGGGGCATGTGAGGAGTTCTGCTGTGCTCTCTTCACCCAGGCAAGGACCTACACAGCTGGTGGGTCTCTGGGTCAAGACAGTGCAGACAGAATCCCCTCCATCTAGAGGCTGCTGAGCTGACAGGATAGAGGAGATTCTCACTGTGCTGTTCTCACCCAGACAGAGACCGCAGGGTAAAGATAGCACAGCCAGGTTTGCTTCCACTTCTCTGCGAGGAGGTGTGTCTCGTGTGGAGCATGTATTCTGGTTTAGTTATTTATTTGAACGCTACCAAAGTGAAGTAGTTACTGAGATATAATTCCATGGCAGTAACTACTTCGCCCCAATGCTGTTCCTCCAAATGTGACTTACAGTTTGATCTTAGCAGCCACTACTCGTATGTGAGGTATTTCCAAAACACTCGTGCCCACAACAAGCTTAAGGAAATAAATCCTCATCCTCCAAGACTTGATCCAAAAGTCACTGAAAGGGAAGAATCCTAGAACGGTAGGGTTGGAAGAGACCTCAAGAGTTCTCTAGTTCAACCCTCTGTACCAGGGAAGGCTACCCTTTACGTACAGTATCACAGGTAGTCTTTGAAAACACCCAAGGAAGGAGATTCCACAATGTCCCTCGGCAGACATAGAATTTTAGGTCTTGCAGGGACCTCAAGGGTCATCTAATAACTTCAGTTCATGCCAACAGAGACAATAGCAGGTAATGTAGGATGAAAGCAGACATGCACCTAACACCGCTTTAACGTTTCTTATGCATGTTGCAGGGCTATACTGGTGCCCTATGCAGCCCTGCAACATGCATATGGAATGCTAAAGTAGTGTTAAAGCAGAATTACATGTATGTCTGTTTTCACCATTTGTGTGGCAGCAGATGTAATGAAGATTACGCCTATGATTCCATTTAAAAAGAACTCTGAGAAATATGAGACAATTTGAATGGCAAAGCGTTGGCTTCTCCAGTGTCAAGTGCTTTCATTATAATGCTTCACTTTGGTTCAGCCAGAGTATAATCTTTCTATGGGCTATTTCCCTTACCAGACATACACTTGTTTGTCTGTTCTCACTGTGTGTGATTGAACACCTAATTACAGTTCTTATCAGAGCACCTTTAAGTGATGTTCACTTTAGCTGAGAGTGAGCTTGGGCATGTGATGCACCCAGGGGAAGCAAGACTGGTATGCCTTCTTTCTCTCTCCACAGAGAGACTGGTAGGAACCATGTTTTGTTGTTACCAAACACACTGTAATTCTAAATTAATCACTGTTCAGTGTTCACATCCAATTATAGGCACAATTAGGATTGTTAACAAATAACAAACAAACAAACAAAAAGTTCTGTAGAGGACTCTCTTATTCTGGAAAATCAGACCTAGGTTTATATTTGCTGAAAGATGCTCAGTACTGTCACACAGGCTGCACAGATGTACGTGTATATAATTAAAAAATAATTGAAAAAGAAAAAGAAATAGTGCAACACACAATGCTCAAATAGTAGTAAGCATGATGGGCTAGAGGAACGTAGCCCCCTTGGATGTTAACTAGCACTCTTATTGGTTGAAAGTACATTGAATAGATCCAGCTGTGACCTGCTTTAAGCCGAGGCCAAGGAGGCGGTCGTTTATCTTAGCAGGAAGGTACTGTTGGGAAGAGGGGGGCATGGCTGTGCTGCCCAGATTCTGGCTGGGGAAGGCAGCAGAAGTGAGCCAGGAGGAAGCATGCACATGTAGCTCCTAGGGCTGTAGCGGAAAGTCGCAGTGGTAGCTATTTCCACCAGAAACAGCGTTTCTGCAATTAGTGGTACAGCGTGGCAGAGGCTTTCATTCCGCTAGTTTCATTCTGCTACTTCCGTAGTTCTGCTAATTTCATTCCGCTACTTCCACAGACTTCACAAATAGCGGAAACATGGCATTTTTGCTACTTCTGCCATTCTGCCGGTGCCACGAAATAGTGGAACAGTGGTTTTCCAACAGTTTCCGACAATTCCACAATTTTCCCGATAGTTTCAGAATTTGCAGAATGTCGGCGGAATTAGCGGAATGTCGGCAGAAAAGCGCGGTGTGGCACGGGCAATTCTGAAATGGCGGAATGGAATCACGGTGTGGTAAAAGCTTCAGCCCTAGTAGCTCCCTCTAGGCTAAGGCCGCTTTTAGACGAGTGGCACGCAATTGCACATCGCGATTGCGCATAATTTGAAACGTCCATCTGTTGTAATTAGACCAGACGGAAGTGGGGTATTATGCGCATATTATGGCAGTGCCACATTTTTAAAATCCGTAAATTAAATAGCTCACAATCGAGCTATTTAATTTGTGGACTTTAAAAATGCACCATCGCCATAATATGCGCATAATACCCCACTTCCGTCTGGTCTAATTACAACAGGCAGACGGTTCAAATTATGCACAATCGCGATGCGTAATCATGCACCACTCATCTAAAAGTGGCCTCAGAGCTCCTGCAAACTCTGGGATAAGTCCTTTTACAATAGTCTAGTGGTGGGGAACTGTTTCCCTCCTGGGAGCAACTTTGAAAATTAGTACAAGCTCCAAGAAAAGGGGTGAGCTTAAGGGGTGTGCTCAGAATGTGGAGGTTCCAGATCATGGATCTATCCCTTTTCCTTGTGTGCATACCCTTTTCTTAGCTCCCTTACCCTGAGCTCAGTTTTTCAGTGTCTGGTGGTAGGAACTGGATCAATGGGCCAGAGACAGGAACTGGAAAAGAGCCAAAAAACCCACTATGCACAGGCTGCATTTGGCTCCCAGGCCTGAGCCTCCCCTACCCATGTAGTAATAGCCTATTGTAGAAGAAAGAGGAAATGAGGTAATCACAGTAGAGACTGGATGGATCATTCTCTGTCTATGTGCAGTGCTTAGCATGTTACAGGCACCACCATAATAGTGCCTTTAAGACACCAGTGTTTCACCAGTTGTGAGGAACCTCCTCTTGACACCTGCCATTAGGAAGAGTGTCCAGGCAGCAGAGATCACTTCTTGGGCTGCTTGTTCTCTGGGCGGACTCAGCACTGCTCCAGTGGCAGATCCGTGTTAGTGCTAGGGTCCACACACAGAATAGGCTTGCTCAGATGTGCTGTACTACACCACAGTAGTTGTAGCCATTGATCGTTAGATGTGACATGATGGATAGTACTTCATAGTAGCTTCCCCTGCTTTGCCATTAGATAGTGAAGAGAGTGACTTAGGCTGCCCTTAGATGAGCACGGCGGGCTCGCGCCTGAAAATCACGCACCTTTGAAAAAGAGCACGGGTGGGGGTTAGACATGCACGGACGCGCATTATCACACTCGCACCTTTTTTTAAAGCCGCAAATTAAAGGCCTCGATCGTTGAGGTCTTTAATTCACGGCTTTAAAAAAAGGCACGAACGTGATAAATTGCGTCCCCGCATGTCTAAACCCCACCCGCGCTCTTTTTCAAAGGCACGTCCGCGCTCGTCTAAAAGCGGCCATAATGATGGCTAAGTGGACAAAAATCCACCCGTTCACTCTCCTCCAGTTATCCCACAATCCTCTGTTGAGAACTGCCTCTTGCTTCTATGCTCTGAGGGAATGAAGCATGGAATAACCTGCACCATCGTGTGTGTGTGTGTGTGTGTGTGTGTGTGTATGAGAGAGAGAGAGAGAGAGAAATAACGAACTAGATTGCATGTGTCCAATCTGTGGGTGTGAGGAGGAGACTGTCAGGTGGGAAGGGGGAACTGGGTGATGGCCCTGTCTGAAGAGTTAATTTGTTAATGAATGTTAATTTATACTTGTGTATGTAAATCAGGGTAGTGAGGTGTCCTTCTTTGAGGTTTCCAAAACCTTGTTAACCCTACTGCCAGGCATGCTCAGTGCAGAAGACAGGGACAGATTTAAGGCAGTCCAACATTCACCTCTGTATGGAATCCTATGCAAGCCCCAGGGCCGGTGCTACCATGAGGCAGCTCAGGCAGCCACCTAGGACACCAACTTGAAGAGGGCAGTTCTCCCAATCACCACCACTACCACCACCGGTGATATGCTCTGCACTGGATGGAATGGGAAAGGCACCCCCTTCAACTTGCTGCCCTAGGCGACCTTGTCAATAAACTGTGCACTGGATAGGGGGTAGTAGAGATGCTACCTACGTGGCTCAACCCCGATCCAGCTTCTGCTGCCATCTCTCCGGCCCCTGATCCAGCTGTTGCTGCATTTCTCCTGCAAGTTGAAGGAGGTACCTCTCCCATCCCTGATCCAGCTGTGCCGCTGGTAAGCTCTGCAGCTGGAGGGGGGGCAGGGAGGAATGGGGCTACCAGCGCTTCAGTGCCCAAGAAGCAGGCTGTGCATGTGCCTGCTGTGCGCTAGGTGTGTGCACGCAGAGGTTGTGCATAACATGCACGTGGATTGTATGTGAGGTGTATAATGTGTGCGCTGGTTGCATGAGGAGCACACACAGAGAGATTTGCCTAGGGCAGCAAAAGTCCTTGCACCGTCCCTGGCAGGCCCGTATACTGGGGGATGTCTAGGTGTTTGGAAGAACACACAAACACACCCAAGACTGATTGAGTTCCACTTGGCTAGTCTTCATAGTTACAAATGGGGGTGTCTCTCATCAAAAGAGGGTATGCCTCTGTGTGTAGATGCTCACTTTAAGAGGTGGCTCATAACTTTCTGTGGTCCTAGACCCAGGGTATGCTGGGCAAGTCCTTGCTGGCTGCAACTCTTTGAGGTGCAGGGCAGAATAAGTAAGCAGCTAGCCCTTTAAAAGGCCAAATGCCTAATGGGCCACTTAGGAGGTGGCTGACTGACCCCAAAGGCTTGTGAGTTGGGCCTGAACTAGTGGTAGCTCTGTGTTGCCAAGGCCAGTGAAGGGCACCAGGCTGTCTGGAGAAGTGGAATCATGGCTCCAGCTACTCCCCATTTTCTTGTTGGTAATTTATTTATTTTATTTATTTATTTTGTTGCATTTACATTCCACCCTTCCTGCAGAGGCTCAGGGCACCTTATAATCATAAAAACAGTAATAAAAAATAATTAACATAAATAATAATTAATAATTTTTAAACCCCCTTAACGCCCTCCCATATGCCTTCCACCCACCCAATCCTATCCCTGCTTGCTGAATGCCTGGCCAAATAGAAAGGTTTTAAATTGTTTCTGGAAGATGAACAGGCTTGGGCTTAGGTGAACTCCCAGGGAGATGGAGTTCCATAATCACCAGGCAGCCACTGAGAATGTCTCCCAGCGTGCTGTAGTTGTAAAAACATCTTAGAGAAATGGCACCTGCAAGAGGGTACCCCTGGCTGACCTCAGGGGGCATGAGGGAGGAGGCGGTCTTTGAGATACCTGGAGCCCAAGCTGTTTAGGGTTTTAAAGGCTAAAACCAGCACCTTTTGTGCCCAGAAAGCTATTGGCAGCCAGCGCAGACTCTGGAGCACCGGTGAAATGTGCTCCTGGTGACTTGACCCCGAGAGAAGGCAGGTTGCCACGTTTTGCACCAACGGCAGCTTCCAAACAGTCTTCAAAGGCAGCCCCACGTAGAGTGCATTGTAGTAGTCCAGCCTCGAGGTTATGAAGGCATGGATGATGGTAGCCAGATCTGAATCCGACAATGGTCATAGCCTTCTCACCAGATGTAATTGGTGAAAGGTGCTCCTGGCCACCGCCACCACCTTACAATCTAGGGACAGCAGCGGATCCAAGAGCATCCTCAGGGTTACTCTTCTGCTGTCCTTATGTGGAACTACTTATTTCACCACTATATTAAAAGGGCCTGAGTCTTGCCCTATGTAAATGCTAAACATTACTCTTCTGTAATGGAAGAGCTGATTTGGACACTGAGGTAGTGACAATAATATCCTGCTGAAATTTCCCATCATACTTGTTACTTATGCAATGCTACCACACTGCTGCATTCTTTGAAACTGGAACACCAGCTAGCCTGGGCAGCATTCATTTAGAGCTTCAGACGGAGTGTTTACTCGCTCATTCATCAGCACTGAAACAGTTAACATAAGTGACACAGCAAACATAAATGCCGTGCTAGACCGTAAACACAGCAGCTTAAAACAATAATGCGGTGTACTTTTGTCATTGATCTTGAAGCTGGCGTTGCATATTATAAATATTATGGTATTGTCTATTAAAGCTGGCAATAATAGGGAGGCAGGAAAGAAAATCACACTAGCATGTGACAGGAGATTACAGTGCTGTGAAAAAAGAGAGATAATAAAACAGACTATTAGCAGAGGCCTTGGGTGTTTGCAACAAAACAACCCAAAATCCCTCGATGCCAGAATTTTATTTTCCAAACTGTACAGTTTATTAGGCAGAAAAAAACAAAATTGCACCACGTTAGAGAGAACTATTAAAAAACAGCAACAACTTGGGCATTAGTGTTATGGGGCAATGCTAGCTGCTCTACCCTGACTCTTTTTTCTGATTGGTACTTGCAAAAAAATATAGTTTGCTTGATTTGCCTCCCATCTCTGGACACCAATTGAACATCTGGTTTGAGAGGTGTTAGGCAGACCTTTTCTCCTTGAATCAGACTTCATGAACCAGAGCCTATGGTGACATTCACTAGGCCATGGTCAAGATGTAATTCCACAAGAGAACCAGGTCATAGTTGAGGACAGGGGTACTTAAGAGGTGTGCCTAGGATGGGGAAAGGAAGGAGAGGGTCCAGATCATGAATCTACACCCCTATTCCTGAGTGCATGCTTGCATCTCTGCTCCCTTTCCCTTGGCTCACCCTCTGGAACTAGATCCAAGGACCAGATCCAGGAATTGGAAAGGGGCCAAATTAAAAACCAGCCATGGGCCCAAGGGTCATAGATGCTCTACCCCAACTTAGTACAAGAACTGAAAATTCAGTGATGATCTTTGCTGTAAGGCAGCGTGGACATTTCTATATCCAGCCTCTGTGCATGCCTCTGTGTGTGTGTGTGTGTGTGTGTGTGTGCGCGCGCGCATGCATACACATTAGTGCTGGAGACATTTCATACTTTCATTTGTGTGGATGATAAAAAGAAGCTTGTTGACTTGATTTGGATTACTTATCAGAGAAGTTGGAAGTCTTGCTATGGGACCTGAGGGCTTGGAAGATTATATACTCATAGAAGAGGCTTTGCTGCTCCCTGCTTAAGGGCATGGTTTGATTTTTATTTTCCGGATCAAGAACCGTCCTTACTTATATCCCTAAGCATATTGTGTTAGCAAGGTTCAGTCAATGGCATAATGTATCAGGCTACAGATACCACACCACAAGAGAGGAGAAGTAAATATTTGGCTAGAATTAGTTTATAATTAAACTGCAGTGATACATTAGTGGTAAATATAAACATTGTATTGAATAGAGTGTGAAGGCGAAGTACACTTTCTGCATACTTGCAGAACTGCAGCTTGAAGTGCATACAGATAACATGTAGTTCATTGCTCCATTGGATTTTAACCATTCAGTACACTGCTGGAGAGACTTTGTTGAATTGTGGTCTGTTATTTTGAGGTATGGCCAAAATTTTCTAACATGAATAAATCCCACAAATATTTGCATGTCTCCCATATTGCTTGGTTATCAAAGGTACTGAGCACCAGTAATTCTCACTGTTGATAATGAAAATGGAAGGGGATGCTCAGTTCTTTTGGGAACTATTATTATTATTATTTTAATTATTAATATAGTGGCAGCAACATGCTTGTGCTGAACAGTTGTCATAAGACACAGGTCCCTGCCCCAAAGGGCTTACAATCTAGAATGGGGAAGAGAAGGGCAATGAAGGGGATGAGCACGTAAGAAGAGGTAGGGATACATTCAAGAAGTTGCAGGTGCAAGTGTTTGGCTTAGTTACAGGGAAGGAGGGGATATTTTATAAAGCAAGTGCCCAAATATGCAGCTAGGTATCATACTTACTAAGCCTCTTGCTTTCTCAGTAGACCACTTTGTCTCACTGTTTCTACTAGAAAATCAAGCCAATCTATTACATTTACAAGGATGTTGTATCAGAGATTGGAAATATAGTAAAGGGTAACATCTACATTAACAGAAGCACTGGTAATAAAAAAAAACTATCAAAAGCTATCATCTTGCTTCCTGATATCTTCCATCATTTAGATCAGTGGATCCCAACTTGTTTGCTTGTGTGACCCCACTTTGGGATTTAAATATCCCATGATCCCTGACAGCAACAAAGACATGCAAAATATAACTGATATTGATCAGATCACAATCACATCTGCAGATGGTGTGATCGCACTTCGGGTCCCAACTCACAGTCTGGGAACCCTTTTTAGATTACCCAATATAAGATTACCCTTCAGCTGTCCTTGGATATGTCCTTTCAGCCTGTGCATCTGAATATACACCTTGGGCCTCTAGTCGCTATTTCACAGAGGCCATGGAAATCCTGAATCCATTGAATAAAAATTCACAGGAAATTTGTGGATCTTTGTGAAATACAAACCTGCTATTGCTTGAAGAAGTCAACTCAGCCTGTATAGTGCAGTGCAGACTATGAAAGAAACCCCAGAAACCAGAACACAAAGTAGAAGTATTCCCCATATGTTAGTGTTTACAAAATCTGATGCATTCTAAGCCAGTCTCATGATTTTGAGGGTCCTTACTCTGCAATAAGCGAATCCTGATACCCATGATTTAGCAGCTCTGCAAGTGCTTCTGTAGGCTGTTTGTAGAAATAAAAGCTCTGGTAATTCTTCTGCAGGCTGTTTTTAAAAGTAAGCATTGTATCTTTTTTTAAAAAAAAAAATATTAGTCAGTGTTGCATAGATAAACCATATCAAGAGTCACTGTGCAATAGAGTTCACCTTTTAATTTGTATTGATTTTATTTTAGGGTCACAATATGATGATGGGCTTCCCTACAGCAATCAAAGTAGGTTACACCATACTCTCTGAGCTGGAATCAAAGGGATATATAAGACACTAGGGAACTTGCTCGTTGACATACACCATGCAAGATTGCCACCTAGTGGCTACTGGTAAAAACTAGACTACAAGAAATGATCTTGATAAGTGTGTTATTTATTAATGATTAATGATTATTTATTTATTATTATTATTATTATCATTTATTAATTCATTAATGTAGCACCAGCAGTGTGCCTGCTGCTGAACAATAACCAGGTTAAGTGCCTGGCACTAGCACTACTAAAATATATTAGTGTTTAATATTATACTATTTTAAATATTTCACAACCATATAGAAGTCAGTGTCTACAATTCAAATAAAAAAGAGTATGATTAGGCTTCTAGTTTTCACTTGCAACTGGAAAACACCAGTGAGAATGCTCCTTATTGTTCAGTAGTTTCCAAACTTTTGCCTGTCATCCCATTTTAAGGCTTAAGTACAATCCTTTGATTGCAAAGATATACAAAGTATATTACATATCAATCAGGATTGTGACCCCCATCTGTAGACAGTGTGGCCTCACTTGGGATCCCAACCCAAAGTCTGAGAACTTCCCACCCCTCCTTTTTTTGAATGAGATTGGAAAACAGCAGAAATGGTGACTCAGTTCATATTGACATCCCCCCTTTCTCACTGCAGTTCACTTACGTGGGCCACATCAAATGTGTCTGCTGTTGTATAAAGACATACAAAATACATTAAATGATAAACCAAGGATCCAATACTAAGGACACAAAGCTTAAACTAACATGTATAATTAAAAGAAAGAAACTGTCTTACCAACATTCCCTCTGGGTATCCCTAGGGGACTCAGTAGGGAAGAAAGATAATATGAAATGTTGGGCAATAGTAAATAAGGGGATTAGAACTGAACCGTCTACAATGGATCCTGGTATATCCGGCCCCCTGTGGCAGAAACATTTTGCAGAGATATTTAATAATATTGTGGAGATGTATCCACCTTCTGTAGATTTAGATACAACATCCTTACCCACTTGGCAGCCAGTTGAGAGTTCTGATATTAGGACTTTTATAAATCAATTACAAACCGGTAAGGCCCCAGGGGAAGATGCAGTATCAGGGGAAAAGATAAAAGAGCACAGTGATTGGTGGATCCCAGTGATCTGCAAACGTTTTGACCAGATAAATTTCTACAGTGTGGTACCAGAGGGCTGGAATCTCAATATAATTTATCCCCATCTATAAAAAAGGAGAGAGGAGTCTTCCAGTTAATTACCACTTAATTAGTCTCATAAATATTATGGCTAAATTATACGCAAAAACGTTACTGACCAGACTTGAGGCCTGGGCAAATGAAGCAAACATATTTTCAGAGGAGCAAGCCAGTTTTCGTGCGAATCACCCAACAACAGATCACTGTTTTTTGTTGGCTTTTCTGATTAATAAATAAGTGGACATGAAAAGTCAAATTATATTCTTCATTTATAGATTTTAAATCCACATAAATAAATAGAGATTAATGAAGATTTACTCTGGGCTAAACTGAAGAAGACGAATATAGATAAAAGGTTTTTATTTTTAGTTCAAAGATTATATCAAAATACAATTACTCGAGTCAGGATATTGCAGGCAGGGAATTTATCAGATTACATCACAACAACTAAAGGAGTATTATTATTATTATTA
>QEPC01001394.1:10224355-10281616 GCA_003113815.1 Sphenodon punctatus
GCAGGTGAGAGATGGGGAGGGTGGGGGAGGAGGAAGTATGAGGAGGTTGGAGAGAAGTGATGGACTGGGGGGGAGGAAGGAGCAGGGGGGAAAGAAGTAGAGGAAAGAAGAGGTGGGGGGAAGGGGAAAAGGGGAGAAGGAGGGAGAGGGAAGGCGAGATATTAGGGCAGGCATGATGGTGGGGAGGATAGGAGGGAGGCAACACAGGGGGTGGGTAGTAGAGAAGAGACAGAGGAGAATGAGGTGGAGAGTGGCTGACCTCATGGCCACTGACGAGCTACCAGGTGGCCGAAGTATGCTTAGGCTTACCCTTAGCTGGTGGTGTTGGAGTATCCTGCTGACGAGTAAAGCAGGGTTATGTACGATGTTATCATAAAGCTTCCAGGGAAATATCTTCTTCTACCCAGTGTCTATGTATGGGAGGAAACTAAGCATATTACTCTATGCAGATGATATGGTTTTATTATCATCTACAGAAATTGGCATGAGAAGATATTAACATCTTTGGGAACATTTTGTATGGGAAACCATTTACAAATTAACTATGAAAAATCTAAAGTTATGATTTTTGCCAAGAAATGGTAGAATAAAACATGGAATTTGGACTCTGTTCCATTGGAACAGGTTAAAATCTACAAGTATTTGAGTCTGATGTTCTCATATACTGGTTCTTAGCTGGAGCACTATAATTTTCTCAGTATAAAACTTGCTTAATCAACCTATGGGATTTTAAAGTTTTGGCAGACAGCTGGTGGCAAGCTCTTTCAGCCAGCCCTGAAACTCCTGGAATGTAAGTTACTCCCCCAAGCACTTTTTCAGGGCTGAGGGTTTCGGTTAAGTCAGAGTTAGAAACATTTCAAAATTGACTAATTAGAACCATATTAGGGGTGCCACCCTGTACACCTTTGTGCATGCTTAGAGTAGAAACAGACATATTGCCAGCTGAAATTAGGACTGTTTTGAGGTCAGTTTTATACTGGTCACGGATTAAGGCAATGCCTAGTGAAAGGTTGCCAAAGCTCTGTTGGTCCGAAATTATGTTTTCGAACCACAATTTTTTTTGGAAGGAGAATATGTTTCGGTTGGTTAATGGAATAAGTTTCTCTCTGTCCTTCCTCAGTGAATACTCAAGAGCTAAGGTTAATGAGCTTATTCTGGTAAGACTCATGGATGTGTATACACAGAAAGATCTTGAGGCCATCAGGCTGACAAAGTAAGCACCATGGTATGGATTAATAAAAACACAGAACCAGATGGAGTATTATGTAGGGCTTCTTACAAATTTTATGCTGCGAAAAGCCCTTACGCTTCTCCACTTTCAGCTGATGCCCACAACAGTTCTTGAGGGTAGATATAACAACATTCCTAATGATTTACGTTTCTGCATATGTGGCACTAAGAATGTTGAGGATCTCTCCCACTATTTATTTAAGTGTCCACTATCATTAAATCTTAGAATAAAATTGTTCCAGCCCCTATTGGCTGAAGCCAATAGTGGCCGATCTTCTTGGGATAATCAGTATAAATTGCTGTATTTACTAGCTAATCCAAATAACTGTATTGTAAGGAAAGTGGCAAATCTTGCCCATTGGGTTAATGGTCCATCAACACAGGAATAATGATAAACTTGTTTAGGATTAAAACTTGAATATATATTATTATAGATGGTTTTAGTTTGATTTTTAGTTTATGTATAAAAATGTCCAGAATTAAACTGCTGGATATGTTTATTAATAGGTTATTTATTTGTATATCACATTGGCAACTTTAAGTTTTAAATGGCTCTTCCGTGATAATCGAGAAATATATGTGGTGATGTTATATTGCCAAGACCAAATGTTCACGTCAATAAAGTAATTGATTGATAAATTAACATGCAATTATTTTTATTCATATAATAAAAATGAAACTAGATTCTAGTTAGAGAAGAATTTTTGAAAGTTGTTGTGGCACGGAGCAGCCTTGCAGGGCTGGTGCCCCTTTAAGAGTGCCGAGCGTGGACACCGGTGGGAATGACACTGGCACTGGGTGTCATGGGTTGGAGGGTCCACACCCCCACTTTACCGGGTTTGAGTGACTCAGTTTCCCTTGTGCACAGCCCACTTGAATTAGTTTCTCTCTCTGGCTAATTCAAGCCTGCCACAGGGACAAATCCTTTGTCACTCAAGGGCCCGATCCTTCCCATTTACAGACTCTTTACTCTCTGGGTTCGCAAGAGCTTGAGGGCTCTTGTTGCTCACTTGTGTTCCAATGTTAGACACAGACACTTCTTCATAAAGATAAGAAGTAAGTTTATTGATTACATAAGCAAGATAGTTGATACAGAGTGGTTACTAGAAATCAAAGGTAAATATAACGCATTCCTGATCTATACTGATTGAATTCCTAAATACGCATCTTACTCTACCAAGGTCCATAAGTTTCTCTCAGTTCCTTTGGTATAAGCAACTGGGTTTCCAGATTTAGAGTTGCTAGAGAGCGAAATCATCTCTCTCTCCTCGTGTCCTTTCAGCCTTGCTGACTGGCAGCTTTTCGTATGTAGACGATGTTCAAGATGACTCTGGGCAAGGGATATCCCAGCTCACTTATTTAAGTACCCTTCCCCCTTCTTTGTCTCTCACTTCCCACCTTTGGGGAAATGGAAATGTGTGAGTAGGCAACCCAGGCAAACACGAAGGTTCATTAACATCTCCACAGGGTTGCGTCTGGCAAGCATTCCCATATACACATTCTTTGTATCTCTTTGCATTTCCTGTAGCGCAGTCACATGTTACAGCCCTAATTTGAGTTATACAGTTCTCAATTATAACATTACATACATGTGGAACCTTTTGCTTTACATATTTACCAGACTTGTAGTCTACATGTAGGCCCATGTTACACGTGTGTGACCCTATGTTCCTCTGTGACACTGGGCATGGCAGAGCCAGCCCTGAGGGAATACACCAGCCTGAGGACTGGGTATATGCATGCTCAAGCTAGCCCTGTGCATAGAGGACAGCCTGAGCTCAATAACCTTCCGTAAAAAGGGAAGGCTAGAGACAGGTTGATAGCTGGCAAGGGAGTCAATGTCAAGTGATGGTTTTCTGAGCAGAGGCCACACCACCGCCTCCTCGAGACAGTCTGGCACTCTGCCCTCCTGAAGGGAAGCATTGACCACCCCCGCCAGCAATGGCCCCATTGTCTCCCAGCAAGATTTAATTAGCCAAGATGGGCACAGATCTAATTCACATAAGGGTCCCGACCACATCAGCGGGTGTCACCGACTGAAATTGATCCCATAAAACCGGACAAGGCGTGACTTCCATAACCTCTGGTTCTCCTAGTGTAATAAGTGCAGCGTTGAAATAATAAGAATCCGAGCGATTTTATCCACAAAATAATTCACAAACCTATCACAGCGTGCTCCAGGGTGGAGGGAGGCCAGACTGACTAGCCCCCGCACCACCCAGAGTAGCTCTGCTGGGCGCGATTTTGCGGATGCTATAAGAGTGGTGAAAAAAGCTTTTTTTGCTGCCCTCATAGCCTTGGCATATGCTCGTAAACAGGCTCTATGCCGCAATCTGTTGGCTTCAGTATGATAACGATGCCACCGTCGCTCCAACCACTTCCCTTCTCGCTTCAGCACTCACAGCTCCTCCGAAAACCACGGAGGCCTGCGGTGCTGTCATCTGGGCAGCAGGCATCTAGGAGCCATCCGATCAATGGCCCCAGTCAACAGAGTGTTCCATAGTGCGACGAGGTCATCAATGAGACCAGGGGCCAACTGGAACCGTTCCAGTTCCATTCGCCTCCAGAGGCGAACCATTCAAATTGGCTCCACACCCTTCTGGGGGCAGACAAACATTAAGAGAGAGGTCTGTAGGAGATAATGATTCGACCATGACAAGGGCACCATTGATATCTCCCCCAATAGCAGAGCACCTGCCTCAAAGCCGGTGCAAAACATGAGATCGAGAGTATGTCCCCCCTGGTGTCTTGGGCTGCTGACCATCTGGGACAGGCCCATGGTGGCCATGAGCTCATGCTCCGCCCCCCCAAGATTGGCATTGGTGTGGATGTTGAGACCCCCCCCAGACTAATGCCTTTGGGGACCGCAACACCACCCCCACCACCACCTCTGCCAGAGCATGTAGAGAAGCTGTCATACAGGTAGGTGCACAGTATACGAGCAGAACTCCCAAACTGTCCCCTGACAAATTGAACACCAGGTGTAGAGCCTCAATCCCTACCATGGTTTGCACCAGATATCTCCTAACTGGCCACCACTCTATAAAAATCATAGATACACCATCGCCCCATCCCGCCGACCGTGGCTGTTGCTGCACGGAATACCTGGCTGGAACAAGGTCAGCCAGAACAGGCCCCAACTCAAGGTCCAGCCAGGTTTCTGTAATGCCTACAAGATCGGTGGCACAATCCAGGACTAGTTCCTGGATAGTTGTTGCTTTGTTGACCACCGACCTCACGTTCAACAGCATCAGTGAAGGGTCAGGGATCCTCTGATCTCGATTCCCCTGTCTAGCCACTAAGGGGTGAGTGATCGGGACCTGCAACAGGCACCTGTCCCACTTCACTGATCTTATACCACCCCATTTAGACCCATATCTCCCCCGTCCCATCACGACACCAATGACTGTGCGCCCCACCCGGCGTGCCCCCTCCCAGCCCTGGCCCCCCTCCATCTGTTCCGCCCTGGAAGCAGGGGAGACCACACACCCCACCCTCATATCCCCTACCCTTCTCTGCCACAGAGGGGCAACCCCCGCTTCCCCAAGGACTGTACCCCTCCCTCTCACCAAGGGGGTCAGTCCTTGCCCCCTAACCGAGTCCCCTTGCCCCCCATCAAACAAATATTCCATCCCCCCTTACCGCCTCTGTCCCACTCCAAAATATAAAAACATTTTTTAAAAAAACACAACAGCAACCCCTGCCTGGGTCCCACTAAGGGCCATGCCTAATGGCCCTTTAGCGTGGCCCTTAGGCGCATGGCCAGGCACCAGGCAGCTTTTGGACCCACCGGGCCAGAAGTCCATTGTCAGGCCAAGCGCCGGCCCCTCCCGCCTCCTCCAACAAGGGGAGGGGGCGGATGTCACCTGGACCAGGCAGATCGGGCCCTGTTGGGGGCCAGAGTCCCTTCTCAGCAGCGGTAACAGTGGTGGGAGCTGCAGGACTGACGGCGGTGGCAGCAACAGCAGGTGAAGCCCTGGGGAGATGGGACGCTCCCCAGGCCAGGCAGCAGGCAGCTTTTGGCCCCGCCAAGCCAGAAATCCATTGCCAGGCCAAGCGCCGTCCCCATCCCCCTCCTTCAGCAGGGGGAGGGGGCGGATGTCACCTGGGCCGGGCAGCTCAGGCCCTGTCGGGGGCCAAAGGCCTGTGTGGAGACTGTGGATACCTGATCAAAGAGACGGAAGCTAATTCCAAAAAGTAAGTGACTTGGAGCCAGTTCCTCAGAGTGAATGAGACAGCCAGGGGTCTGATCCTGCTGGGACTTGCCAGCCAGAGACCACATTCTGTTACAGTTACATTCTCAATTTTCTCATTAAAGTATAAAAAGTGGAATTTCTCCAAAATAACCTTTGTTTTTTGACAGCGATATAGAACTAGAAAATTGCTAAAACATACACCCCTAAATCTCGGTAATAAACACCAAAAAGAGAAGCACTAGATATAATGTATTTATAGAACCTGCTGAAGCCAACCACCCAGTTTTCCTATCGTTTTAACAAATGACAATAACAAATGATGCACTCTATTACTCAACCCTTCAGCAACTGTTGTAGAGAGCTGCAATATTCAGTACAGACAGTTTAATAAACAAAATGTTCTATCTATGACAAATGAAGACTGGTTGGCTCTTCTATTGAAGTTTAATGGAGTTTGCATTTGTGTTGTGAGAGCAGAATTGGATTCTTTGTGTTTAGAATATCCAACCTGAGCAGAGTTTGCTGCCTTTTAAGGATATTTGCAAACTCCAGGACTTGGCACTCATGTAAGTGCTGCCAGGTAGAGATTGATCACCTGCCAGGGTCAGATCCAGGCAAGGCCCCATGTGTTGGGAAGGACATTGGGGACACAGTAGCTCTTACTGGTGCTGCTGGAAACAGCAGTGACTCAGAGTGTTGTTCCAAAAGGAGGTGGGAGCAGAGCCCAAGCGGAATACTTTACCCCTCTCTAGGGATGATCTGTAGTAGGTCTTACTGCAGGGACGATTATGGGTGCCCAAAATGCTGAGCCCCAGCCCACTGAGGCCAAGGTGATGAAATGGACTGATGAGGCCAGGTATGTCTGCCCCATGAAGGAGCAGCATCTCCACAAAAAGAAAGCTTGTTATGTCACCTTTACTTTAAGTCAGGAATGGGCCAGCACCACCATTTTGCACTGGACTTTGCACCATTTTGCACTGCTGTATGCAATTTTATTAGGAAATGAATACAACTGAATATCCCTAAGAGTCTCTGAGCCAAGAGCAGAAGATGGGTTTTACTATCCTTCCAGCCTTGTTCATCTCGTTGTTGCTCCCTGGCATCTGCTGCACGTAGTTGTTGGATTTGCATTGGAAAAGTGAGAGGATGGCCTGCTGGAAGTTGTCTGCAATCACCCCGTAAAACAGGAGGTTACAGCATGTGTTCAGAGCAGCGAGTGGCCTGGAGACAATGTATGCGGCGTGGATTTGGTTCTTGGTTTGGCAGTTCACTGGATGTAGCCGTAACTCAATTCGAGTGGCCCTAAAGATGTGGAAGGGCAAGAAACACACACAAAAGACCACCAGGAAGAGAATGGCAAGCTTACGGGCCTTCTGCTTGTAAGCGGTGTGAGTGTGGGGCCCAGCAGTCAAGGTGTATGTAATCAGAGTATAGCAAAGAGTCACAGTCATTAATGGCAAGAGGAAGGCTAATCCCGTCAGAAGCCAGTTGTACCATCTGATCGTTTCCAGGTTTTAAGAACTGGTTAGGTCCAAGCAAATGGACTTGTTTTCTGCCATTGCAGAGGTAATCAAAAGGTTGATTGGACTGACAGCCACCAGTGAAATGACCCAAACTGAAGCACAAGCTATCACTGCCCACATCTTTTTCTGAGCAGAGAAAAACCTCATGGGATGGACAATTACAAAGTATCGGAAGATGCTGAAGCAGGTGAGGAAGAGGATGCTGCTGTACAAGTTGAAGTAGAAACTAAAGCGGATAAACTTGCACATGAAGTCTCCAAAGATCCAGTCCTCCCCATTGGCATAGTAGTGTATCAGAAAAGGAAGACTGGCTAAGTAGAGTAGGTCTGTGAAGGCCAAGTTCAACATAATAATGGTGCTGCTATTCCAGGGCCTCATCTTGAAACCATACACAGATATAGCAATCACGTTTCCTGGGAAGGCCACCAGAAAGATGATGCTGTACATAATCGGGAGGTAGGATCTCCTCAGTTGGTTTTCTTCATCAGTGCAGTTTCCAAGAGCAGCTTTGGGGATATGCAAGGTGGTAAAATTGACTAAATCTTCAGAGGCTGTATTCATAGTGATTTTCTTTGTAGGATGTAGGAAAAGAAGAAAGTTCAGTTTTGATTGGTGAGTTAATGCAATGAGTTGAGCCAAAATCCTGTATGGAAGCACTTCTGCAGGGAAAAATATAAAACTAGTCAAATATTTTGCAAGGTGCGTTGCCCAGTATGAGATTTTCATTCTCAAAAAGCCTCTCTTAGCCAGACACCTCAGAAGAAATCTTTTGGTCTATTTTTAAACAAGCACAGCTGGGGGGGGGGGGGGGGGGGAGGTCCGTGTGCACCACATGATGCTGATGCACGTCCAGTGAGTCGGGAGGGATTTGAATGGACCAGGATGGGTGTGCACTGGGTGTGCATCCCTACTCCAACACAGAGCATCCTGGATTTTCCCCCGATGCTCCATGCGTGGGCATGAGTGGGTGGTGGGTGGTTCACAGGAGCATATACCAACCCATGCCGCTTTCTGATGGGCGCTCAGGTGGGGATGGTTGGACCTCTGTGGGCATGTTCCATTCAAAAATGGTCTTTGTCAGGACTAGAGGGGTGTCTCTATATGGGAGGTTCATAAAGAGTTTCTAGAATAAAGGAGGATCTGGATATGGGAGGGCTGGTTATTGGAAGCCCAGCAGATCTAGAAAGCAGTCTAGCAGTCCATTGTCGGTGACAATTTTTCATTATGCCTTGCAAGTCACAGCCTCATTTGACAAAATGGCAGCTGGGTTAATCATTTTCAAACTGTTCCCCACCCTAAATCATAACCTTCTATTCAGCTTGCTGCTTTTTGCATTTTCCTGCTATTTTGGATTGGTATCATAGTGCCAAAGATTCTCAATTATTAAACTTTGGTTTTTTAAAAGGAGGGCATTGATTTTGCTGAACTCAGTCTTTATTTTATTTTCATGTAATAAAAATGAGCAGCTTTTTTATTATTGGAGTTTTCAAGGCTTGAATTCTGGATCCAGGTTGAGTCAATAACTCTGAGATTCAACCAGCATGAGTGTTGGCTCTTGGGCCATGGAAGGATCTCCTTTTCCTGTCAGTAACAACTATTGAGAGCCGCTTGCCAGTCACTTAGCAACTGAAGGGTGATGCTGTCAGCACACTGTAAATACTCTTACTTTTGAAGTGCCACTTACTTGCTTACACATTACTTGTTCTAAGAACCTAGTTAAAAAGTGTAAGGGTACCACTCTTGGATTTGTTGACAGGATGAACGACTAAGGGGCTAGTCAGTGGTGTAGCAAACTTGTGGCAGACCTTGACCCATGTCCTAAACATGGGCACTCTAAGAGCAAGGGGTTGGGGTTTCCTTAAGTGGCATCCCTCCCAAGGGAACTCCCGGCCAGCCTCATCATCCCTCTGCAAAGGTGGTGTTGTTGCCCTGGCTCCAGAGGCATCCTCCCAGCTCTGTGATGGGGAGGGGTGTGTGTGTGTGAACCAGTTAAAGATTGTACAACATTTTGAATACTGAAAGAGCTATAGAAATGATTAGAGCTGAAATGAGTACTTGTCAAATATGTAATGACTGCTACTCACTTAGCATCTGATGAGTACCAGTGCTTTGTCATTTTGTTTCTTCCCTGTTAACTTTTTTTTTTTAATGAAGTCTCCACTCCCATTGACCCTAATTGACACATGCTGCAACCTGAGATGTGAAACAAGGAGCTATTCCTTTATTATTATTATTTATTTATTTTATTATTATTTCATTTTAAAAGACACTAACAGATAATGAGCTAGGTCAGACTAGAACCCAGAACCCCAGCATGAAAACCACAAATCTTAATTTCCTAGTCACACTGTGACTGCATCTGTAGGAGTCCTACAAACAGCTACGTAGATGACTGGGCTCTATGCAGCGTTCTCCTGCTGGCTGAATGAAACACTGCAACTAGCCTTTCCCTTATAGCACTAGTGGTACTAGAGGGCACAGTTGAATGAAAGGTCAAGGTTTGTGGTTTGGACTGTTTGGTAAACTGAAGGTGTGATTTCTTACATATGTAAGCTTACTTTAGGAAACAATAATATAGGTCTTTTCTATTGTATGATGGATTCTCTAAGGTCTACAGTCTCTTATCTGCAGCATCCTTGAGCCCCCCAGCCTCTCCATTTCCTTTCCAAAGCTCTTCCATCAGAAGTACCTGAGTAAGTGCTGGTCTGCCTTATCTACTTTGGTCATGGGGATACTGATACATGGGGATGGGCACTGCATATTGGTCGTATAAAGAGCTTTATAGATAGAGCCTTAAAAGGCCCTTCTGGTGTGGTTCAGTAGCTCTACTTTGGGGCAGCTGTGCCCTAGGTTCTGTGCTACCCTCTGTCTTGATCAAGTCCCTTTATCAGCTGGCTTATAAAATTAGTGTTTGTACATGCACACTTTCCCTCGTTTTAAGTCCAAAAGCAGGTATGCAAGTACCTATTTCCCATTGTGGATATAGGTTGGCTACCCGCAGGGTTACTTGTCTTTTCGGTATTATCCATGAGTAATAAATCACTACTTGTTTCAATTCTAGAAATGATAAGTATACATAGAGAGCAGTTCCCAAACAGTAGGACCTAACCCTAAGTGGGTTCACAAGCAAAGCAGCCTGGCACTGCTGCCACTGTTTTGTAGTCTCTGGCTGGGGCAGCTTGAACAGCAACAGCTAGTACTACTGCTGCTACCATAGCTTCAGATCTGGCCATGGCAGCTTGCTGTGGCACAGTTTCAGGTCTGTGTGGTGGGTGGGTGGAGAGAGAAAGCATCTGCTTGAAGCCTCATTGCCCTGCCTTCTCCTGGACATGCCTGGGACTGGAGAGGAGGGGGAAGAAGGGATTAATGCTGCTGCTGCCTGACTCTGACCATACAAGGGAGAGGGAGAGAAACTAAAAGCCACATTCACACAAGTGCAAACCCAGATCTGGATGAAGGACAGCCATGATAGCTTCCCTGTGGGATGGGTGCTGTCAGGAGTGATTTGCTGTGCTAAGTAATTTTGCAAATATTCAACAGTAGCAGCACCATCTTAGCCCAGACTTCATCCCTCAGTTCTTGGGCATAGTGGAATTCTGCAACCCAAGCTTGAAGGCAACTATCTGGGAGCAGTGCTGTAACAAAAGGGAGCTATGGGACTGGATTAAAAACAATCTTAACTGCAAAGATTCTATGATACTCTGTGCTGCTGTCAGTAGACTAAAGTCCTTTTGAAAACATTGTAATCTCTTGTCTTTATTTGGAGAAAGCTAATTTGTTCTTGTGTTGTGGCAACAGACTTAGTGGCTGATGCCAATGCATGCCAGTTGGCAGCAGCCAAGTCAATGGAGCCTTAAACCTGTAAATTCATAGTATTTCACAGAGAGAGGCAATTATGCAAGCTAAATAATAGGATTTGTCAAAGGATATGGGCACACCCTTTTCTATACTGCCTCAGACTTAAGCAGCACAATCCTGGCCTGGGAAATTGAGATGCTCCTTTTGCCAAATCCAAATTAAAAGAAAGTAAGTCACTCACTCATTTTCTTACTCTTTAAACTCCAGTAAGGAAACTGTTAGCTGCAGACTTTTTTGTTGTTGAATCCCTGGCACATTTCAAAAGGATTGGCCTCTGCTCTGGGCTTTCACAGTCCTATAATATACTAATCCACTTTCTAGGTCCTCTCTTAAAATCAGAAAATTCACATTACCTGGAAAAGGCCCCATCTGTCCTCTTCATAGTTGGAACCTAGAATATTACAAACCAGCATGATGTATTTTCAATCTCTGTAAAATAAAATAGGTTCAGCAAGAATCTCCAGGAGAGGAAAGGCAAAGAACCTCCACTAATGGTCTGACTCTGGGAATAATCTGCAACAATTTCCAGCAATGCCACTTGCTGTACTGAATGAAATCTGTTTCCAGATGTCTGCTCTTTCCGGCTCCTAGTAGTAGCACAAACTGCCTGCAACCTGTCTAGCTCAGCTGAAGTGGTTGCCCTTGTCTGTGTCAGGCACTGTCAAGCACTCTTTCCTGGGCGAAAGGGGATGGATTGATTGTCAGGCTGCACCCAGCTCCTCTCTTCTAGTTCCTCAGTGGTGACTTTACTCTGAAGTGACTTGACTCTGGTGCTGTCCCCTTTTGGTTCTGATATGTACGGGTAACATTTTAACTTGTGGATCCTCTAAAATAGTTTCCTTTTGAGGGAAAGGGTGTTTGCAGAGAAGAGAGGAGGAGAACATGGTAATGATGTCTAGTTATACAAAACAAGCTTCCTCATGACCAAAGCTAAATACTAGGAGGCAACCACACAGAAAAGTTGGGACCATGTTTAGAAATGTTTGTTTTTGTTCCTGAAAGATCCAACTGGGTCAGATTCTGACTCCCTTGAAGACAATGGATACCTTGCCATCAATGGGGGAGGGTGGGGGCATAGCTCAAGTGGTAAGCGCACATGCCTTGCATTTATATAAGGTCCCAGGTTCAACCCCCTGCATCTCCACATCAGGATGCCTGAGGGAGGCCCCTGCCAAAGAGCTGAATCTGGACCCGAATTTGAAACCCCTGCTGCCATGTCAGGTTGTGACAATATTGGGCTAAGATGGACCATTGGTCTGACTCAGTTAGGCAGTTTAGACTTCAACAGAGCTGTAGTTCTTAACCCCAATATTATCTACTGAGATGATAGTTGAGTGTCTAGCTTGTGAGTCTTGAAACAAAGAGGGATGGCAAGCTTGTAAAGGAGTTGGAGCTCACCTTTTTGGAATGTTTTTCTCTTTTTGGAAAGTTCATAGTGCTTGGCATAGGATGAGAAACCCAAACAACAAAGTTATGTTTGACAGGGGCCTGAAACAAGTTCCAGCAACAGAAGAGTGAACTGGATCCAATAAGAAAATCATTCTAGCATTCCCTCTTCTTTGTGGTGTCATTCTAGCACTGTGTTCCTTGAAGATCCTTACCTTGGGTGCTTTCCAGCACACGCTGCCCAGAATGCTGTCAGGTTTCTCCCCTGTCCTCCTAATTTCACTCATGTAAGTGGTACCATGAGGAAACCCTCGCACATATATCCCCAGTAACTCCAATAGTAAGGCACTGGGAATGGGAATGTCACCACCTCAGCTGACAAGGTTAAGGTTAAGGAGCACAACTGCCATTCAGAGTGGGCTGGGCTTCTGGCATAGCAGCTGATCCACAGGAGAGGAATCGTTGCCCTCTCCTGATCAGCCCTCAGTCAGGAATTGAGGAGATCACCTCTCCGTGCTTAGAGGTTTGGTGAAATTGGCCAGAGAAAGGAGACTGGTTAGTTTCACCATGTTCGTTTGTCTTATCTATTGGAATATATGGCCTGCCCTAGCCAGAGGGTTCAGGGTAGGCAACTTCATAAGTGCAAATATAAAATTATATTTTAAAAAAATTAAGAGATACAAACCTTGAATAAAACCTGCCAAACACCTGACCTGGCAAAATGTTCTGCATTTCTTTCTAAAGTTGCTCAGACTCTGATGAATCTCCAGCTTTGGAACTCCCTTCCCCCAAGAATGCGTCTCTGCTTTTATTTGCTGTACAGACTTGACACGCTGATGGAAATACCTTGGAGGTCATAAGGGAGCATAGAGGAGAAGTGATCGTTCAGATATGTAGGGCCAAAGCCAGTTGGTTTTTATAGGTTAATACCAGCACCTTGAATTGTGCCCGGAATGCTACTGGAAGCCAGTGCTGTGCCCCTCTCCAGCCCCCATGTCCCAATTTTATAAGGAGTAGCATTTTTAATGATTTTAACACAGTGATGCAGCTGTGTCACAGAGACTTGCAGGATGAGCATCCTGAGAAAGGACGTTACAGCCCTGTTAGAGGTGTTGGCCCTTTAAAAAACCCTCACCAAGGGAGTTAATGAGGCACCTGATGGTCAGCTGCGAGAGGCCTGTGAGAGAGGTGAAGAAGCCAGAAGTGTGGTGAGGAAGGGGGTCAAACGAAGAACTCACCTTGCTAAGAGAGTCTGTGAAGGAGAAACAGTCTCCATGTAGGCTGAAGCCAAGCCTGCACCTGAGGGCTGAGAAAAAGCCCTGGAACAACACAGCCAGGAACCCAGATGTCAGCAAGCCGGGTTGTGGGAGGCGCTTTTGGTTGGGCTGCTCCAGGAGACTCAGAGAGACTGAGAGAAGCCCTTTCCCAGGAGGATTGGTACTGCCTGTAGGGGAGCGAGGAGGGCAGGCTTAAAACAGAATTAAGCAATGTACGCCTAAAGGAATGCCCGAGGCTTGTGTGCATGTGTCCAGGCTAGCTAATTCCCCAGCGTAGAGTGCAAAGGAAGCCGGAAGGAGAACTGCGCCCAGCAGCCTGCCACAAGCTCCCTTAACTGTAGAGCTGCAGGATTCTCGACCTATTCAGTGCCTTTTTCCAGGCACAAAACACTAACCTGAACACCTCCATTTGTTTACCAAATGACTTTGCTTCTCTCCTTGGTATGTTTATTAAAATGGTTTTGTTTAAATGGGAAAAAAATGGATAGGTTTCATTGGTGCCTAACCCATCCTCTCTATAAGCACAGAGTCCTAAGGATGGCAAAGCTTAGCCTGGGCTTTCAGTAGGAACACTTTGTTGAAACAGTGGCTTTTGTTCCCTGGAAAAGACCACTGACTTAACAATCCATAGGTCACGCACTTGAGAGCTCTACAAAGGATGCAACAACAACTACCTCAGTGCAAGTTACCTAGGGTTGGCTTTAGGAGTAGGTGGAAGCCTAGAGCAGAAAAATGAGCCAGAGGTGCTCTCACGAGTGGCATAACCACAATTGAAGCAAGAAGACTCAGTTGAGCCCAGGTCCCACACTCTGGGGAGGAGGAAGGGCTTTGCAAGTGATCCAAGTGCCACTAGGAAATTTTCAGAGTGGGCAAGGCAGGGGAGGAGCCAGGTCAGCACCTCACCCCCAGCACTCATCCATTTTGAAAATTTCCTAGCGGCACTCAGGATGCTTGCAAAGGGACCTGGCAGGAAGCAAGTTTTCATAGTGGGTAAGAATGGTGTTCTGGAGTTCATAACAGTAGCAACTTGAATGGGTCTTTTGCCCAAATTGCCCCCCAAAGGTAAGCCTTGCCCTACATCCTGGAGACCCTGCTCCATTACTCTTAGAAGGCCCACAGTCCCTGAACAGCCTTGCTACACTCTTGGCTCCCTCCTTTATTAGCTGTGCAAGCCCTCAGCCTTGAGGGTGGGGGGGTGGAGGCAGTTTTTTCAATATTTTTGCATTGGGTGACAAAATGTATAACGCTGCCCCTAAGCAACCCAACTTTGTTTTGCAGACAACATGTAAAGCAGATCGTTAGCCTTGGAAGAATCCGATTCTGCAGAGCTTGGATGGAAGGAGGGAACAGCCAAGAAATTAGCAGGAGTTTTGGAAGTGAATGTGCTATCACAGCTCTGCAGAAATGGTTGTTGAGGACTGTAACAAAGTCTGTTCCCCCAGAAGGGTAAGTATATACAGGATCTTGGACTATGTAAATCAAGGACCAGAATAGAAGGTTCAGTCATCAAGCTGTGGACTTTATTTACCTCCTCACAGGTGCAGCAACACTCATCAGTCCTCAGCCCAGCAACTCTCAGTTAGTCCATATTGTCACTTCTGGATGTGTGCATTTCCTTTACTTGCAGGCATCTCCATCCAGTTCGAGGGCAAAGCCACATCCTGGCTCCCCATCTCCAGTATAGGCTCCTCCCTCAGGTCCTCCCTCAGGTCCATAGGGCCTCCTTGGTGGCTGAAATGGTTGTTGCAAACCTTCTTCTCCTCCAGGTTTCAGCACCCTGGAGAGTGCAGAGTGCTGATCACTAGGTCCAATCTGCTCAGCTCAGCTCCCAGCCACAGGGTAAAGCTACACGAGACAGGGTGGGTCCAATCCCCTGCCCACCCTGCAGAGGATGAATGCAACTGCCACACTGGATTGGCAGGGAGAGCAGACCAAATGATCTGCCCCTCCACAGAGAAACCGGATGAGCGGGACGCTGTCACAAGATCATGCTATGCGTCAGGCCAAGGAGCTGTCCACATGGGCAGGTGTCCTGCCCTGCCCTATCCACCATCCCCCGGCCTCCCCACTATCCTGCCCCTGGCCATGATGTGGACACAAGAATTGTACCTGCCACTCTGTGATACTGGCGGGCCACACGGGAGATGGCCTCTTATCCCACATTGGGCAACTTTGACCTAGGTTGGGCAACAGTAACATGCAATGCACCACAAACCTTCTCTGGCAGAAGCAGCGCATAACAGCCATATGTCCACCCCAGGGCGGAACTGGTTGAACATCTAGCTGCTACTGACTATATGGCCTGTTGCATTGTGGGCTAGTGAGGGGTAAGTTTGCCCAATGTGGGACAACATCTCCTGTGGCCTTACCCACAGAGTACCTGGTTCCTGGAGCTTGCTGACCTTTATACCCCTGGAGGGGGTGGGTCCCCAGTGGTGAAGTGGGCTCACTTAAAGGGCCAGTGGCCTGCTTTGTCACACAGATGGTAGGTATTTTCTCAGCAGTTGTTAATAACAACTGTCAAGGTTGACAATGCTACTGACTTGGTTGGGATTATTGTGGGCAGGAGTATACAGCAAGGCATTCATTTGGATCACAGTTTAAAGGTATGTTCATCTGGCAGAATCAGAAAGGGAACAATGCTCGACTCTTCTATAAAAACAACTAACAATCACTTAACCCAGTAGACAGATTCTTACTCTTTTCCATTTTCTCCTATTAAAAACCAGCCAGGCATTTGGTGGGGGAGGATTGGGGTGTGGTGGTGGGGGGGGGAGAGTTGTTGGGGTTTTCCTTTTTTGGCTGCACGTTGTTTGTATTTTTACTGTTTTATATTGATTATTTATTTGGATATTTATATTGTTGTTTTATATTGTATTTTTATGCTACTGTTCTGAGCTGTTCCGAGCTGCTGGAGACAGGAAGGACAAGGTAGAAATTTAATAAATAAATTTTTAAAACAGCTAAACAAAGTGATATTTTTATTTATTTTTAACTTTGCCAGTGAATTAAAGTGAGAGATTAATTATGCTGTATAGCAGTGTTATTTAATTACTCCCCCCCCCCCCCCTTAGATAGGACATTACATTGTGGTCCAGATGGCACAAAATTTGTCATATTTAAATGAAATATACAGATTTGTGGGTGATGAAGGGCCTGGTGGGGGCAGAACTGGGCACAAAGGGAAAGATGCGGAGTGTAATAGACAGGGGGAAACAGACTGGCATGGGAAGGGCTACTATTGGAGGCACTGGAGATTAAGGAATAGAAAGTGAAATAATGCAAAGAGCTGGTTGGGTGACTTGGAGACATACAACAAAGCCTGACAGTGTCCCCCTCTCTCTGTCCATTTTAAGAAAAGTGGGGAATCATTCTGCCATTCTCCTTCCTAACTTCAGGAAACAACAAAGACACAGAAAAGCCTTTCTCTTTCCATGGGCCTTGACTGAGCCTGAGCTACTGCCATTGTGGTTCAGCTCTGGAGAGGGAAGAGGAAGGGGCATCTGCCTCAGTTGATTGCTACTGACCCACACTCTGATTGGCTATTGATTCCTATTTAAGTTCCTGGACCACAGGCAAACCCCTGTACTGAACAACCAGACAGGGACCCAGCCTGTCAGTGCTGCTCCTTTATACTTTGTTAGGACTGTCCACCTCCTAGTATTTGATCCATGCAGTGGACCATACTGACAGGCACTGACACTCCTCAGATCTCTCGGCTTTTGACCCTTACCCAGTTTTTGGGCTATGCCCCTCTCCATGTAAAATTTGGTAGGGGGGTTGCTTGGGTGAGTGGTTAAATATTTCCACATTCCAGCTAAATTGGATGGAAAAACAGCTGAGTTTATAGTAGTTGGACTTTTTGAGGCAAAACTGTTTTGTTTTTTTTCCTCTCCTGGTTTTGTGACCTGTGTCTTTGCTCCACAAATGTTAGTTCTCTGAGAAATATTTGGATAGGTATGGTGCTGGAAAATTCAAGTTTGACTTCTAGTTTCTGAAAATCAGTTGTGTAGTTTTGAATTTGAATTTATGGTGTTTTTGAAGTTCCCGCTTTGGCAAATGAGGAGTGTGAGAAGTATTTTCTATGCTGTCTGTTTCACCAACGTTCTGTTGTGTTACATAAGGAGGTGAGTTTTCGTACATGCTGTTGTATGACCGTTAGCAGGATTTATTGATGGGCCATTGTTTGTATGACTGTAAGGAGGCTTTATTGATGGGCAGGGCCACTTGGAAGAAGTAAAATGTAATTAATTGTGATGTTCATTTAAACATTTTATTTATTTACTTATTTATTTACAAAACATTTATATCCCTCACCCTTCTGCAACTCAGCGGCTCAGGGCAGTGAACAACATAAAAACATCACAATAAAATAATCTAATTACAATATAAAATATATAAAATCGACACATAAAATAGCAGCAAACAGATAAAATAAAATCCCTTCCCCAGCCTACCCATCCCCCTCCCCGAAGGCCCGGTGGAACAACCAGGTCTTACAACATCTTCGGAAAGAAGGAAGGTCAGGGGACAGATGGGCCTCCAATGGGAGAGAGTTCCACAGCCGAGGTGCAGCCACTGAGAATGCCCTCCCCACTGTCGCCACCTGGCATACGCGGGGGACTTCAAGTTGGGTGCCCCCAGCCAACTGCAAGGGCCTCAAAATGACCCGAGGCTTGAGGCGGTCTCACAGGTAACCAGGACCCAAGCCATTTAGGGCTTTATAAGTCATAACCAACACTTTGAATTGGGCCCAGAAGACAATAGGCAGCCAGTGCAGAGTCCGGAGCACCGGTGTAATGTTCTCGCACCGGCCCGGCCCCGTTAGGAGGTGGACCGCCACATTCTGCACCAGCTGCAGGCCCCGAACCATCACCAAGGGTAGCCCCACGTAGAGCACATTGCAATAGTCCAGTCGAGAGGTAATGAAAGCATGGATGACGGTGGTCAGATCTGAGTTCGAGACATATGGCCGCAGCTGTCACACCAGATGTAGTTGGCGGAATGCTCCTTTCACCACAGCCTCCACCTGACAATCCAGGTGGAGCTGTGGGTCGAGGAGCACCCCCAGACTACGGACCTGAGAGGCCAGAGAGGGGCAGACCCCACCAATGATGGGAGCCACCACCCCCTCAGTCCTACCCACCAACATCATCTCTGTCTTGTTGGGATTCAGCCTCAGATGGCTCACCCCTGTCTCTTATACACATCTAGATGTGTATAAGAGACAGGCTCTGTGATGGGGAGGGGTGTGTGTGTGTGAACCAGTTAAAGATTGTACAACATTTTGAATACTGAAAGAGCTATAGAAATGATTAGAGCTGAAANCAATGATGGGAGCCACCACCCCCTCAGTCCTACCCACCAACATCATCTCTGTCTTGTTGGGATTCAGCCTCAGATGGCTCGCCCTCATCCAGTCCCTCACAGCTGCCAAGCACCGGGTTAGCAATGAGACATGTAGACGTTTCTGCCTTGCAAACCTGTCTGTTGCACCTACGATGTTGTTGTTTTCTAGTGTTCTGTGAGTCAGGGCCCTTCTCCAAAATCACCACGTATCTTACCTAGGCCAGAGTTCTACACATTTGGGCTATGTGGGTCAAATTTTCTGCCAGTGCTTCTCAATCATTTCAAGCAGTCACACAATCTGCACTTGCCTGAATCAGGCCCTGATTGTGATTTAGGTGGGGAAATGCCATTTGTGGCTTATAATTAACCTGTTAACCACATGCTTCCTACCAGGCCCATGCTTCCTACCAGGCCCATCTGTCCCCTGACCTCATTGTTTCTTCCTTTCCACCCCACAGTCTCCGTCTTTTAGTCTCTACATTTTCAAGTGTTTCTAAAGAGGACTTAACATCTATGGGCCTGTCCCTAAGTCCCATGAAGTCAATGGGAATCTTTCTGTTGACTCTGAGTTCTGGATCAAGCCTTATCTGATTTCATTAACTCAGATGGTGTAAAGCAGGATTGGGGAAACTTTTCCCTCCCAGGAGCCACTTTGAAAGGTTCTACAAGCTCTGGGGGCCACACAGATGTTGGGGCAGGATTGCTTAAGGGATACACTCTAGGAAAAGGAGATCCCAAATCATGGATTTGTGCCATGGGACTGTTCCCTATCCTTGTTTGCATGCCCTCATCTCTGCTCCCTTCCCTTGAGCTCAGTTTTTCAGTGATTGGAGATAAGAACTGGATTCAAGGGCCAGATCCAGAAACTGGAATGGGGACACATAAAAATCTACCATAGGCCACATTTGGCCCCCGGGCCTGAGGTTCTCCACCCCTGTGTCAGTGGGGGTAGGGAATAAGAGAAGGGGTTCTTTCGCCCACACGCACCTGGTTCACTCGCACTGCTCTGTTGGGGTAGACACTGCTCCCAGTTACCCATCAGGATAGTGTGTGGGCCACTCAGCGTGCTTTCGCACCAAGAGCTTAGGCCCCTATCATCATAGGGCACAGAGCTAATCAATGATAGGAATTCCACACAAGCATCACACTCGATTACCACAGGGGGGGTACTTTGGTGAGGGATGGTGTAGGGCTGCAGGGTAAGGGACCCAAGGGTCTGGAGGGCAGGAGCCAGGGGCTTGCACACAGAGGAGGAAGGGAACGAGGAATCCAGCCCAGGAGGGGGAGGGGGATGCACCCTGGCCCGCAGGCCCTTACAACCCGTTCGTTCACACCAGGGGAAAAGTGGGGGGGAGGTTCTTCCACACACCACGTATAGCAAGAATTATGCTCTCTAGTATCCAGGTAGGACAGGCACAAAGGGGGGTTTAAGGGAACATGAAATAAGGAACAATAGGTAAGCAACAATACAAAACACTCAAGGAAGCAAGGCACTTATCTGTCAGGCAAGGGGGCCAGTCTCCACAGACACACAAGCTCTGTTCACCGGCACAGAGCTCTGTAACCCGGCAGTAGATGAAGGGCTAGCTCCGCCCCCAGCATGCGCCTGCAGGCGTTCAGAGCAGCGTGGCGGGGGGCGGGGCCTCTGAGCGTCCACAGGGGGCCCCTCCTGCCACTTTCCAGGCAGCCCTGGAGGAACCACAAGCGGCAGCGGCGGCGCTCCAGGTACCAGCCCTGAGTCTGGGCTTGAGGGGGTGTGGCCTTCTGCTGGCAGCCGGCATCGGGGGGGCGGGCTGGCGAGCCCGTGGTTTGACACCCTGATGTAAAACCTCCACAGAGGCCACATCCAAGAATAAACACATTCCTTCCTGCGTTGGCACAACCCTCTAGTAAGCAAGCCCCAGTGAAATGTAGGAANGGAAGGAAGGAAGGAAGGAAGGGGATCCAGATCACAGAGCTATCTCTATCCTTGAACATGCCCTTCTCTCACCCCCTACACTCACACTTTCAGTGATTGATGGTAGGAACTAGATTCAAGGACCAGATTCAGGAACTAGAAAGAGACCAAATAAAAAACAGCCATGGGCTAGATTTGGCCATGTTCCCTGTTCAGGAGTTCCTTGCTCCTGAACTAGAGATTTATGCCTCTCATTTAATGTTTTACTTTGCTTTTGTCTTTGCTGCTCTTGACCTTCTTTAAACATGTCCTTGGTGATAGTTGGAAAAAACACCTCCCTCCCTGTGTTTGCACTACACACCTCCTGGTGTTTTTCTGATCTACACCCACAAAGGAATGTGCACTAGCTCACTTGTATGGCTCTTCCTGTGACTCACCTCTCCTTTTGAGCTGGTTTGCCATTTCTCCTGTTTGCACTTTCCCTAATCCTGTGCCGTAAGTATTTAGATTTCCAGCTCTCTATGTATAGGGCTAAATCTTGCCCCCACTTCCTTGGTCAAAGAAAGTCCCTTGTCAATAGAATCATTGTTCAAGAGTGGGGAGGACAGATTTGGGGATTTGGGTGCATGTCACTTGTGTGGCATGGAGCCAAGTCCCACAGGACCTCTTCTCTACAATAACACACAGATGGGAGTACATGGACGTGGGCAGGCCCTTTGGGGGGACGGCAATGGGAGCAATTGCCCCAGGCCTCACACATGGAGGGGAGCCACATCAACAATGACAAACAGTACCCTGAATGATCAGATACCATTTTCCCTTCCAAAACAGTAACACTAGTACAGAGTAATTCTACCTTGCAGCTACCCCAAATAGAATATATATATATATATATATATGTGTGTGTGATATTGACAAAGGGTGGTAGTGAGAAGGGTTAACAGAGGGTGGGATGCTCAATGAACATTCTGCCCCTGGGCTCTCACTCTTAAAAAGGCACTGGAAGTGGGACAGAGACCGGATAAGACAATGGAATCTACTTCTGGTAATCACCAGTCTTTCAACCTGTGGGATATGGGGGACCTTACTGCTGCTTCTTCCTCCCAAGGCCTTGGGGCGGTGGGGGAAGGGAGCTGCTCCTTGGGGCTCTCCTTGGATCCCTTAGCAGTGTCAGCTGTTCAGTCAACAGACCTAGTGACTGCGGGCCCTAGCCCAGTCCTCAGTCAGTCCGACTCCTTATGACTACTGGATAAAGAGCCAGTCAAACAACTGCAAATATGTTCCTGGAACGTAGCTGGTTGGGACAGGAATAAGAGTGACCCTGATTTTTTGGTCTTCATTAATGACTATCAGATTGTCTTACTTCAGGAGACTTGGGCCACCACACCCTTATGCCTAGAGGGCTATAGGGCATACGATCTGCCAGCAGTTAAATACAACTCTAGAGGCCACGCGTGTGGCGGGTTGGGGTGCTTCATTGCTGAGAACCTACTGTTGGTAGAGTTACATCCCATTAGAGATTCTCATATAGTCCTGGGCTTTGTTGCCAGAATTCGATCTCTGACCGTGGTCATTTTGACCATTTATATCCCCCCTAGTAACACAGGCTCATTTAGGAAGGCCTCTTGGGATAAATTGGAATCTTTCCTGGAACAGTTTAGCCTTAACTACTCTCAGACTCTTTTGATCTTGACTGGGGATTTTAACGCAAGGCTGGGGGCCAACCATTCCACCGTGAGTCCTTATGCCAGCTCGGTCCCAGATGATCCATTTGGCCTTCTCAACCCTAGGAAGTCCAAGGATTTCCAGATCAATTCTTCAGGGATCAAACTTGCCAATGTAGCAGCCTCCCTTAATCTATATACCTTAAACAGATCCGGGTTTAATGACTCAGAAGGGGAATTCACGTATCTGGGCCCTTTGGGCTTCAGTGTTATGGATCTTGATCTGGTGACCCCAGCAGTGTTACCCTATCTTTGGGACTTCAGTGGGTCAAGCGTTAGTTGGTGATCACCTCCCACTATCCCTTTCCCTAGCTCTGGAGTATTCCAGTCCAGGTGATGTGCAGTCCCAGAATTCTGAGGTTTCTCAACTAGCTATACTGAGAGCTCCCCATTGGGGTGACTCCCTGGAGGCAAAGATTGCTGGGTACATTAACCAGTCCTCCATGCAGCAACTTTGAGACAGTTTGCTCTGCTCTACTAACCCGGAGGAGATCAGTTCAATGTGAAATGATCTGAATTCCTTCAACCACAGGTGGTAGCCCCCTGGTTCTCTGGCTCCGACAGGGGGAGTCAGTGGTTTGACAATGAATGTAAGCGGGCACGTGCCAAAGTAAACCAACTTTATCGTAGGTACAGAAGGGAACCATCTCATAGTCCCCCTATAGAATATTTGGATGCCAAAAGATCTTATAGACAACTGCTAAGGGAGAAAAAGAGGTTATTCTGGGAAGGGCAGTTGTCAGCCCTCATTCGGGCATCTGACCAAAAAGATTCTATCCAATTTTGGCATCTAGTAAACTCCTCAACTTGCAAGATGGGGAGATCAGTAGTCAGTACTATCCAGCCATCCTCATGGGCCGAGTATTTCCGTAATCTATTTGGCAGGCAGGCCTATGACTCCCTGCTGCACCAGCGTAACAGCGGTTTGGATTACCATCTATGGCCACCTGTCCCAGAATCAGAGATAGAGGAGTTGATAGATTCCTTCCATAACCGGAAGGTCCCAGGCCTGGATCAAGTGCACATAGAATTTCTGCGGTGGGTTCCTCTTTTAGCTGAGCTCTTCACTGCAATTAATCATTCAGGAAGGATTCCTATTCAGTGGTCAAAGGCAATAGTGATTCCCATCTACAAAAAAGGACAGTGGTCGGATCCAGCTAATTATCACCCGATCAGTCTCCTTTGTGTGGTTGGGAAGGTATATGCAAAAGTCCTTCTTGCAAGACTTACATCCTGGATGAGACAGGAAAAGATCATTCACCCAGAACAAGCCGGCTTCCAAGCAGGTCGCTCTACTTTAGAGCAATGTTGCCTGTTGGATTACTTAATCAGCAAGTACCGGGCCCGGAATCACTCTTTTTTTGTGGCCTTCTTAGATCTGAAGGCCGCATTTGATTCCCTAGATAGGAATATACTGTGGGACAAGCTTCAAAGGTCTACGATAGAGGGAAGGCTTCTTTGGCTAATTCAGGCCCTGTACTCTGGCTCTTCCCTAGTGGTAAGGGTAGACCCAGATGGCCATGTGACAAACTCAGTTCCCATCCAGCGAAGTGTTAGACAGGGTTGCGTCCTCGTGCCAACTCTTTTCAATCTCTATATAAACGATAGTATTCCTGAGACGTCCAACTCGGCACATTTCCCCCCCAGGGTTGCAACCAGGTCTGTGGGGTGTCTCTTGTATGTCGACGACATTGCCCTTCTTTCCTAAACCTGCATTGGACTTATGAGACAGATGCGGGCCTTTTCAAACTACTGTAAATCTAATAAATTAACAATAAATTATTCAAAATCTAGAGTCCTGGTATTTACCAATAGAAGGAAGGTCTACAGTTGGGAGATAGGGGGCCACATAATTCAACAAATGACCTCCTACTGGTATTTGGGACTGCTCTTCCACAAATCTGGTACCTGGAGGGAACACATTTCGGAGGCAATTCCGGCAATCAAGGGCTCTCTTTATGCCCTACTTAGTTTTTTCACCAGGCAGGGCAGAGATTCCATCTCTTCTGCCTTACAGGCGTTTAACTCTAAAGATGGTGGGCAACTACTATATGGAGCAGAATTGTGGGCTGTATTCTACGCCCACTGATTAAATCCAGTCCAGGCTAAATACCTTTCAGCCTTACTTGGTAACCCTATTGGTATCCCTCAAGCCATGCTCCAGCTGGAATTGGGACAGAAAGGCTGGGTCCAATTAGCCGTCGAATCTGCCCTAAAATTCTGGTGGAAAATCCACTATGTCTGTACTTCTGAGTTAGTCAAAGAGATGCTAAAGGACGTATGGGCCAGTCCCTGGCAACAGAAAATTTGCTCTTATCTACATACCATAGGGCTCTCAGTTGAGTACCTGACACACAAACCAACAGGGGCAATTTGGAAAGAAATCCAGATAAGAGCAAACGATATCAATAGGCAGACAGAAATAGCCGTTATTAACTCCTTTCTTCATGTCAGTTCCTACTTGACATGGATGCCTGCTCAGGGACAGATCCCCATCTATTTGGATGCCCCTATCACAATTAGAGCCAAGAGGCTTATTTTTAGGGCTCGCGTAAATTCCCTCCCCTCCCGGGTTCTTGAGGGACGGATTCAAGGAACGCCCTTCCTGGATAGGGTTTGCCCATTCGACCACGCAGCGGTCAAGACCTGTCTCTTATACACATCTAGATGTGTATAAGAGACAGATATTAGATTTAAAGAATAAAAAAAAAAAAACCATATAAAAACAATAAAACCAAATAAAAAACAAAAGAAAACCATATAAAACCCAATTTAAAAAACCAAAAAACCATATAAAAAACAAAAAATCACACATAAATTTCCCAAACGGCCAAACAGCGGAACCGAACAGCCGAACGGCCTATCCGAACGGCCTATTCGGACGACCGAACCGAACAGCCAAATCCGAATTCGGCGAACTAACCGAACGGACGAACCGAACACAACCGAACCGAACGGACGAACCGAGCGGATGAACCGAACACAGCCAAACCGAACGGCCGAACCCGAACCGCGATCTGTTCACCCATCCCTAATGAAATGAGCTACTTCTTGCTGCTCCCTGCTAAATGTCTGCCTGCCTGTGCTTCCTGTTCTACATTCACTTTTCCTACACTGACTGCTTCCTTTCCAAGATACTGGGGTCTCATTCAACAAGCACATCTGGGATACCCATCCTTGCATTTTTCCACCATTGCAAATCAAATATTGGGGGAAAGGTGATGCATAGGGAGTATCTCAATCCATTTTGCTTCCCTTTGTCAATACAAGTTGTAGAGCCACTGGTGTCATAGGCTGTTTTTAGATGAGATGGTACCATACAGGTCCACTCATCCCACACCCACCCAAGCACGTGTCTGAAGGTGGTGCACGCTATCGTGACCCACTCACCACCCAGTCATGTGCACTTGCAGAGTATCAGGGAAAAAGCTAGGCTGCTCCATGTGGGGGCAGGCAGAATGGTGTGTGAGGACAGGTGCCCACGTATCCCAAGCCCATATGAATGGCGGCCCCCTGCCATTTCAGTTGGGTGGTCTGCCATTTCACAGGTACTGTGAGTGGGGAAACACCAAGGGAACTGGCCAGGGATACTGGAGAGCCTGAATTCCCCAGCGCTCGACCAGGACCTGTCAATCTCTAAGACCAGCCCATCATGCTTATGCTTACCCCTCCCCCATGATCTGTGGCAGTGGGAGTGCGTGGAGCCTGTCAGGATATCCACCCACCCAGGGAGCCACCCGTTCAAACCCCTCCCAGCTCACCCGATGTGCATGGCTCGTCAATGGCCATCCCACTTGGCACACATGAACCCACCCCTCAGCCATGCCCATTTTAAAATGGCCATAGTCTCTTATACTGCAAAGAGAACTGTGCTCCTATATTATTTTCTCCTCCTGTCTTGTAGTTGTTGTGAGTGAAAGATACTGGTGAAGCCTAAAATATAGTCCTCCTGGTGCTTATAAAGCTGGGTGCAGTAGAAACAATACAAGTCCAGTTGGTCAGAGTTTTCTTTATTAAAATCACTAGATCTTTCCAATTCAATGAGATTTTATTGGCAGTACCTCCCATACAAGAGTGGCCAAGGGAGATAAAAGACTTGGACTCCAACTCCTAGGGTATCTTCTTGAGGGAAATGCAACCCACCCAGTTTGGAGCTGCACTTAGTCTGCGTGGGGCTCTCTTGATCTACCCTTATGGCCATCAAACTAGAGCAGGGCTGGGGCTGCTTTAAAAATTAATAATTGAAAATTAGTACAAATTCTGAGGGCTGAATAGGAGTTGAAGACAGAGGTGTTTAAGGTGTGAGGTAAGCGTGGGGGAAGGAAGGAAGGAAGGAAGGAAGGGGATCCAGATCACAGAGCTATCTCTATCCTTGAACATGCCCTTCTCTCACCCCCTACACTCACACTTTCAGTGATTGATGGTAGGAACTAGATTCAAGGACCAGATTCAGGAACTAGAAAGAGACCAAATAAAAAACAGCCATGGGCTAGATTTGGCCATGTTCCCTGTTCAGGAGTTCCTTGCTCCTGAACTAGAGATTTATGCCTCTCATTTAATGTTTTACTTTGCTTTTGTCTTTGCTGCTCTTGACCTTCTTTAAACATGTCCTTGGTGATAGTTGGAAAAAACACCTCCCTCCCTGTGTTTGCACTACACACCTCCTGGTGTTTTTCTGATCTACACCCACAAAGGAATGTGCACTAGCTCACTTGTATGGCTCTTCCTGTGACTCACCTCTCCTTTTGAGCTGGTTTGCCATTTCTCCTGTTTGCACTTTCCCTAATCCTGTGCCGTAAGTATTTAGATTTCCAGCTCTCTATGTATAGGGCTAAATCTTGCCCCCACTTCCTTGGTCAAAGAAAGTCCCTTGTCAATAGAATCATTGTTCAAGAGTGGGGAGGACAGATTTGGGGATTTGGGTGCATGTCACTTGTGTGGCATGGAGCCAAGTCCCACAGGACCTCTTCTCTACAATAACACACAGATGGGAGTACATGGACGTGGGCAGGCCCTTTGGGGGGACGGCAATGGGAGCAATTGCCCCAGGCCTCACACATGGAGGGGAGCCACATCAACAATGACAAACAGTACCCTGAATGATCAGATACCATTTTCCCTTCCAAAACAGTAACACTAGTACAGAGTAATTCTACCTTGCAGCTACCCCAAATAGAATATATATATATATATATATATGTGTGTGTGATATTGACAAAGGGTGGTAGTGAGAAGGGTTAACAGAGGGTGGGATGCTCAATGAACATTCTGCCCCTGGGCTCTCACTCTTAAAAAGGCACTGGAAGTGGGACAGAGACCGGATAAGACAATGGAATCTACTTCTGGTAATCACCAGTCTTTCAACCTGTGGGATATGGGGGACCTTACTGCTGCTTCTTCCTCCCAAGGCCTTGGGGCGGTGGGGGAAGGGAGCTGCTCCTTGGGGCTCTCCTTGGATCCCTTAGCAGTGTCAGCTGTTCAGTCAACAGACCTAGTGACTGCGGGCCCTAGCCCAGTCCTCAGTCAGTCCGACTCCTTATGACTACTGGATAAAGAGCCAGTCAAACAACTGCAAATATGTTCCTGGAACGTAGCTGGTTGGGACAGGAATAAGAGTGACCCTGATTTTTTGGTCTTCATTAATGACTATCAGATTGTCTTACTTCAGGAGACTTGGGCCACCACACCCTTATGCCTAGAGGGCTATAGGGCATACGATCTGCCAGCAGTTAAATACAACTCTAGAGGCCACGCGTGTGGCGGGTTGGGGTGCTTCATTGCTGAGAACCTACTGTTGGTAGAGTTACATCCCATTAGAGATTCTCATATAGTCCTGGGCTTTGTTGCCAGAATTCGATCTCTGACCGTGGTCATTTTGACCATTTATATCCCCCCTAGTAACACAGGCTCATTTAGGAAGGCCTCTTGGGATAAATTGGAATCTTTCCTGGAACAGTTTAGCCTTAACTACTCTCAGACTCTTTTGATCTTGACTGGGGATTTTAACGCAAGGCTGGGGGCCAACCATTCCACCGTGAGTCCTTATGCCAGCTCGGTCCCAGATGATCCATTTGGCCTTCTCAACCCTAGGAAGTCCAAGGATTTCCAGATCAATTCTTCAGGGATCAAACTTGCCAATGTAGCAGCCTCCCTTAATCTATATACCTTAAACAGATCCGGGTTTAATGACTCAGAAGGGGAATTCACGTATCTGGGCCCTTTGGGCTTCAGTGTTATGGATCTTGATCTGGTGACCCCAGCAGTGTTACCCTATCTTTGGGACTTCAGTGGGTCAAGCGTTAGTTGGTGATCACCTCCCACTATCCCTTTCCCTAGCTCTGGAGTATTCCAGTCCAGGTGATGTGCAGTCCCAGAATTCTGAGGTTTCTCAACTAGCTATACTGAGAGCTCCCCATTGGGGTGACTCCCTGGAGGCAAAGATTGCTGGGTACATTAACCAGTCCTCCATGCAGCAACTTTGAGACAGTTTGCTCTGCTCTACTAACCCGGAGGAGATCAGTTCAATGTGAAATGATCTGAATTCCTTCAACCACAGGTGGTAGCCCCCTGGTTCTCTGGCTCCGACAGGGGGAGTCAGTGGTTTGACAATGAATGTAAGCGGGCACGTGCCAAAGTAAACCAACTTTATCGTAGGTACAGAAGGGAACCATCTCATAGTCCCCCTATAGAATATTTGGATGCCAAAAGATCTTATAGACAACTGCTAAGGGAGAAAAAGAGGTTATTCTGGGAAGGGCAGTTGTCAGCCCTCATTCGGGCATCTGACCAAAAAGATTCTATCCAATTTTGGCATCTAGTAAACTCCTCAACTTGCAAGATGGGGAGATCAGTAGTCAGTACTATCCAGCCATCCTCATGGGCCGAGTATTTCCGTAATCTATTTGGCAGGCAGGCCTATGACTCCCTGCTGCACCAGCGTAACAGCGGTTTGGATTACCATCTATGGCCACCTGTCCCAGAATCAGAGATAGAGGAGTTGATAGATTCCTTCCATAACCGGAAGGTCCCAGGCCTGGATCAAGTGCACATAGAATTTCTGCGGTGGGTTCCTCTTTTAGCTGAGCTCTTCACTGCAATTAATCATTCAGGAAGGATTCCTATTCAGTGGTCAAAGGCAATAGTGATTCCCATCTACAAAAAAGGACAGTGGTCGGATCCAGCTAATTATCACCCGATCAGTCTCCTTTGTGTGGTTGGGAAGGTATATGCAAAAGTCCTTCTTGCAAGACTTACATCCTGGATGAGACAGGAAAAGATCATTCACCCAGAACAAGCCGGCTTCCAAGCAGGTCGCTCTACTTTAGAGCAATGTTGCCTGTTGGATTACTTAATCAGCAAGTACCGGGCCCGGAATCACTCTTTTTTTGTGGCCTTCTTAGATCTGAAGGCCGCATTTGATTCCCTAGATAGGAATATACTGTGGGACAAGCTTCAAAGGTCTACGATAGAGGGAAGGCTTCTTTGGCTAATTCAGGCCCTGTACTCTGGCTCTTCCCTAGTGGTAAGGGTAGACCCAGATGGCCATGTGACAAACTCAGTTCCCATCCAGCGAAGTGTTAGACAGGGTTGCGTCCTCGTGCCAACTCTTTTCAATCTCTATATAAACGATAGTATTCCTGAGACGTCCAACTCGGCACATTTCCCCCCCAGGGTTGCAACCAGGTCTGTGGGGTGTCTCTTGTATGTCGACGACATTGCCCTTCTTTCCTAAACCTGCATTGGACTTATGAGACAGATGCGGGCCTTTTCAAACTACTGTAAATCTAATAAATTAACAATAAATTATTCAAAATCTAGAGTCCTGGTATTTACCAATAGAAGGAAGGTCTACAGTTGGGAGATAGGGGGCCACATAATTCAACAAATGACCTCCTACTGGTATTTGGGACTGCTCTTCCACAAATCTGGTACCTGGAGGGAACACATTTCGGAGGCAATTCCGGCAATCAAGGGCTCTCTTTATGCCCTACTTAGTTTTTTCACCAGGCAGGGCAGAGATTCCATCTCTTCTGCCTTACAGGCGTTTAACTCTAAAGATGGTGGGCAACTACTATATGGAGCAGAATTGTGGGCTGTATTCTACGCCCACTGATTAAATCCAGTCCAGGCTAAATACCTTTCAGCCTTACTTGGTAACCCTATTGGTATCCCTCAAGCCATGCTCCAGCTGGAATTGGGACAGAAAGGCTGGGTCCAATTAGCCGTCGAATCTGCCCTAAAATTCTGGTGGAAAATCCACTATGTCTGTACTTCTGAGTTAGTCAAAGAGATGCTAAAGGACGTATGGGCCAGTCCCTGGCAACAGAAAATTTGCTCTTATCTACATACCATAGGGCTCTCAGTTGAGTACCTGACACACAAACCAACAGGGGCAATTTGGAAAGAAATCCAGATAAGAGCAAACGATATCAATAGGCAGACAGAAATAGCCGTTATTAACTCCTTTCTTCATGTCAGTTCCTACTTGACATGGATGCCTGCTCAGGGACAGATCCCCATCTATTTGGATGCCCCTATCACAATTAGAGCCAAGAGGCTTATTTTTAGGGCTCGCGTAAATTCCCTCCCCTCCCGGGTTCTTGAGGGACGGATTCAAGGAACGCCCTTCCTGGATAGGGTTTGCCCATTCGACAATGCAGCGGTCGAGACAGTCACCCATATATTTTTCTCGTGCCATCTTTACGATGCCTTGAGGGGAAAATATCTGTTGCCATTTATTCAAAGGTTTCCGGACGTTTCTACAGAGCTCTTGCTATGTTTGCTGTCAACTAGCACTTCACCTCAGGACATAAAAAACATTGCATCCTACATTACTCAAGCTGTCCGCTGCAGGCAAAAGAATTTGGACTTCAAGGACACTGTTGGTAGTTTTTGTTTATCTCCTTGAACTTCCTTATTACTAGTCTCCCTGGACCTTGAAGTCTCCTCATAGTATTGCTAATCGAAGGGGACAGATTAGCTTTTTTATCAAGTTTATTGGTTATGTTTACTCGTATATACTTGTTAGTTACAGTGTACTCTAGTGACTGAGTGGTAACACTGTGAATATTCCCTATTTATTATTTGTTATTGTTCTGTGCTTGTTCTGACCCCTCGACCAAATCAGCATTGTATGTATCCATACATTTAAAAGGTAACCCTTGGGTACTTCCACCCTAAAATTGATATTCATTTACCTGCAGGGGTGAAGTGCTGCTGACACAAGTCCCGAGAAGGGAAAGGCTAATTTTACTCATACCATCAGGGGCCAAGAGCTGCCACCTCAAGCCCCGAGAAGGGCAAGGCCCATTCCTTTTCCTTGCTATACAGGGGTCAAGTGTCGCCAACATAAGCCCCAAGAAGGGAAAGGTAGTTTATTTAAACTTTACCCTTGGGTCAAGTGTTGATCGCTGTAGCCCCTGGGATGTGTAACGTTGTTTGGGAGACTATTAAGCCCCGAGTAGGGGAAGGCTTGCTCTTCCTCTTCCTTGCTATACACAGGGGTCAAGTGTAGCCAACATAAGCCCCAAGAAGGGTAAGGCAGTTACACTTATATTTAAAGTAGATTACCCCTAGGGGTTGAATGTTTATCTGTGTAACCTATGGGAAGGGTAAGGCTGGTTGGGGAAGTGAGCTTACAGCTGAGTGGTCCCTATTATAGGCCGGGTCCCAAACCCTAGGAGAATTATACCTGAGCAAGCTTCCCTTCCCACCCAGGTTATAGTAGGCCTTAACCCACTCGCAGTCCATAGGAATTGATGTGTATTAATTTTTTTTTATTTTTGTAAGCATTATACGGCATTTTGTTATGTTATGTTTTACTTTTTATTTGTTCTTACTCTATATTTATATTTGACCTATGGTCAAACAATAAATTACTACTACTACTACTACTACTACCTGTGGGATCACGTAAGGAGCTATGAGGATTACTTCAGCCAGTAGGCTAAAAATATGTCCATGATGTGAGCAGCTCTGTGCCAGCTCTTTGGCTTGGGAACCAGGGTGGAAGTTTCCTGTACCCAGAACCTAACACAACTACTCAGACTGTGGCTTTTTTTACATGGACGGCACCCACCCACGCACACTCATCGGATGGGTGGGGGAAGAGTCCATGTAAAGGTTCATGAGTGGGTGTGCGCGCACCCCCGACCCACCCACTAACACCCATGGAGTACCCGGGAGGGAGATGGAAAGTCCCGTGGGTCCAACACCCAAACATCCGTGTGAACAACAAAATAAAAACACCCACAGGAAGGATCCACCAAAACCACAGAGACATGGCTAGAGAAGTCCTGCAGGAGCCCGCAAGCAGACACACCCACTGGGAGAAATGCCCCATGCGTGGCCAGAATCCCTTAAAGGAGAAACAGAACAGGATACGGGTGCGCCGGCTCTCAAAATGTCAGGCAGAAAAGCCATGGACAAAACCAAGGGAGCCAGCACCACAACACACGCGGGACCAGGCAGGGTAAGCAGAGGGGCCCCAGACACCCGTGTGGGGTGGGGAAGGAGAAAGGAAAGCATCTGACTGTCCACCCCCTCCCCACACAGGGCAGAGGGTGCAACACAGCTCCTGCTCCACCCACATCCCCAACCCAAGCCCCAACCACACAGCCCAGGGAGGAGAGCACCTCCGAGATTGAGGTAGGTGAGAGGGGAACCCACCCGGATGGGAGGGGGGAGGGCACCCACAAGGGCCGTGGAAACGATGGGGAAAACCCAGGCACACAGCTGACAGTACCCCCAATCCCCACAGGACAGTGACCACGCCCAGGAGAAAAGCACCATCGGGGAGACAACCGAGGAGGCTCTCTGTGGCAGTCAGGTGAGGCAGGGGGAACATCTGGGGTGAAGTGGGTAGGCCAGTCAACACCCCAAGAAGCCACTAGGGAGCTGCGGCACCCCAAGAAGCCACTAGGGAGCTGTGGCACAAATGCATTCCCTCCCACAGGAAACCACATGTTCCACTGCCACAACAGCGGGCCCCATGCTGCACAGCTGGTCGGCCCCACACACGTGGAGCCCTAAAAGGGGAGCCCTGGTCCACCACAGAGACCCTGGTATTCATTCATGTGAGGTGGGAGGGGGCAAAAAGGTCCAGCAAGATTTGGTGCTGAACTATAAGACCAAAAGGGTCTACTAAAGCATCACCCAGGAGATGCAGCAGTTGGGGTACAACAGGGATGTAATCCAGTGCATACAGCTGGCAAAGAATCTGAGGTCCGGATATAAACGTATAAAGGACAAACATCTCAGGTCCAGTCATGAGATGCACACACAGGAGTACCAGGATCAGTTCCTCTGCATGGACGGGGACATCATGGCCTCCCGTATCCATGGCACTGCCTTTGCATGGGGCAGAAAAAGGGCAAAGACAACACCCCCATACCTTATCCCATGGCACAGGGGGAGCCTTCGGCCCCTGGCGTGGCCAGCCAGGATGTGGGAGGTGACAACCCCATCCTAGAGGTGGAGGAGGCGTCCCTGGAGACGGAGAGCAGGAACATCACCCTCCGCTTGCACCCCTGGAACCCACACGGGGAGACCCCACAGGGACAGGGGGTGCTCGTGGAGTGGCCCAACCCCAGGGATTCCCCCAGGAGGTGGAGGAATACAATCCAGGTACAAGGGACACTGATGGGGGGAGCAGCCCATGGCAATTGGGGCCCCAACAGGGATGAAATTAAAAACTGGCCTATTGTTGCCCCTCCCCCCCAAAACAGCCCAAGGGGACATGGAGGTGTGGGAGGTGAAGGTCGTGGTCCTGGAGGAGGAAGTGGAGGAGCCGGAGGCCATCCCATGGCCCTACGACCAGGATACTGATGGTAGGTCAAATCTGACAAGGCAACAGTGGAGGAAGGTGCTGGGTCACACTAAGAGGGCAGGGGGTACAGCCGTGCCCCTGGGCCCTGAACAAGACAAGGGCACACATGGGATGGCCGATGGGCCAGCAAGGAAGGGGGGGGCATGCACACAGGCATGGGCCAGAAATGACTCACAGGGGAAGGAAGGGGTAGCTAATCGATACCACCCCTTCTGTACACAGACAAGCCTCCCACTCCAGCATGGGTTGCTGTCGCTGGCAGTGCTGAGAGGAATCCAGAGATGTGGGCACGCAATCAGCGGAGGAGAGAGGATCTAGGGAGGGATGTGCTTGCGGAAACCAGAAGGTTGGCAGAAGCTCAGCTCGCAGAACAAGCCAGAACCAGGAAGGTAATGCAGCGGGAGGGGGGAAAGGACCGGGCAATAATTACTGCCATCCTCGCTGAGTCCAATTTGTCTTCCCATAGCGATAATTTAAAAACAGATGAAGGAATCATCTTAGCCAAAAGAAAGGATTGACAGGCTGGGCCAATGCATTTACAGTTATCAGGAGAAAATTATTTTTTATCCAATAATTCCCTACTAAAGTTACTTTCTTGGAACATCGCTGGCTGGGATGGGAAAGAACACAATAAGAATTTTCTCCAGTTCCTGGATAGGTTTGACATCATTTGTTTCCAAGAAACATGGCTGGTAAACCCTGAATCTACTGAATTAGAGGGGTATAAAAAATGGGTAACCCCTGCTAGTGCCCCACTATGGCCACTTTTACATGGATGTCACCCACCCATGAACACCCGGAAACACCTATCGGATTGGTGGGAGACCATCCGTGTAAATGTCCACGGGTGGGTGAGAGCGCATGCACAACCCACCCACCGACACCTGCCAACACCCACGGAGCAGCCGGGAGGGAGCCGGAGCCCTCCGTGGGTGGAAATGGGTGTTCAACACCCGAGCGTCCATGTAAAAGCCAAAACACCTACACCCATGCGGAACATAATGGCAGAGCCCTACAGCACCAGCGCCATGGGGCACGCATTTGCCACCATGCAGACACGCCCACAGGGCGTGGGGACACCGGACATCCGGCCCAGAGCCCGTAAAGGAGGGAGGAACCACGGCACATGCGCCCGGGCTCCCACAATGGCAAACAGGAAGTCCTACGAGAAGGCCAAGGGAGCCAACGCTGCCCCACGCAGGGGAAGGGGCTGGGTGAGCACGGGGACCCTGGGGCACCTGAGGGGGGGGTGAGAAACCCCAGCAAGGTGATGCAGGGGGGATGCACCCCAGACTGAAGGCACAAGGGGGGGTACCGGACCGCCGGCAGGGGGAGCATGGGGGGGAACAGGTGGGGAAATGCACCAGGAAGTAACATGGCACACATGTCCTGGCACAGGGCAGAGGGGCCACACTGGCGGGCCCCCCAGAAGATGACCCCCAGCCCAGCACCTCCTAAGGGTACGGCCGAAGGAGCAACAGCGAGAGCGAGGTGAGTGCGAGGGAACTTACCCACCCACCCACCCCCCGGGAGGGTAGGGTCGGGTCATGCCCCGGGTCTGACCACCAGGCCCGGGTACACAGGGCAGGGGGCAGCAGCATAACCCAGTCCCCTGTCCCCCACAGGACAGCTCCCAGACAAAGGAGCACCGCACCACCGGGATGATGGCCGAGGAGGGCCTTCCAGACAGTCAGGTGAGCAAAAGGGAACCCCAGAGGAGGGGTATCGCACTACCCCCAACAGAACACGACCACCACCATGGTGACCACATCCACAGGGCAGGCCCCATGCCACCAAGCTGGTTGGTCCCCCACACATGGGTCCCAAAAGAGGGAGCCCTGGTCCTGCCAGGAGATCAGGGACATCATATGCGTGTGGGGGTCCGAAAGGGCCCGGCACAAAATGGTGCGCAGCTACAAGACCAGGCAGGTCTATGAAGCCATCGCCCAGGAGATACAGCGGCAGGGGTACAATAGGGATGTCTCCCAGTGCATGCAGCAGGCAAAGAACTTGAGGTCTGGATATAAAAATATCAGGAACAATAATCTCAAGTCCGGCCGGGCCATGTGCACAGCCGAGTTCCAGGAGGAGCTGGACAAGTTCCTCTGCATGGACAGGGACATTGTGGCCTCCCACACACACGGCAGTGCCTTCACCAGGGGCAGACGCAGGGCCACCACCCAACCCCCCCGACAGACCCCACAGAGCAGGGGGGGAGGGTGCCTCTGGCAAGGCCGGCCATGAAGCAGGAGGGGACAGCCCCATCCCACAGGGGGAGGAGGTGCCCCGGGGATTCGAGCGCCGGACCACCACACTCCGCGTGCGCTCACAAGACCCACAGGCCAACCGGCCACAGGGACATGGGGTGTGCACAGAGCAAGTGGAGACACGGGATGGCCTCCAGGAGGCGGAGGAACAGGATCCAGGTATGAGTGCCCCAGCGGGGCCGGGGGTGGGGGTGGGATCGGCCCGGACATAGCCGCTGCGGCTGGGCCCGGGGGCTGGCAAACACTAATGGTACCCCCTCCCATTGCAGCTCAAGGCAGCCTGGAGGTGCATGAGGTGGAGGTCACGGAGGAGGAGGAGGACGAGGGGGGCCAGGCAGCGCCCCCACCACAAGGTGGACCACCCTCCATGGCAGGGCTCACGCGCCATGGAGGGCCTGGGTGTGGAGGGGGCTGGAGGATCAGGAGGCGGCCACCCGGGGGCAGGCAACCGCACTCAGCAGGGCCCAACAGGGGCAGGGGGGCAGGTAGGGGAGGCCGGTGGACCCAAAGTGGTCCGCACAGAACACAGGATGGACATGGGCCCCACCTGCAGCGAGCTGCGCCCAGGGGCAGATCCCACAAGAGGGCAGGGCAAGGTAGGGGGGTCCAAAGGGGGAGGGCAGAAGGGGGAAGCCACAATATGGGGGACACCCCACCAGGCACCCTTGGACATGTGGTCACGGGCAGCAGAGCACAGTGGTCGGGTGCACTAACATTCTGTCCAAACTCCCGTTCACAGATCAGGTGCCCACTTGCGCGAGGGGAGCAGCTGCCGACAATGTGGAGCGAAACCGGGAGGTGCGGGCCAGGAACCGTCACCGGAGGGAGGACCTCGGCAGGGAGCTGCTGGCAGAATTGCAATGGTTAGCTGAAGTGCACTCCCGTGAGCTCTCACTCACCAGGGAGCTCATCAGAGGGGAGGGGGACAGGGACCGGGAGATCCTGGTTGCCATGATGGCCCGGTCCCGCACTGAGCATCTCTCGGACAGGCGCCAGGTTACCGCCCTCCAACACAAGCAGCGACGCGCCTGTGACAGGCTGGAGGGTCAGACTGCATGGCTCATGGACCTCATGGGGGAGGTCATGGAGGTCCTGCGGCGTGACCCCCAGCATGGCAGGCATGCCGTGGAAGGAGGGCCGGAAGCCGATCAACACCATTGTGGCTTCCCACTGGTGCCAGAGCCCCCCCCCCTGCACCTTGCCCACCCGTGCTTCCCCCAGCAGCAACCCTATCCTGGCCTGGTCCACGGGGTCCCCCTCCCCCACATGGGCCTGCCAGACCCACTTGCAGGGCCGCCCATCCAGTCTGCACCCCCCATGGTTCTGCCCCCACCACCACCCCGACCGCTCCACTGGGAGGCGACGCCCCCACCCCAAGACCGTGCACACCAGGTCAAGCAACCACCCATGGAGGCCGCTCCACCTCCACAGGTAAGGCCTAAGCACCCTGGACCACCAGGGGTTGTGGGGTGCAACACCGGGGGGGCGGGCAATGGGAAACCAGGAACCTGCGCAAGGCGGGACCCTGGTAGGGAACACATTGTGGAACCTACACTGCACACATGCGGTACACCGGATGGGGAGCAGCAGCCACTGCCAGGAGCATGTGTACCTGCCCGATGCCTCTGTAAGTGACGGGGCAGGTGCCGTTATACCATGGGTGGCCCATCCCAGGGGGTGGGGCATGTTCAGGGAGCACCCCACGGCACATGCCTTGCTAATGTGGGGAGGAGAGGGCTCCCCGGACCCCTATGGGGCACCCAAGCACAAGTGCACTGACAAGGGACAGCGGTGAGTGCACGCAGTGATCCCTTAACCCATTCTTGTTCCCCCTAGCAGGGAACAACAGTGGAGGCTGGTGTGGAGTGGCCAGTGGATGACAAGGAGGCCGGACCGTCCACCCAGAGAGCCCTGCGGTCAGCTGCAGCCAGGGTACGCCATCCAGCGAGCCCCAGTGGTGCGGCTAAGAGGGGGAGAGGCTGCCCACGATGTTGAGCCCTGCCCCCTCCATTGTACATGTTCCCTCAATAAAGGTGTTATACCTATCCCTTGCTGTTGCTTCCTCTGTCTGGGGACATGGGGGTGGGGGTTGGGTTGTGTGGCGGGCAGGGGGGAACCGGCAGGTTGGGGGCTCCATAAACTCCCTGGCCTGCTGGCAGGGCTGGAGGGTACACCAGCAATGTGTTGGCCGGCAGGCATGCGTGGGGCCAGCACAACCCGAGGCCGACAACAATGGGAAGGGCACTTGCCACCGGGCAACCCACGGGAAACATTCACAGGTCGCAGTATGCCACACATGGACTGGAGGGCCGGCTGCGGGTAATGGGTAGGGCCCTGCAGTGTGGCAGGGGTCCCCGGCCTACAGACACGGATACGAGTCTGGCGCTGGGTGGCAGTCGGCTGCCCGGCAGCAATGGGATGGCAGATGCTGTGCCGGTTCCCCTCGGAGCTGCGCTGGGCTGACCCTCCCTAGGCATGTTGGTACGGGGGCACTGGCCCAGTCCAGGGCACCGGTGCAGGGATGCCACGGAGCCCAGCAGGATGCGGTGTCAGACAGCTGCCTGCCTCGCCCATCGCATGAGCTCTGCCCTCCTGAGGTTTGCTGCCCTCTGCCGCCTTGCCCCCAGGAGGGTGGACCGCTGGCTCTTCAGGCAGAGCAGGGTAATCCGCCGGAGCAGCATGCCCAGCAGCAGGAGGTCCACGCCCAGGAGGTGCAGCAGCATGGCCCTGGGAAGTGGGTCCCTGTCCCCCAGCAGCATGGTACCACTGCTTCCCGCTCCCTGCCACACACCGCTGGCACACGCTGTGAGCAGGGTGTGCTCCGCTGTCCAGCCTGTGCCCACGGCCCACTCTCCCCTGGTGTCACGGGAGCTCCTCCATGAGCACCCAGCCCGGGATTGCCGTTATCTGTGTGCTTCACGGTCCCATGCTGTTGCCCCTCCGCCCCATGCCCAACCGGCCGCAGCATGTCCCTTATGTACTGTGTAGGCCAGTGGGGGCCAGGCACCCGTTGGTGCTGTGCTGGGGTTGTGCTGGGGTGGCAAGTGGGTGCCGGGACCGGCTGAGTATCCTTGTGAGCAGGCCGGCCGCTTGCCCGCCAGGGGGGTGGGACCGCGCACACCCCTGGGTACCCCTGCCCCCGCAACCACACTGGCGTCCCCCCAGCCTGGGTCCGCCTTTGCAAGCTGCAGCCATGCTCACTGTGGATGCAGTGCCTGGCTCGGCTCCGAGCCCTGGTGCATTGCCTGGCCGTGTCCCCCTTTCTTATCTCGGCAGCTGTGCAGCATCCCTGCTGCCTTGAGTGTGGTTTGCGGTGCCCTGTCCACAATGGGCCTGCTTATCTCTGGCATGCAAGGCCATCTGTGGGTGAGGGGATCCACTCGGTGTGTGCTTGTCCCATTTGCGGTATCACTCCGTCTCCTGCCTGTTGCTTCCCCGGAGTGAGCCCCACTGCTGTCATGACCGGCCCTTCTGTGGGACCCTCAGCCAGGGATGTCAGGGAGGAGTGGTCTTCCTGTGCGGACATGCTGTTGGGGGCCCTCTGGCTGAGCCCTGACGTGCAGCTGTTGGTGGGCGACCCCCAGTCAACGGGGGATGGCTTCCAGCTCCTGTCATGGTACATGTGGACGATGGGTCACCGGGTCGGGGCCCCAGAGTGCCGGGCCTGTTCCCTCGAGCTTGCCTTCGCCCCCCTGTGCCAGCCTCCTTGGGGGCACCCACCTGCCGTTGTAGTGCCGTGGACCACTGTGGAGGTCACAGCAGCTTGTCTGCTGATGGAGCTACCCAGGTAAGGCCTTGCCTTGCTGTCTGGGGGGCCCCCCTGTTGCTGCCCAGTACACCGGCAGCCTCCTGTATGCGCACGGCATCCCACGCACGCCCTCAGATATGGGGGCCCTACTGTAGGACCTGGAATTGCTGTCCCCCGAGGTTGGTGGCCCACTCCGGACCGGGGACCCCACCGCAGCAGAGCTTGCCACCCTTGGATCAGTGAGGGACCTTCCAGCTGTAAGAGCTGAGGCTGCAGGTGCAGATCCTCTCCTTCCGCGCTTCCTGGTGGATGCTCACATGCGCACCCGTGGCTTCCGAAGGGGCCTGTTTGCCTGGGAGGGTCTAGCCCGGGAGCGCTCACCGGACCGTCCCTGAGCAGCCCCTTGCTGCCACCCGCTCGCTGCCACCCTGGTGCCCAGGACAGTGCATAGGTGCCCCCCCCGGGCCTCCGAACGGGCTGTGCGCTGCCTTCTGCTTTGCTGCTGGCTGCCACCTGGAGACCCTGAACCCCATTGCTCCCTCTGTGTGACTGCTGCACCGTCCCGCTGGGGCTGCCCATGTGCCCTCCCCCACCCTGCGTGGGCGCTCCTGTGCTCTCCTGTTGTGCCTCTCGTGCCCAGCCATGGGTGCCCCAGCGCCCCACTGCTCTGTCTCTATGTGCTTGGGGGCCCACTTTTCCCAGCACTAATAAAGGAATGCTGTACTGTGATGTCCTGTCCTGCCTTGATTCTGTTGCTGCTGTGGTGGCTAGGTGCCCCTTCCCCTGTGGAGGCCCTTCTTCCCCCTCTGCATGGTTGTGTGCAGGGGGTGTGCTTGGTGTATACCGGGGGACTCCGGGCCTGTGGAGTGGGCACCAGCTGTGAGGAGTGTGTTCCCCTGGCTGCCTCCCTGTTGGTTGCTGCTGCCTGGGGTTGCTCTTGGGGTGGTATAGGGGATGGGCGATCATCCAGGCACCCCCTGGTCTCGCCTGTCCGTTGGTGTGGCCATGCCCCTACCCTCCGCTCCCCTCTACTGTCACCCCCTGTTGGTGCAGCCTGTCATTGGTGGTGGCGATGGATGGGCAGTGGCACCATGGGTGCTGGGCGGCTGAGCATGAGTCGGGGTTGTGCTGTCCCCGGGCTATGGCCCCTCCATTCCCCCTTGGTGCAGGGGTCCGGGTTGTCCTCCAGGTGGTGGCACTCTGTGAGTGGGAGGTGTTCCCCTGGTGGTGTCGCTGCCACCGGCCCTCCCGGAGCCCGTTGGTGCGGGCATTCCCCATTGCCCTGTCCCTTCTCTCCTGCAGCTACTGTTGTCGTGCTGCTGGCGATCCTGCGCCTGGGGGCTATGGTCCTGCAGCTGGAGTGGGTGGCCTAGGATGTGCAGGTGGCAGGGTGGCTGTTCAATGGCATCTGTGAGTGTGCTGCCGTGTTGCTGGGTCCTGTGCCTGTGTCCCTCCATGGGTGGTTCTGTTCCTTGGTGGCTGTGGCCCACTCTGATGGCTGTCCCCTCTCCCTTTGTCCCCTTCAGTGCAAGCCATGATCGCAGAGCGGACCCAGGAGCAGGGGGAGTTGGTGGAGCTCCTCCTGCTCATCCTGGAGTGGCTGCATCGGCTGGAACGCGTGCAGGTCGAGTGCTGACGCCGGGCGCGGGGTCGCTGGCCATATTGACCAGGGTTCTGCCCCAGGCCTGCCTGTGCTGGTGCTGTTCCCCTTCCTCCTGCTGTTGCCCATCCCCCTCCCTGCCCTGTTTGTTGTTGCCCCCTGTTTCTGTGTCCCCATATTTTATTAAAGGCTTTTGTGTTCCTTTCCTGGCGTGTCCGTGTTGTGCTTTGCTGTGACCTCTCCCCTTGTGCGGGTGCCTCGGGGTGTGTGTGTGGACTGTGTTGTGTTGATCCCTTCCCCCCCTTTCTTTGCCGCCCATGGGCCGTGTGCCCTTCCCTGTGTGCTTCTGCTGCCCGCTGAGTGTGTGCAGCTCTGCTATGGGTGTGTGTTGGGGAGGGGCAGTCTGGTGCTGGGCGGTCTGGGCTCTGTGCCAGGGCTGTGTGGAGCCAGCTCCTTTGTAGCAGCTGTCATTCCATCCCCTGTCCCTCCCACCCCACCCATGCGGGTCCTGGTGGCTGGGGAGGTGGGGCCATATTGCGTGGCTTTGTTTGCCCTCAGTCAGCCATGTTGTGCCATTGCTGTGCCGGGCAGGACTTCCCCACCATTCCCGATCCCGGCCAGCCGTGTACTTGCCTGGGTGTTTGTTGGGTGTTCCCTGGGATGGGTGTTTGGGCGCTGGGTGTTTGCGGGTCCCTCCCCTTTCCTTCCCACAACCTCCTGCGGCACTGTCCGTGTAAATGTCTCCCTGCTTGGTACCACCGGGTGTTTGCTGGGTGTGCTTACCCACCCATCCACACCCATCTCCACCCATTGGCGCTGCTGCATCGTCCATGTAAAAACGGCCTTACAAATAAAGGGAGACCCTCGGGAGGTCTTGCTATGTTTCTGCCAACTGATCTAGGGCTGGAAATAGAGAAACTCCATGAGTATGGAAGCTTTATCCAATCCTTTAGGATATTATTTCCCCACGCACAATGGTTGCAGATTTATAATATCTATATCTCGCCAGGTGATAAAAATAACTGGGTGTGGAAGGACTTTATTGCACTTTTTAAAAAAAACACAGAGATTCTCTAAGGACCATATTCTAATCTTAGGTGACCTGAATGCCCGAATAGGCCAAAATAGTGAAGACATCTTGAGTGCCCTTGTTGGGTAATACCACTGATATAACCACTGTATTGAAAGCCCTGAATGATATTTTTAGGAATTTATCTCCTTATTTGACAAAATCATATAACTCCAGAACAGGAGATTCCCACTTTCTGGGATGGTTGGATTCTGAGTGTTCAGAGAGAAAGGTTGGTCTTAGGAGAGTTGCAAAAGGACTGAAATTTAATGCTTATGAAGAAGCCTATAGGGTGATGCGGATTGATTATAAGGCTTTTATAAGTCAGAAAAAGACAGCATTTGCTAGAGGTTAATGGAGGAAATTAGAAGATGCTTTAGAATTGAACGACCAGAGGTTATTCTGGAGGTTGATAAATGGCTCATTAAAAACTGGGTATATGTTAAAAGATCCCCAAATTCAGCAATCTGATTGGGTTAGACATTTTAACGAAATCTTTAATGCCAGTAGACCCTTGATATCAGAATCATCGATAGAGCCAAATTTAATCTTCCCATCTTGGGATCCGATGACAGTTTTGGAAGTTGATGAAGCGATCAGTCTCCTAAAAAATGGGAAAGCTCCAGGTGGAGACTTTATACCTGGGGAGTTATTTAAAACAAATCATAGGTGGTGGCGGAGAGCCCTGGCAAATTTGTTCACCTTAATCAATGATTCAGGCAAAATTCCTGATTATTGGAAGTCGAGTATTGTAATCCCTATCTATCAAAAGGAAGATAGGGATGATCCTCAAAATTATAGACCTATTAGTCTTCTTCCAATTATCTCTAAGTTATATACAAGGTTGCTGTTAGATCATCTTACTTGCTGGGTAAAAGTAAATGAGGTCCTTTCTGAGGAACTGGCCGGCTTTCAGGCTGGGAGAAGCAGTATTGACCACCGCTATATTTTAAATCATTTGATAAATCAATGTTGGAAGAAGAATGACCTTTATTGACCTCTCATCGGCCTTTGATTTGATTGACAGAACTATTTTATGGGACAAACTGAACCATCTAGGTATTGATGGCCGTTTATTGGCATTGATACAATCTCTCTATTCAAATACTACACTTCAAGTACGTTTAAACAGGAAGGGAGCTTTATCAATGAAAGCCCCACTTCTAGAGGTGTTAGGCAGGGGTGCCTTTTGACTCCCCCTGCTTTTTAACCGTTATGTCAATCAACTGATTTTGGACCATCAGGATTGTGGGAATTATATGGCCCCTAAGATTGGGAATAGGCGGATTTCTATATTAATGTATGCAGACGACACCTTGTTGTTATCTACTTCTAAATTAGGGCTTAAAAGATTGTTATCTGATCTGGTTATCTGACCAGTTGCAATGCTTGAAAATAAATTTTAAGAAGACCAAAATTATGTTTTTTCCCAAACGTTTTAAACCAACATCTTAGTTTATAAATGGCAATCAAATTGAGCAAGTTCGAACCTTCAAATACCTAGGACTAGTTTTTTCATACAATAATTCTTGGCTCCCTCACATCCATTCCATCAAACAAGATACTGTGGCAAGCACGGCAGCTATTTATAATGTTTTTGTTACTAAAGGGGGGCACTCGATAGCTTCAGCTCTTAAAGTATTTGATGCTAAAATCTTGTCTAAACTTACCATGAGGCCCAAATATGGGGTTTTGTTCCAGCTGCCACGTGGTTATAGGAGCCTATTCAGAATAATTTTTTTAAGAGATTACTTGGTGTTCCACCGGGTACATCTTCCGCAATGGTTAAACTGGAGACAGGGTCTATTTCTCTCAGTGCTAATCTGGACAAAACCTTGTTATGTTTTGTATTAAGTTGGTATGGTCTCAGCCTGTTTCAATTATGAAGCATAGCTTTGAATTGGAAATTTCTGGTGATGCATATCCTTGGGCTTGTGAGATATTAAGTAAATTGAGTAAATTAGGCTTCTCCATACCTTTTTTATTGAATTTACCTCTGAAGCAGTCTCTAAAAATATTGAAGGATAGGTTGAGGGATATTGATGTCCAAATACTATGGAGCCAAGCCAAGTTGGTTGGTTCCTCTCTCTGCTATGGTTATATTCTTCCTCCAAGGAATGATTGTAACTATCTAAATGATATTTTGGATCCAGGGTTTAGGAGGGCTTTTACCACCCTCCGGATGCAGACATTTGAATCTTCAGTATCCCTTGGTAGATACAATGGAGTCCCCTACAATGATAGGAAATGCCCTTGCGGGGAAAATGTGGTTGAGGATCTCGCCCATTATTTTTTATCTTGCCCCCTTTATTCTCATATAAGAGCTGGATTATGGTTAAGGATTAACACTGCTCCGGGCCTATCCCCACTGGGTTTGCTGATCTTTTGCTTATCTAACAGAAAGCACTTAAATTCAGAGACAGTAGCTTGGTTTGCTCTCCAGGCAAAGAAAATAAGGGAAAGGTTTGTCAAATTGGTTTGATCATTGATATTATGTTGTATCAGGTTGTGGCCTTGTGGAGCTGCTATATAGTGGATTCCTTAACCTTTCTCATTCATTAATATGTTTTAATATGAACTGTAATTTATATTTGTATTTTATTTTCTCTCTTGTATTTTGTTGTGTATTTGCATACTTGTCAAGGCTGTTTGCCAGTACAAGGAGTAAACTAAACTAAACTGCCATCCTCACCCGGTCCCACACCAATCACCTGTGGGACAGGTGCCAGGCTGCCGGCCTCCTCCGCGAGCAGCACCTGGACAGGCTGGAGAGGGAGAGGACCTGTGTCACACTAGAACGAACAGCCGAAAAGGCCTTCAGGCATATAGATGCCACACTGGAGGCCCTGAGGCAACAACCCGAGCATGATACAGGTCCCCAAGCTGTGATAGGAGGGGCGGCAGACCCAGAAGCAGGTAGCCAGAACTTGTAGTAGGGTGGTGCACCCACTTGGGATGTCAGCATCCCCGGCATAGTAATTCCACCACCATGTCGGATCACTGTGTACCACTTAACCCACCAAGCGCCTCTGCACCAGCCCTCAACCCACCAGTTCACCCTGTGCACTGATACCCTGTCCCTGCTGGTCACCCTGTGCTGCACCTGCACTCCCACACCCCTCCACTAACAGTCAATATTCCACACATGCCGTTACCCGTTCACACATGCCCCTACTGTCACACACCCTCAAGCTCACCTCACACACCCTCCCTCTGCTCACGCTCTTGCTCACGGTCTGCACTCTGCTCCGCTCCAAACTCACACACAAGGCCACAACACTACAGCGGTGCCACCCCCTACTTATAGCCACCTGGTCAGGTGCTGTGCCTATGCATGCGGTTCAGCAGGATGGGTGTGGCTCGCCCACCTGGTCTAGTTCACCCTGATCAGTAGCATGTGCATGGGGCCACACCAGTCTGTCATTCTGGTTCTGCAACCTTGGTTAGGTGGTGGTTATGTACCACTGGTAAGGCCCCTTGAGCACTGCCAGCAGCACAATACCCCGGGGGCCCTTTGCCCACCACCACAGGGCCCCCCTAACGCTGTATATGTAATTGACTGGTGGGCCTCTGGACAGCTGTGACCTGTGCTGTCAGGGCAATGCTACCACGGCATCTCAGCCTGCAGCCCCCAGGCCACGTCTCATCTCCCTGTCTCCAATCAGGCTGGAATGTGTCCGTCCTGTATGTGGGTTGCAGTTTGCCAGGGCTGAGGAGCAGGACCGCTATCAGCTCTGCAAGGCCACACAGTGGTTAGCTGTCAGCCTATCCTGGCGCATTCCCTTCAGTGCACTGTCTTCATCGGTTGCTCCTGATCACCCTGCCTTTCATTGGACCATGTCGGGCCATGTAAGCAACCATGTAGCTGATGGCCGGGCCAGGGATGAGTGGCCGGTGTGTGCCACCATGCTCCTGGGAATCCTGTGGCAAAGCAGCGATGTACAGATGTTGGTGAGTGACCCCCTTTCCGTTGGTGATGGCTTCAACCACCTGTCGTGTTACATGTGGCTGTTGGGCCACTCCTTTGGTGGAATGGAATGCCAGCAGCATGCAAGGGAATTAGGATTCACGCCCCTCCGCCAATCACAACCGGCACACCTGAACACCATTGTACCGCACTGGGAAGTAAGGGAGCTCGCAGCTGCTCTCCAGGTGGCAAGTCATCACGACTTTAGTTTGGTCCTTCAGGCTGGTGGTCCCCATGTCGCGACCAGCTACACCGGTGTCCTCCTGCGTGCCCGTGGCTTCAAGCCTTGTCACTCTAATTGCCCTACCTGCCTTGGCGAACTGGGCCTGCTGCCCCCTGATGTAAGTGGGCCACTCCTTACCGGGACGCCCACCCCACCAGAGATTTCCACCCTGAGAGCTGTGCTGAGTCGAACTGATGTCAGAGCTGCTGCAGCGACGGGTCATCCCCTCCTGCCTTGCTTCCTGCTGGACGCCCATGTGCGTGCGTGTGGCTACCGTAGGGGCCTCTTCGCCTGGGAGGGCCTCGTTCAGGGGGCATTGTTCCCTGAGAAGCTGGCAGCCGCCCCGATACATCCTCCTCAGCTCCAATCATTGCTTTGTCCCCTTGCCCGTGATGAACAGGAGATTCTGTTTGCCCATGACCGTGTCCTCAACTTGGTGATGATGTTAAGCATTTGTCCTGTGTTCGAATCCACCTGCCTGCTGTGGGACAGTCGGCCGCTATGGCCTGTCTGGGAACCCTGTATGCTGTATTGCTTGCCTTACCGGCCCGACCGTTCAGCCTGCTATATACGGACCCGTGCAGTCAGGATCCCCTGCTTATGCTACAATAGACCAATCCCATTTGCAATAAAATCATTGCTGTTTAGGCTTTGTGTGCTGTCACTCATTTCATGTGGGACTGTTCCGCCACCACCTCCTGGGATTGTGGCTGTCAACCTGTGTGTGGGCGATGGGCATCCAGCCATGTGGTTGAGGGGACCTCTGTATAGTGCGGAGCCAGCCCATCGGTGTGCACAGGGCTGTGGGGTAGCTCTGAGCACTTAGGGGATGGTGGGTGTGTAGACTGCCTTTACGGTATGGCAGTATTTATTTATTTACTCAATTTATGTAAGGAGGTTTGGGGGGGGGGAGGTGTGCTTCTGCCGTGACCCATCTGTCACATAAGGGGGGGTGTGCTCCCAGTGTTCCATCACCCTACTGTGTGTGATCGGTTGCCTCAGAGGATAGCTGTTTATTCCCCATTGTGGTTGTGGCCTCACAAGGGCATCCTGTGGACAGTTGCTATCGTGCAGGGCTCTGGCTGCATGCTGGTAGCACCCCCCTTGTTTACCTGCTACCCATTCTAACTCCCAAACCATCTGGTTCCCCACCCCCCACCCCTTTGGATGACTGTGCATGCTGCCAGGGGCTTTGCCACGGTGTCATCCAGTGTGCAGCTCGTGGTTCATCCACTCTGCTGTGCCACCCCCTGAGATGTGTAGCCACGGGCTCCCCCTATTGGTTCCCCATAGCATACCCTGGCAACCATGGATGGGTGACGTGGAAGCCATGTTCCTGACCGTAGGTTCAGGCAGCTTGCGGACCACTTCCCACCTGCATGGCCAACCCTGATGGAGCACCCAGTGGGCGGTGGCTGGGTGGCCATGGGGGTGGGATCCAGTGTGTTTTGACCGTATTGTGGCTGCCACCCCTTCCCCCCTTGGTTGCTGGCTCTCCATGCATATCTCTCACTTCCTCCTTCCTTCTAGTCTTGGTGATTGTCTTCCTGACAGTTCTGCACCTTGGGGAGATGGCGGGACAGCTCCAGAGGGTGGCATCGCAGCTCCAGGCAGGGGCCCAGGTGTACCAGGCAATATGTGAGTTGCCCCATTTACAGTTGCCCTCCCCTCCTCCCTCCTTTGGTGTGGGCATCCGTGGTTGCGGAGGCCCTTGTCCCATTCATAGCGCCCACCCATCCCTTGTGTCCCTCAGGCCATGGGGCGATGGTTGCCCATCCTCCAGGGTCATGGCCTGACTGGTTCTGCCCCCCCCCTCCCTTTTGTGTTGTTGGTCTCCCCTTGTGCCGCTTGTACCCCTGGCTGGTGCTTTGTTGCTGAATGGTGCTTTGCAGCCACTTCCTTTGTGTTTGGGGCTGCCTCTCAGCTCTCTGCCCTCAGTTCCTGTCTGCTCCGTGGCCTTTGTTGCCTGGCCTGGTCTTCCCATTTGTCTTGTTCCTGGCTCAGTGTTATGTTGCCCGGGGTTTCTTATGTGTGGTCATATGTTGGGGGTATTTGTGTGTGTCTAGTTATGGGCCCCATCCATTTCAGGTCCTGACTGTTCTTGTCGGTGACCTTGCTTGTTCCTGGACCCCCTACCCCCAGCTGCAGTCCCCTCGCTCCCTTTACATCCTGTGTGTCCCAGCGTTCCAGTGTGCACGGTGGGGGGGGGGGGCGTTTTCCCTCAGGCCCGCAGCACCCGACTGTCTGGTCTGTGTGTTGTGACCTGTGTGGGCCTGTTACTTTGTGTCTCCTGTCATTCCAGCTCCCTCCTCCCCCGTCCTCACGGGGTCTGGCAGTTTGGGGATGGTGCCTTGTGCCGCGGCTTTGTTTGGCCTTTCTCGGCCAAGTTGTCACGTCACTGTGCTGGGCGTGTTTTCCCTTCCATTCAGTGTGTTGGCGGTCCGTATAAACATCTTGGGTGTTTGCTCGGTGTTTCCCGGGGTGGGTGTTTGGCTGATGGGTGTGTGCTGGCCCCTCCCCTTCCTTCCCACAACCCCCCCACTGATGTACCTTGGACGTTTTGTTCTGAGTGGACTTTTATGGACAGTCATAGTCGTTCTAGTCTCAAGATTACAATGATTCTTCATGTGAAAATTTTGTCTTTCAGAACTAGGCCCACCTAACGAAGGCTAGTGTCAGATTCCATATTAAGGAGAAAAGAGCCTCAGTGTCTTAGAATATGGCATTGGCTGTGTGTATAAGACAGCCCCTTGAAGGAAATGTTGCTTTTGGGGAGCACAGAAGGGTTCAAGTATCTCCTACTTCTGTGGTGTACTGGAATTGTTGAGAGGTATATTGTTTGTGATTATAAAGCTGCTCATATAAATTGAAACCTAGTCCTATCTTGTGGGGAAACAATCCCATAAACTCTGTGTAGGGGAAGAGTTTAAGGCAAGACCTCCACAGTTATGGAAGATTATTTTTTTTAGAAAACCCCACAGTCCAAAGTGAAGGGGACACAGCTCTACCCCTTGAGCTCCCTATCCCCAGGCCCCTAGCCTCCCAGAATAGTGGTGTCTGTCCTCTTCTGGAAAACATAAATACTGGCGGAAAGCAGACTGATTCAGGGAGCCATGCCACTGTAGTGGAGTCAGAGTAGGCTAGTGGAGAAAGTGTTGGTATTGGACCTGGGAGGCAATGTGTCTTAGCCATGAACTCACTAGGTGGCCTAGGACAAGTCCCTTCAGCATCCGTTCCTCATCTGTAAAATGGGAATAATAATGTCCTACCTCACAGAGTTGTTGGGTGAACTAGATAAGGAATGGAAAACACTCCATAAATAATAATATAGTGTGCTTGCAAGGATTAGTGAGAACTACTAATGCCTAAATATTGGGCTGTATTCTAGTTTTTTCTGTACTGAGTTATTCTGGTACTGTAAAGTTGGCCAGACACTGCTTGAAGTTGTCTCTCTCTCAAGAAGAGTGAGTGTGGGCTTACTCAAGGAGTCAGTGTGGTTTTGTGTGTGTGTGTGTCTGTGTGTGGTCTTGAGTGTGTAGGGTGAACAGAACAAATAAATTCAATGTCAGCAAAAGAGAGAAAAAGAAGTTGATTAAAGTTCAGAGATTAAAAGAAATGCATGAAACTAAAATGCCCTAGGGCTTCCAATTGAGTGGGGCTGTAAAAGCTGACTCTGAAGTCTGCCAACAGCAGTAACAGGATGGCTAGAAATGAAGATAAGTTGTCATTAAGCTTGAAGTATTTCTACCTGGCTATATAAGACATATCAGCTATGGAAGTCCAGATGCTGTTAGCTGGTGCTTTGTACTTGGGAGTGCAAACTGAGAACAGTAGATGTCACTGTTAGTCAGCATTTAGAGTGATATCTGATTCATTGTCCAATGGCTTTTTCCTATTGAAAAGGATGGAAATAAAAATAGAACAGCTGCTGATAACATATGACTAAGAAAAGTGCTTGTTTTGGATAACATGCACCCTAATATATTGGGTCCACACAGGGTCAATGGACCATTTAGCTCAGATGTGGAGAACCTATTTCCTCCCAGGGGCCACTTTGAAAATTAGTACAAACTCAGATGCTGCATAGAAGTTGGGGAACGACTTCTTAAGGAATACTCTTGGGGAAGAAAAGGGTCTAGATCATGGATTTGTGCTATCCATCTGTCTTTTATCCTTTGTAGGGGTGGGAATTCTGGTTCTCCCGAGAACCAATATTGCCAGTATTTGGATGTACCAGCTTAATCCGATAAATCCGATATTTACCTGTACTGGCATACCGGATTTTTAACATTGGCCCCTTTACTGGATTTTTTACATTGCGGTTATTGAAGTCAATAGCTGCAATAATAGCCACAATGTAAAAAATCTGGTAACATGGCCAAAGTTTAAAATCTGGTATGCCGATACCGTTAAATCTGGTTCCAGGGAGATCCGATACCGGTAAATCCGGTATCCAATATTCTCCCCAGTGTCCCACCCCTACCTTTGTGTGCATGCTGTCATTTCTCCTTCCATATCCTGACCTCAGTTTACAGTGCTTAGTGGCAGGAACTGGATCTTGGGAACCAGACCCAGGAACTGGAAAGGGTCCACATAAAAACTAACAGACCACAATTAGCCTCTGGGCTTGAGGTTCTTTACCCCTGCCTTGGGTCTTTCTTAAGAGCTCAGAAAATGATTGAACTGGCACATGGACCTTGCACTGCCCCTTAGTACAGTGATTGTGAGATGAGTTCCCCAATTCAGTTTCAGAACTGGAAAAAACAAAGTGCAGATTACCCTCAATTCAAATTGTTTTCCGAGGCCATTGAGAAACTAGTTAACATGACAGCGGAGCGATGTGCGTATGGAGCAATGTGCAGCTCGGACACTATGGAATCGAAGATGTGCCGAGCACCTATGGATCCCCTTGGCTTCAGTGGAATTTGAGGATGCTCAGTACTTCTTTTAATCTCTCAAACCCAGGATCAAAACTTTGACCTTAAAATGACTTCTGCAGAGATCACATGGTACCACAGAACAAGATGTCTGCCTAATCACTGAGCTCCTCAGGTCTCCACACTATTTTTACATCCTGTCACCATCAAAGTGATTCTATTTACTTTATTTTTAGTGAACTTTTACAGGTGAAGTCCGTGGACTGTCTTTATATACACATAAATGGTTTCAGCAAGCTCCAAAAATAAATCCAAGTGCATGAAGAGGATGACATCTGGATCCCCAAAACAGGTCAAAGATGAGATTGAGATGCCTCGGGGTGCTTGCACACATTACTTGGGAGGATGGAGGGAACTTTTGTGAGGACAATCACAGCTCCATTGTCAAAGGGATTAGCACATGTTGGAATGTGCTATTCCACTTTTCTCCTATGGAAATGCTCATGCGTGACCGGGTCCCCAGATGTAGCTCATACAATCACGGGTGTTTTCATTTGTTGTTTTCATGGGAGAAAAGCAGAATAGTGCGTTCCGATGTGCGCTAATTCCACTGACATTAGGGTCATGATTGCCCTCCCCACTCCGACCCTCGGTAACATGTGCAAGCACCCTCGGCCTTCAGTGTCTCAAGAGATCACCTCTCTGAGGCAGTATTTTATCAGATAAACTAATAATAATTTCTCAGAGTATACATGGGTTTTCTACAGACATTGGTGAGCTGCCTTGAGTCGACCCTGGGCAAGAGGGTTGGGATATAAAGACAATAAATAAATAAATTAATTAAATTAAAGAGCTGGAAAAATCTCACCCTGATTTAGAGAAAATGGCAATTTCTTGACGAGATCTTTTTTGTTTCTTTACCCCATGAGGTATTGTGGTAGTGAGAGACTATGCGGGCTTTCCCACATTGTACAAAATGTGTACCTTTATGCCTCTGGAAAAAACTCCAGGAGGCAAATGCTGCACTGCTTTTCCCATGTAACGAAAGCTGCGCAGCTTTTGCCTCCCGGAGTTTTTCCTGGAGGCAAATGGTGCATGTGTTGTAACGTGAGAAAGTGGCATGATTCCAGAAGCAGTCATCGTGGGGGCAGTTTCCCCTCCAGTTTGTGAGGCACTGAGGGGGCTGCTTTCCCTCCATTTAAAAAGCCTGTCATGGAAGAAGAGAACTAATTACCTCAGAAGAAGCCAGATCCAGGATTTAATTAATTTTAGAAGTAATCTTTAATTAGCTGTCATAACTGTTATATTTATACCAAAGATCAATTGTAAATCCTTAACACACTATAATATACAGTTAGTAGATTGTTTATGCTGTTTTATCTGATTTTTATGTATAATTAGGATTATCCCCTAATAGCGGAATATCAGTTTATTGTTTTCCTTAAAGGCAAGGCAAAGAAAATAGTTACTAATAGAATATAATAATATTACAAAAGGTAGCAAAAATAACTTCTGTCTATAGTCAAGTGGATAAGACGTCTGAGATTATATATAATTAGAATGGCTAATCTGCCTGCAGGTTCCACTGAAATAAATAAATAAATAAATAAATAAATAGACTAGCTGTATCCAAAACAGGAAGTGCAGCTATACGAGACAGGGCAAGGAGGCTATTATCCCTTGGGTAGCCGTGGGCCACACAATGCAGTGCATCACAGATGTGTGACTGGCAGTAGCCAGCCATCCCCCACCTGCCATGCAAGCACCTGCCTGCTACAGGACGTGTCCTCGGACAAATGGTGAGGACAAAGGGTGGGGCAACCTTGGCCCACATGGGGTATGACTGCCCAGGAAGGGGTAACCTGTGTGGCCGGGCCCCTTCAGCCCCACTGTGCAGCAAGCTCCGTGGCAGGGCTGTGATCGCCCGCGGCCATTTCATGGCTGGGGGCAGGATTTAGGTCGGGCTGGGGGAGGAAGGTGAAGCAGGGCCAGGTACCCGCTCATGTAGTCGGCGCCATGGCCTGCCCTGGTCTTGGTGGCAGCTCTGACAGGGGCTGGCTTGCCCAGCCTAGAAACAGGTTGTGTTTTGTGTGACAAATTACACAGAAAAATGTGTAATGATCCAGAAAATGAAACAATACTGGTGGATGTATTCATACATCACAGGAACCCCGGTAACCCCCTCCCCCCAGTAGCACCTTTGGGTTTTCTTAGGCTTGCATGTTGTGTAGGGTCATCTTCCATAATCTGTTGGATCCACCTGAGGTGAATGATCTGTGGATATTTTCCATGATGCCTCTTTGGGGATCACCTTGGAGTTGCATGCATTACAGTAGGCCCACTTGGATAGCCTAGAAAATGCCACTATATGTTTCTGAGTTGCACCTAGTAGATAAAGTGTTGAGACCAGGGTTCAGATTCCATCTTAGTCATAAATTCACTGGGAGGCCTTGGGAAAGTAACTATGGCCCTTTTTACACAGACGACGCCACAGGCCCGGTGGGTGGGTGAACACACCCAGCAGTGCCAAGCAGGGAGACATTCACATGGACACCACTGCGTGGGGTTGTGGGAAGTCTGGGGAGGACCCATCACCCACCTATCGGACACCCATTGCCCCACCAAGCACACATTCATACTGCTCACATACACCAAGCGGAAGGAAAACCATGCCCAGCTGAGTGACGTTACAACATGGCCAAGTGAGGGCAAATGAAGTCACAGTACTGCCCCTACACTGCCAGACTCCAATCAGGTGGGGGGGGAGGGAGCAGGAAGGTCAAGTGATACAAAGAAGCAGCCCCAATCAAGCCCCGAGACACCAAAACCACAGACCGTAGTCCACACAAGCACACAGGGGAACCCAGCAGGAAGAGGGAGCAGGGGTGCTTGAACTGGGAAGGAGGGGGTGGGACAGAGCACAATGCCCACAATAAACAGGCGAGCCCCATAACGGGTGGCTCTCCCAGCAAGGACCACGGCCCACGGCACTCCCAAACCCCGAAACACCATTCATGGAACAGGGCTGCAGAGGTAACAGTGGAAGCCGGCAAAGCACATGGAGGAGGCAGGGTCAGAGAGCACAGAGAGGAGAGGTGCTGTCCAATAGGGACAACCCGGCAGCTATGCTGCAACAACACACAAAGCACGGGGCAGTGATGCAAAGGGCACAGGCAGAGCCCCACACAATGCTAGGGAAGGGTGAGGCCAGAAACACCAAGGTCCTCAAGGAATGGCATCCCCCCCCCCCCGCATGCCTGCCCAAACAATAGGGAAGAGGGGACAGGACACCAGGGCCTGTGAGGGTGGGGAGGTGAGACATGGGACCCCATGCAAACAGTGAAGGGGGCCAGACCAAGCGGACAAGGGACAAGGGGACAAGCCACAGAGAACACACAGATACAAAGGACACCCACAACACAGCTATTAATACTCAGTGACAATGCACAATGAGCCACAAGAGCCCACATGGTGCACAGGCATCACTGGCACTGGGAGACTACCCACCATTCAGGAACGGATGGCCAAGATAGCAGCATGCCGAGCATGCTGATGGAAAGATGTCCCCAGTAGAGCAACCATCCCACCCTATCACTGGTCAGAGCCCCCCAAGCCCCACAAACCTCTCCCAGATCCCCAGCACCATGAGCAGCTGGTGCAAAGGACCCACAGACATTGCAAGAGAGCACAGGCTGCTAATCGAGGCAATCATTTATTGGACCAGGGTCTTGTAAGGTGACACACCAGCCGGAGGGAGCAGATGCCAGGGACACAGGGGTTGCACTGCTGGATGCGGTAAAGTACAGAGTGGTAAAGCAAAACTAAGGGATCCGAAGGGTTCTGACCTGCCTGGAAAGCATCTGACAGGATCCCAGCAGAGCAGGAGACAGATGGATAGGTGGAGAGTGCATGCAGTGGGGTAGAAGCCTGCAGAACAGGCATGGGGAAGCAGGAGTGCTGTTCCATCTCTAGGGAGCAGGGATCCCTGAAGGAGGTTGAAGCAACAGCAGGGTCATGGTGCAGGTTGTCATGTATTTCCTATTATAAGAATATAAGAATATATTTTTGGCCATCTGTGTTCCTAATGTATTAATTTTGAGTTTCTATATGTTAACTTTCTATTTCAATGTATTGGATTTGTGTTTTGCAGCATTGATTTTTAAAAGCCTGCAGGGAGCCTTTGCCACCATCCACTTACCTGCCTTGCTGCTGCGTGGGCTTGAGAAGCTCTGTCACCGGCGGGGGTGTGTGCTCCGTTGCTCTGCTGCCTGGCTGCTCCGCTGCTGCCCACACCATCACCGCCGCTGCTCGCTGGACCTGCAGGGGGGAAGATCAAGCCGTGAGTTGGGGGACAAGGGGGGGAATTGCAGAGGCCAGCCACGTGGGCTGACCTGTCCCCTCCCCTCCCCACCCAGAAGTAGCGGGGGGTTAAAAACCTCAGGACCAGCGGCTGAGCCGCAAGAGCCTGCGGGGAGCCTTTGCCACCATCCACTTACCTACCTCGCTGCTGCGGGGGCTTGAGAAGCTCTGCCGCCGGTGGGGTGTGTGTGCTCCATTGCTCCGCTGCCTGGCTGCTCTGCTGCTGCCCACACCATCACCACCGCTGCTCGCTGGACCTGCAGGGGGGAAGATCAAGCTGTGAGTTGGGGGACTAGGGGGGGAATCGCAGAGGCCAGCCACGTGGGCTGACCTGTCCCCTCCCCCCCCACCTGGAAGTAGCGGGGGGTTAAAAACCCCGGGACCAGCGGCTGAACCGCAAGAGCCTTGGGGAGCCTTTGCCACCATCCACTTACCTGCCTCGCTGCTGCGGGGGCTTGAGAAGCTCTGCTGCCGGTGGGGTGTGTGTGCTCCGTTGCTCCACTGCCTGGCTGCTCCGCTGCTGCCCACACCATCACCGCCGCTGCTCGCTGGACGTGCAGGGGGAAGATCAAGCCGTGAGTTGGGGGACTAGGGGGTGAATCGCAGAGGCCAGCCATGTGGGCTGACCTGTCCCCTCCCCCCCCACCCAGAAGTAGCAGGGGGTTAAAAACCCCGGGACCAGCGGCTGTGGGGGCTTGAGAAGCTCTGCCGCCGGCAGGGTGTGTGCTTCGTTGCTCCGCTGCCTGGCTGCTCCGCTGCTGCCCACACCATCACTGCTGCTGCTCGCTGGACCTACAGGGGGGAAGATCAAGCTATGAGTTGGGGGACTAGAGGGGGAATCACAGAGGCCAGCCACGTGGGCTGACCTGTCCCCTCCCCCCCCC
>QEPC01001394.1:10286014-10321350 GCA_003113815.1 Sphenodon punctatus
TAAAATCAGCTTTTGTGATTAGCTAGGTTCAGATTGGGCCCCCTTAGTCTACATTCCAATAGGAGTTTTTTCTAAACTTCCCAAATGAACTTTGGACTATTGCCAAGGAAACAAAGACACCTAGCTAAAAGTGGGAGGCAATAAAGAGGCCTTCTCAGCCTAGGTGTCTGGAATCTTATCTATTACATGTCTAAATGACAGATGGTACCATTCATAGACCATCTCAAACAGAGAAGGAGTCTTTAAGTTAGTTTTTTCTAGCTAACATATCTATTTAATGAATGGTTGAAATAACCTTTAAGCTCTAGTTATTCTCTCTGTAATCTGACAATTATTTTTGATAAAAATATGAGGTTTCTATTTAAACCTTGAAGGAAATTTAAAAACTTTACTTGTTCAGAATTAAGAGAGCCAATTAGAATCCAGTGTATTTATTTCCTTGCTAACTGACATCAGCATCGTCAGTTCTTAGGAATGTGAGCCTCATAGCAGGCAAGCTTAAGAAGAGAGACACAGCCTGGCTTTGTTTAGACTGAGATTCCACACCTCATGTTGGAGTTTCTTTCTCACCAACATCTTGGCAGACGAAGGGAAGAACTGGGAAGAATGTAAAGTATTACTCTTGATATCTTTGAGCCAATGAATTTAGCATATGTTAAGCTTTTAGAAGCTTTTTTCCCTTAAAATAGAGATGTTTTAAGATCATGTAATTTTGATTGGCTATCCATGCTATTCTATGTAAACTACTGATATTCTCTATTTATATTTAAGTAAACTATGCTTATATTTTTAATATATTCTAAAGTCTCATGCTCCTTTATTTATAAATATATTGTCTTTTTACAATACTTACTTTGCTAGTCTGGTATCAAAGTGAAGTGTAAACTCATTTTATACAACTTTGAAAAAGTAAAGCCCAATTTAGTATGATTAGTTCAGCTAGGCCACAAAGCTCACTTTCCATTTGTAATAAATGGGATCACGCAAAATGTGATAAGGTGCCAGGTGCTCAGGTAACATGGGCCCCTGCACAAGGCACTCCTGGGCAAAGAGGCCCCAGCAGTAACCATGGGCACATACGTGGGCATCCACCATGAAGTGAGGTAGAAGGGGGTGGCCTGTGACAGCAGCAGCCCCGACATCTGAATGGCTCAGCACAGCTCTCAGAGCAGCCATCTCCAGCTCTGTGGGCATCCCAGTCAGGAAGGGGCCACTGGCCTCAGGGACAGCAAGCCCAGCTCCTTGAGCCAGGTCTGGCAATCCACTGGATGGTGAGAGAAGCCACAGGCATGCAGGAGGACACTGGTGTAGCAGTTAGCAACATATGGACCACAAGCCTGGAGGGCCAAACCAAAGTCGTGGCGAGCAGCAGCTATCTCCCGGGGTTCCCATGGCAGCACAACAGCAGGTAGGGGTGCACAGTCACAGTGGCATTGAGGTGCGAAGTCAAGCTCCATGGACTGCCTCTGACACTCAAGACCCCCAAAAAGATGACCCATCAGCCACATATAACAGGACAGGAGATTGAAGCCATCACCAATGGAAAGGGGGTCACTCACCAACAGCTGGACATCGCTGCTCTGCCACAGGGTACCTAGCAGTATGGTGGCACACACCAGCCACTTCTCACCGGCTCAATGGTCAAAGGCTTGGCTAGATATGTCCAGTAAAGAGGAAGTGAGCAGAAGCACACCAGAGGTGGATGGAGAACAGCTGGGATTGATCTGAGATGGAGCCAGAGCTGTCAGCTTGCAGACAGTTGACCTTGACCAGCTGATAGTGGCCTGGCATGGTGAGTCTGGGTATCTCACACACACAGGGCAGACGCATTCCTGCCCAATAAGAGAGGGAGGCTGGGACAGGGAGAGATGGGGAACTTTCCAGGGGCTGCTGTATCAGAGCACATCCGAGCAGCACACCTGCAGGCATCCATTCAGCTGCCCTGCTGACAGGAGGGCCCCAGCTACAGGCCCCATATCCACCATATTGATAAGGGGCCCAGAAACCACAGGGCGGGGGGCGGCTCCAGGTTGGGGTCCATGGCCAAACTGGTCCCATGACACCTTACCTGAGGGCTACAGACAGCAGCTGTGTTGGTGAGTCATCCTGGTTCCATGCTGTGCAACAGGTTGGCATCACTGAGACCCTGGACAGGTGTGCAGGTCACACCCATAATGCTGAACCAGCCACAGCAGCCCTGTGACATTTTACCCATCTACATATGGGAGCTGGTTCACCTGCAAGGGTGTGGTGAGTTTGTGGTGTTTGTGGGGTGGAGAGAGTTCGGAAAGTGATAGAGGAAGTGGCGAGAGCAATTTGGGGGTATGTTGAGTGGGAGAGAGAGCTGTGTGAGGGAGGTTGGGGGTGCAGTCAGAGAGCAAGCATTGCAAGTGTGTAGTGGTAATAAGGTGCATTGATGAGCGAGTGGCATGAGAGGCCTGGAGCATATTCAGAGGGTGATCAAGGCATGTGAGCATGTAATACGGGGGGGGGGGGAAATGGTGGTGATAGTGTGGTGTGCTGCCTGTGGATGAGAGGGTGTGCAAGAGGGGTGCGATCACCAGGTAGGGTGGTTGTCTGAGTTCCTATTCACAGGGTGTGTTGGCTGGTTGGGGCCTGGTGAGTGGTCACAGGGTGTGGTGGTCGGTGCACGGAGAGTGGGCACGTGGGACGTGGGAATGAACACGGTGGTGGGAGCACGATGCCCGTTGTAGGCATCCCACAGTTGCGTGCTGCCCTCTTCACCATCCTGGTGGCATGTTTCAACCTTTTGGAGCAGACGTATGATTGGTGGGCCATCCTGCTGCTCCCAGCCCGCCAATGGTATACCCATGGGCCTCGCTGCAGATGAGCAGCCAACCTGCACCGAGTGGCAACAGTTCGATGGGCAAAGAGGGTGCAGGCCAGATGCCTAGCAATAGCTGGGACAGCAGCATCGCAGCACATCTGCCTTGTCGGTGATCTCTCCTTCGATCCTCATCCTATATCAGACCACTTCCTTGCCTCTTTCAACATTTCCCACTGTCCCCCCTCCTCTTCCCCTTCTCTACGCCCCTTCTGTGACCTTCAAGCTATTGATCCCCTGGACTTTGCCTCCTCTCTCTCTCCCCTTCTTCCTACAGTCTTCTCTTCCTCCTCCCCTGACTCCGCTGTCTCTGCTCTCAACGCCTCTCTCTCCTCCACACTTGACTCCCATGCCCCTCTCTCTTCCCGCCCTGCCTTCTCCCACAACCCCCGTCCTTGGCTCACCCCTAGTATCCGCCACCTCCGTTCTTGCACTCGTGCTGCTGAACGACTCTGGCGCAAATCCCATTCTCACGCTGACTTCCTTCACTTCAAATTCTGTCTCTCCACCCTTACTTCTGCTATCTCCCTTGCTAGACAACACTACTATGCCTCCCGCATTGAGTCCTGTTCTCGGGACCCTCGCCGCCTGTTCTCTACCTTTGACTCCCTCCTCAAGCCTCCCTGTCCTCCCCCTCCTTCTTCCCTTTCTGCTCAGGATCTTGCCTCCTTCTTCACCTCCAAGATAGACAAGATCCGCCTCGACATCGCTTCCCACTCCTCTCTTCCCACTCCCACCCCTCTCCCTCCTCCCCCTCCTTCTCTCATGTCCTCCTTCTCCCCTGCCTCCCTTAAGGAAATCTCCTCTCTGCTCTCCTCCTCCAACCCTTCCACTTGCCCCCTTGATCCCATTCCTTCCCGCCTCCTCACCTCCATTACTCCCACTGTCGCCCCTTCCTTCCTGCACATCATCAACCTCTCCCTCTCTACTGGCTCTTTCCCTTCTGCCTTCAAACATGCCACAGTCTCTCCTATTCTCAAAAAGTCCACTCTTGACCCCTCTGACCCTTCTAGCTATCGTCCTGTCTCACTCCTTCCTTTTGCTTCCAAGCTGCTTGAACGTGTTGTCTACTCCCGCTGCCTTGACTTCCTATCCTCCAACTCCTCCCTTGACCCCCTCCAATCTGGCTTCCGCCCCCTTCATTCTACTGAAACTGCTCTCGCTAAGATCACCAACGATCTTCTGGTGGCTAAATCTAAACGTCTCTATTCCATTCTTGTCCTCCTTGATCTCTCTGCTGCCTTCGATACTGTTGACCACTCACTCTTGCTGGATTCCCTTCACTCCCTTGGCTTTTGTGGCTCTGTCCATAACTGGTTCTCCTCCTACCTCTCTGACCGCTCCTTTAATGTGTCTCTCTCCAACTCCACCTCCTCCTCCTTCCCCCTCTCAGTTGGTGTTCCTCAAGGCTCTGTTCTTGGCCCTCTCCTCTTCTCGATCTATACCTCATCCTTAGGCAAACTCATTGCCTCCCATGGCTTCCAATACCACCTCTATGCTGATGACACTCAACTCTATCTCTCTACTCCCTCTCTCTCTCCCTCTGTTCAAGCTCGTCTCATCAACTGTCTCTCTGACATCTCTACCTGGATGTCTCAACGTCAACTCAAACTCAACATGGCTAAAACTGAACTCCTTATCTTCCCCCCTCATCCTTCCTCTCCTTCCTCACTGTCAATAACTATTGATGGAGTCACCATCCTGCCTGTCCCCCAAGCCCGTAGCCTAGGCTTCATCTTTGACTCACCCCTTTCTTTTAAACCCTACATTGACTCTGTTGCTAAATCCTGTCGCTTCTCCCTCCATAACATTGCTAAGATTCGCCCTTTTCTCTCTGTCTCGTCTGCCAAAACTCTTGTTCATGCTCTGGTCATCTCTCGCCTCGATTACTGTAACCTCCTTCTCACTGGCCTTCCCCGGTCTCACCTTTCTCCCCTCATCTCTGTCCAAAACTCTGCTGCCAGGGTCATCTACCTCGCCAGTCGCTTCGACCATGTGCAGCCCCTCCTCTCTTCGCTTCACTGGCTTCCCCTTCCTGAACGAATCCTGCACAAGCTCCTAGTCTTCACCTATAAAGCTCTTCACAACCTTGCTCCCCCCTACCTCTCTGCACTTATCGCCCTCCATACTCCAGCCCGTGCACTTCGCTCCTCCTCTGTCCCTTCTCTCACCCTTCCACGCCTTCCCTGCTCCCCTAAGCGCCTTCGTCCCTTCTCACTTGCTGCCCCCCATGCCTGGAACTCCCTCCCTGTCCACATCCGCCTTGCCCCCTCCCTTCATACCTTCAAATCTCTCCTTAAAACTCACCTCTTTCGCTCTGCTCTGTCTGACTCTTTATCCTGCTGAGCCACTATTCCTATACCTACGATCGGTTTACCCTTATCCTTGCCACATGGACCTGCCTGCTGTCATTCTCATCGTAACCAAGCCAAGTACGTGCACTTGAGACCTCGCATCTTCATGAATGTTAGACCCCTTGTCTCTCCCTCTGTTCCCCTTCCTATGTCTCTCCCCCAGCTCCTGTCGCTCAGATTGTAAGCCCTAGGGGCAGGGACCGTGTCTATTTTATTACTTTGTAAAGTGCCATGTACACTGCTGGCGCTATATAAATGTTTGTTAATAATAATAATAATAATACCCCTGAACGTCTATGGCTGTTGGGTGACCCTACCTACGCAGAGGCTGGGTTAGATGCAGACATGGAGCAATGACTGGTGGTGGACTATACTGGCCACGTGGACCAACGAGGAATGGACATCCCACTTCTGATGACCCGCTCCCTGCTGAGCCGGGTTGCAAACATTCTTGCCCCCCACCTCAGGAAGCATGCAACCAATAAGTGCAACCTTATTCCTTCTGGGATGTGGGTTGCAATAGCGGTGTGGTGCCTGGCCAACCCCGACTCCTGCAGGAGCATCACAGAGCAGTTTGGTGTGGGGGCCTTGACCACTAACAGGGCCCTGCATGATGTCTGCCACCTCCTTGTGGAACTGCTCCTTGAGCAGGTCATCCAGCTATAAGACCCAGAGGTGGTGATCCGTGGCTTCAAGGCGATTGGTTTCCCCCACTTTATAAGCGCAATAGATAGCACGCACATCCTGATCTGCCACCCACCCCACAGCAAAATAGACTATCTCAACAGGAAGTGCCAGTTCTCTGTGAACCTTCAGGCAGTTGTGGACCACCACTGTCTCTTCATAGATGTGTACATGGGCCTCTCAGGGAGGAGCCACAATGCTTGAATCCTGTGCTCTTCCCCTTTCAATGCCAGGATGTTTGACGGGAAGAGAGCCCCTAATCTGTTCACGGTTATTGAGGGAGTGTCGATGGCTCCATTTATAATCAGGGATCCTGCCTACCCCCTGACACCATGGCTAATGAGGGCCTATCCTGTGGACCGTACCCCCCACCGGGTGCTCTTCAGTGAGTGCCTGGCCCCTGCGGGGTGTGTGGTGGAGAGGACCTTTGGCCTGCTCAAAACTGCTCAAAACAAGGTGGCACCTCCTGCTTAACCGGAGCCAGTTCAACACACACCCATCCTTGTCCTGGCTGCCTGTGTATTACACAAAGTTTGTGAGACTCGTGGGGCTGCCTTGGATAATCCCCCTCTGTGACAGAGAACTAGCCCTGTGCCCCTGTACCAGTATGTGCAGGATGGGGCCTTCAGGCAGATCTCCGAGGAGAACAGGGACATCTTATGCAGGCGCATAGTAACCCAATTGGCCGAGAACTGAACATTGCCTGTCAAAGGCACCGTTCCAACAGTCCCGTACCACTGTATACCTTGCTTCAATACAGGTTTATTTTATGCCCCTGAACCTGCCTTTGACTTGTGATCTGTGTGTCCTGGCTACCCCCTATGGTTAGTCAGCAGGTGTAGCTTCCTGTTGGCTCCCTGATCCCTCCTGTAATGGCAGTAATCCCCATTGCTTCACCCAACTACCTTGTGCCCTTGCCATTCTGTGCAACCAACTTTGTAGTTCCAACACTACTGAGCCTCGTGGCGTGAACCTGCTCCATTACCCCATTCCATAAGCACATTGAGGACATAGATTTTCACTCTGTCCCATCCCATGGAAGGCCTCCTGCTCTGTACTGATGCCCTCCTTACTGGAACCTGCAGTCGGGTTCTTGGGCCACTTGTATCCAAGATAATACAGTATCCAATAATACAGACCTATGAGGTCTGTATTATTATTATTATTATTATTTATTATTAAGCATTTATATAGTGATAGCAATGTACCTGATGCTTTACAAAGTAATGGAATAGGCACGGTCCCTACCCTAGACTTACAATCTGAGAGATGGGAGGAGCGAGGGGAGACGAAGGAAGGGGAACAAAGGGAGAGACAAGGGGTGTAACATTCACGAAGATGCAAGGTCTCAGGTGCACGTGCTTGTCTTGGTTACATTGAGAATGATGGCTGGCTGGTCCATGTGGTGAGGATATGAGTACACAGACCTCAGGTAACAGATTGTACTGGACAGAGGGTATCAGCAGGATTTAGGTGAGGGGAGCGAGGGATTGGGGAGGGCAGAGTGGAAGAGGTGGGTCTTGAGGAGGGATTTGAAGGTATGAAGGGAGGGGGCGAGCAGGATGTGGGCAGAGAGGGAGTTCCAGGCATGGGGGGCAGCTAGGGAGAAGGGACGAAGGCAGTTAGGGGAGCAGAGTTCATAAAATTAGTGCAGAGAGGTAGGGGGGAGCAAGGTTGTAAAGAGCCTTATAGATGAAGACTAGGAGCTTGTGCGGGATTTGTTCAGGAAGGGGGAGCCAGTGAAGAGAGATGGGGCTGCACGTGGTCAAAGCGATGGGTAAGGAGGATGACCCTGGCAGCAGAGTTTTGGATGGAGATAAGAGGAGAAAAGTGAGAGCAGGGGAGGCCAGTGAAAAGGAGATTACAGTAATTGAAGTGAGATGACCAGGGCGTGAACAAGGGTTTTGGCAGAGGAGACAGAGAAAAGGGCGAATCTTCGCAATGTTATGGAGGAAGAAGCGACTGGATTTGGCAAGAGAGGCGATGTAGGGTTTAAAAGAAAGGGGTGAGTCAAAGATGAAGCCTAAGTTATGGGCCTGTGGGATGGGAAGGATGGTGACCCCATTGATGAGGATTGACAGGAAGGAGGAAGAAGTGGGGGGAAGATAAGGAGTTCATTTTAGCCATGTTGAGTTTGAGTTGATGTTGAGACATCCAGGTAGAGATATTAGAGAGTCAGCTGATGAGGCGACCTGTAAGGCAGCTGATGGGGACCCCTATGGTGTGCTCCCACCGCTCCTTGGCTGTTATGGCAGGGTGACCCTCCTCCCAAGGTGCATCCAGGTCCCAACAGCCGGTGGGCATTGGTGGCCTGTGCCGTGGTCTGCGGTCACCTGCAGCTGTCTGTCACCCCTCGCACAGTGGGTGATGCATCGGACCTTTGACCTGGCCACCTTGTGTTGGAATGCAAGGACTGTGAGATCATTGCATTGATTAGCCCAATGCAGAGTTTACAGAGGAGTGTGAGTAGCTAATCATTAATAAGCAGGCAGGAAGCATACTTAAGTTTAAGTAGCTTTATTAAGAAATACATGTAGGATAGGAAAGGCCTACATCTATACCAAGTCCTAAGACTAGGTGTGTTCAGGAGGTGAACACTCGACTAGGTGATTGGGTCACTGGGGGTGACAGGATGTGCTGGTGTGGCTGGGGGCCTGGGAGGGGTGATCGTGGAGGGTGCTGGAGGGGAACCGGGAGTGGTGCGGGCTGCCCAGGGAGTCCCCCCTTGGTGATGCTGGGGGCAATGGGAGGGAGGGGGCCCAGCTGGTCACAGGTGGGGTAGGGTTGCTGCTGGGAAAACCAAGGGTGGCAGATGAGCTGGGGAGGGGGCATGGGCACCTGTAGGAGGGTGGCGTGGTGTTGCGGTGCAGGAGGGCCCATGTCATGCTGGGGGAGACACCGCAGAGCCACCAGGGTTTCCCTGATTAATTGTTGGGTCTCTGTGGTGTCTCTCTCCAGCGAGACATGGGTCCTCTCCCTCTTCTCCCTGTCAAGCCACTGTTCGCGGAGGAAGGCAGTAGTGTGGCGCCTGTCCCACAGGTGCTCTGTACAGGATTGGTGGAGCATGTCATCCATTTTTGCCCAGTTCCTTCTCCTCTCCCCTTGTAGGACCTCCCTATTGAGGACCTGCTGTTCCCTGTGCCCATATGCCAGCTGCTTGGTTTCCACCAGCAGTTCCCTCCCCAGCTCCTCCCTTCTCCTCCGGTTGTGAACCCCATATCTCCCGTTTCCTCTCTGCACTCCTGGTGGCAGCACCCCTAGATGGACCAGGCTGCTTGTCTGTGAATGACATGGGGACTTTTGTTTAGCATGGGATTGGGGATCTGCTACAGTCTACCTATTCCGCCTCCTTGCCCTGTGCTGGGGTCACCCCCCAGGTGCTCCTTTGTGAGCCTGGGCACTGCTGGTAGTCTCCCTTTTGTGTTTCCCTGTCCACATCAGCATGTGGAGAGCAGGAGGAGGTCCTATCCTTGCTCCCATTATCCCTGCAAGTGTGTGCCTCCCATCCTCTTCATGGCCCTGTCTCCCCATCCCTCCTCTGCAGCCGGGTTCCTCCCCCCCCCCGACCCCTGTGATCTCTCCTCTCATCTGCCCCCCTCCTTGCTGGTCCCTTGCCAGTCCCTTGGGTGTCCTTGGGAGGGGATGGGGCGAGCTGCACTGCTGTGCCCCAGTCCCCTTTGTGTCACCCCACCACCAACCACTACTGTGTCCATGTCTGTGTGAACCTACCATCGGTATCCTGGTTGCCAGTCTCCAGGATGGTCTCAGGATCCTCCACATCCTCCTCCTGGGTTTCCACCTCCTCTTCCTGAACCTCCAGGTCCCCCTGAGTTGTGGGAGCTATAGTGGTGTCAGTTCACCCTTGCTTTCATGCTGGGCCCCTGGCTGTTCTGGGCCATGCTCCCCCCACCCCTATTCCTTGGGGTCGTTCTCTTACCTGGGTCATAGTCTTCCTCCTCCTGGGGAGCATCCCTGTTGTCCAGCCACTCCACATGCGCCCCCTGTCCCCATGGGTTCTGATGCTGTGGGTTTCAGGGGCACATGAGGAGGGTGATGTTGCTGGTGGCAGCTTCTGGGGATGACGCCTCCACCTCTAGGATGGTGGTCTGTCCCCCCGCTTCCTGGTTGGGCTCACCAGGGGCAATGGGCTCCCCCTGCTCCAGGGGTTCGGGCAGGAGGGATGTCGTTTTGGCCCTCTTTCTGCCACTGGTGAAGGCTGAGCCATGTATGCGGGAGACCGTCCACGTAGAGGAAGCGACCCAGCTCCTCAGTAAACTCGTGTGTGCGCATTGCACAGCCGGACTTGAGCTTATTGTCCTGGATACGTTTGTATCCCAACCGCAAGTCCTTTGCCTGCTGCATACATTGGGCCCCATCCCTATTGTACCCCATGTGCTGCATTTCCTCGGTGATGGCTTCATTGACCTGTTTTGTCTTGAAGCAGTGCACCAGGTCTGCTTGGACCTTTTAAGCCCCCCACAGATGTATGAAGTTCAGGGTCTCATCCATGGTCCAGGGGATCCTCTTTTGGGATCTGCCTGTGGGGCGTTATCCAGCCTTGCTGCTTGGGGCTTGCCCAGTGGCTGTGGTGGCAGTGGAGCAGGTGCTCTCCTGTTGAGTGAATGCATCTGGGTGAGCTGTTGTCTTGCTGTACCCCTGTTGGTGCTGTGGGGTGTTCCTTGTCCTCCCCCTCCCCTCCCTGGGGGTTCCCGCTGTTATACCTGACTGCCACGGAGGCCCTCCTCGCCTGTCTCCTTGATGGTGCTGTCCGCCAGGGTGTGGGTGCTCTCCTGTTGCGTGGGGCAGTGGAGCTGTCAGCGGTCTGCCCAGTGGTACCCCAGCATGTATTCGGGCCTTGTCTGTGCCCTTCCCTGTGTGAGTGGGTTTCCCCTGCCTTACCTCGCCGTCAGAGGCGCTCTCCTCCCTGCTCTCCGGCGCTGCGTTGTGCCCTCTCCCCTGTGTCGGAATGGGAGACCTGTCAGTAGGCATCCTGGCCCCTTCATCCCTAGTGCCAGTGACCTGGGCCCCCCTCCCCTGGGTGGCCTGGGGTCCCTTGGCTTACCCTGCCCCTTCCTGCATGTGGCATGGTGCTGGTTCCCTTGGTCTTGTCTGTGGCTTTTCTGCCTGACGTGTTGGGAGCCAACGTACCCATGTCCTCACTTGCTTCTTTAAGGGCTCCCGGCCAGGTGTTCAACGTCTATCCCAGTGGGTGTGTCTGCTTGCGGGCTCCTGCGGTTCCTCTCTAGCCATCTCTTGCTGGTTTCGGCAAACCCTTCCCATGGGGTGGGTGTACTTCCCCATTCACATGGATGGCCAGGAGCATGCTGGCTCCTTCCTGGCTGCTACATGGGTGTTGATGGGTCGATCGTGGAAGCGCGCAAACCCACCTGGCCTCGTTCACACAGACATTCTGCCACCCATCTAATGGGTGGTGTCCATGTGAAAACAGCCTATCTCTAAGCTTCAGTTCCCATCTGTAAAATGGGAATAATAATAACCTACCTCACCAGGTTGTGGTGGCAGTGAACTAGATAAGGATTGTAAAGTACTTTGAACACTGAAATCACTATAGAATGTGGTAACCGCGATGCAACTTCCAAGAGATCTCCAGTGTGTGCATGTGTTCCTGTGATGTCTGAATGTGCACTATAAATTCATTGCTACATGATTTAGGCTCTTTTCAAATGGGCCGCAGTGGGTGGAGGTGGGTGTGTGCCCGTTCCAGTGGACACCCACCCACCTCCACCCATCTCAACCCACAGAGCCTCCTTCAGTTTGCCGGATGGCTCTGTGGGTGGGTGATGGGAGGAAGTAGGTGTTGCATGGGAGCACGCACCCCCACCCACCGCCTGTGGTGTTCCCACGGACGCACACCCATCCCCCCACCCACCACCATGGCATTTACATGGATGCCACCCCACTACTGCACACCTAGTGGGGGAGGGGGGCGTCTGTGTAAAAACTGCCTTCAAGTCCTTATCCTATATTTTATGTGATGATCCAAAGACATGAACAGTAAAAAAAACAAAAAAACCCACCAGCTTTATACATATGCACCATGGGCAGTTGAGAGAGAAAGAGCACATCCAGTTCTTTTCTGATCAGCTGTTTACTAGGGGGCTGGGGGCTCTTTACGCACCCATAATGCAAGCCCAGGGAACGTAAGTGCAAAATAAAGTGTGAAAAACATTTTCGTAGGAGCAAGTCTATTTTTTGCAATTTTGTGCCTTTTTTATGTTTTAAAATATTTGCGTAAATTATGTGCTATCAGTAAAAATATAAGAGCTACAATGAAGGGAGCTAGGGGAAGGAATTTGAATGGATTTAGGAGAGACACTTATGTTCTCGTTTTTATTTAAAAAAATAAATAAATACATGGGTCTTTCCACTGTCTGCATGGATAACTTTCTTAGCCAGCCTGACGGAGAAGCAAAAATAGGGGATAGGTTAAATAAGTCCACCTAAGCATCATTGCATCTTTTTAACCTTGAATCCTATCGGTGGGACTCCCATAGTCTTCTTGAGACTATAGTCGGATAGATGGATGATCTTTACTAAGGGATGCCACACTCTCCTTTCTGCAAGTAACGATTTTTATTTATAATGAGTCCAAAATTGTCACCAGCTAAAGAGTTTGATGCTATTATTTGTACTAAGATTCTTTCTCTGTGGTGTGCTGGTCTCAGGACACACTAATGCTTCAGGGAAAGTCTAGGTCACGGGAAGCTCAATTTCACAGTGCAAAATTGAAATGTTGATGGGAAAATACTCCAGCTATTGTCATATCAATGTCTGTTGGGCACCGGATTTGTCAAGAGCTAGGAAAGAATGAAAAATGTGCAGGAGGATCAGAAGTCAAAAATGAAACTCAACATGAGATATTTCGCTCTTTGACATCTGCTGCTTCCCTCTGAACAATAATCATTTCGGGGGATGATAAGGCCATTGTAAAATATTTTAAAATGCCCTCCAGGAGGAGACCCATCCAATTTAAAATATGACAGTAATAATAATGTCAGTGGAAGGAAGTGATTGGGAAGGAGATTAGTTTTTCAGGTTTCTCCATGGCTATTGAAACAACCAAAGTATTGTTTTTACAAGCCTGCCTCAAATGAAAAGTTTTGTCTTGCAGCACAATCCTCAAACTGTCTAGTGCTGGGACTCGATCTTAACACCAACACTTCAGTGGGACTCTTGTCTGCATTAAGAGTTAGTGCCAAATGACTACAGGATTGCACTGCTAGAGATGTTTTTACAACTGTATTGTGAGAGAATAAATTATTGCAAACTATACTTACACTGGGAGATTCTGGTAACTACTTGGATTCAGCCATTTATTTTAATGAGGAAACTTATTGAGCTGAGACGGGTAAAATTTGAAAACCGAAAACAACTTTGTGCTCATTTCAAACGAAGCATCTGAATGCCTCGTTTGAAATTATACGAGGGAGCATATTATACCGTTAGCAAGTATACCAAGGGACGGGTTTGGGGTCATTTTGGCCAGTGTGCCTGCTTTATTTTGGATAGAAATTGTGGGAGGAGGGGTAGTTGTGGACTCGGAAGGCTTACAAGGTACACCTATTGTACTCTCTTCAGATTCTTTGCCCCTGGAATAGTCTGTATTTTTTTTTCTGGACGTATCATTAAAAATTATTATTGCTTTCCCATGGCCACATTGATTTCTGGTAGAGCATCTAAGTCCCATATAGCTATCATGACACGGTCCTCCTCTATTCAAGCCAATTGGAAGTTTTGCCATTTATTTCAACAGATGGAGGATTTGCATCCTCAGTACTGCTGTTCTTCACAGCCACATGACTCTTGGACAAATAAAGATACTAGGGATAGACCTGCTCTTTTATACAGAAGCCTAAGCTTTTCTGAGGGAGACATTTTGTTTTTGAATATTTTGAATAAAATATGTAATTTATTATTATTTCTGTAGAGCCAGCAATGTTCTGAATAGTCATGATTACATGCGGATCCCTGCCCAAGGGGCTTGGACCCTACAATGGACAACTGAGGAGAACATAGGGAAGGACAGAGATGCATTCAAGAAGCTGAGACGTTGCAGGTGCAGGGGCTTAGTTTAGGTACAAGGAGGGATATCCTGGGAAGTAAAATGGTATAAAGAGAAGCATTAGTGAGCAGTCTATGTGGGTGAGGAGCCAGGGAAAGCCTGATGGAAGAGGTAAGTGTTTAGAAGAAATTTGAAGGGAGGGAGAGAGCAGAGTAGTGTGTGTATTTATTTGGGGAGGAAGTTCCAGGCATGGAGTGCAGAATGTGAGAAGGGGTGAAGACTATTTATTTATTTATTTATTTACTTAGATTTTTTTTTTTTTTTAATCCCGCCCTACCCCTTAGGCTTAGGTTGACTTACAGTTCTTTAACTTAACTAACATTAACTAATTAACTCAACTCTTAATCTTCACACGTTCACAACAACCCTGTAAGGTAGGTTAGGCTGAGAAAACTGTGGCTGGCCCAAGGTCACCCAGTGAGTTCACAGTTAAGGTGAAACTTGAACCACGACTGCCCACCCCATCCCACCCCACCCCACCCCGACCCCCTCCTCCTGGTCCACAGCAGGGGTGTCGCTAGGTTAGAATGGACCCTGGGGCTGGTGCAGAAGATGGAATAGAGTCTGCCTGCCCCTTCTCTCCGTGGCAGGGGATGCAGCTATATCCGGGAGCATGGGGCCCCATGGCTCTGTCTGTATCTATACAGTTATGCCTTTTGAGCAAAGTTTTTAGATGGGAATGTAGCAGGAAATGAGGCAAGAAAGATAGGGAGAAGAAAGGCTGTGAAGAGCCTTGAGGGTAAAGGAAAGGACTGTGTTGGATGTGAAGGGGGGGGGGGCATAGAAAGAGAGTTGAATTTACAGTAATGAACTCTGACCCATGGCTTCCATGGCATGTTCTCTATGTTTTTGCTGCACCTCCACTTCATGAAATGGAAGTTCAAAACAGCCCTGTCCGAACTTAGTGACTGTAGATATTAATACTACTATTCTGTGATCTGTAAATAAATCCTAAATAAAATAAATAATTTTTCTTCTTTAAAAGCAATTCCTTTAGTTTTGTCTGACAACTTCTCTTGACAGATTTCTCTTATCCGATTTCTGATAATTTTTAAGCAAACTTTTATCTGATTTTCTGCTTATTCTTGCCACTAAAATAGTGGTTTCCAACCTTTTTGCCTGTATGACCCCATTTTGAGATTTTAAATGTAATCCCATGACCCTGGACAACAAGAAATATAATGCCTAGCATATAAAATAATTAAAAAATAAAGTTCATACCATCAGTAACTGCTGTGTCCCCACTTGGGGCCTAGCCCCACACTTTGGGAATGGGAACTTCTGTCATAAGGGCTTGTTCTCATGAGCGCTTCTGGGGAGGTTAGTACCTGCTAACTTGCTTTAGCTTCCCCTGGGTTTCCACAAGCTGAGGATTTAAAGCAAGGATAGAGGAGTAGTACTTACCTCTCAAAAAAAATGAGTTTGACTGCAGCTAGTGCAGAATGTGGCGGTCCATCTCTTGACTGGGATGGGTCGCCGTGAGCACATTACACCGATCCTCCATTTGCTGCACTGGTTGCCTAAGTGCCTATAGTCTTCCAGGCCCGATTCAAGTTGCTAGTGCTTACCTACAAAGCCCTATATGGCCTACCTGTGGGACCGCCTCACTCCCAGGCTCTGGATCAATCCCTGCGGTCATCTGAGAGTGCCCTTCTTGAGGTCCTGCAGGTTCTTAGAAGGGCGTTCTCGGTGGTCACACCTAGGCTGTGGAATTCCCTTCCAGTAGAGGCCTGGATGACCCCGGATCTCTCCTCCTTTCGATGACTATGCAAGACCTGGCTCTTCCGCCAGGCTTTATTTTTATTATTGTATTTTATATTTTGTATTAGATATTTTTCTATTTTAATTGTTAGCTGCTTCAAGCCGCCTTGGGTGGGAGACGTGGGATACAAAATTTGATATAAAAATTAAAAATAATTTTAAAATAAAGTGGGTAGAGAGGCCCTTACTTTAGGGATAGTAATCTCCTGTATGATATTGACGTAATTGGGGACATCTTTAGGCATTTCACCACTCTAGGTAAAATGTCAGAAGCCCTCTGTGCCTCCAGCATTCTCGGCCCTAGTACTCCCTCTTTCACTGCAGGGAGTTGTGTTGGATCCTCGTTAAATCTCTGATGAACAAGGCAGCCCTATTGACCAGTTATAAAGAGGGGACGGTCTAGAGCTAGCTCCCTCTCCCAAAGCTCTGCAAGAGGGACTGCTCCAGGTTTGACTCAGCTGTTGAACAGGGATGCTTGCGGTAGAGCTTGCAAAGGTTTGAGACCAGCTCATACTGGAGCATTCTTAAAAGCTTGGTGAAATTGACATGGGAAAGTCCAGTCAGTTTCACTAAGTCTCTTTAGGGATTCAATGAAGGCTGGGCCCTCTGTCTCTCACCAGCAAGGGACAGAGAATTCAGCTCCATACAGGGAAGCAGCAGCACATACTTCTACCCCCCAGAGCAAAGCAATCTGCTCTGGACTTGCACTGGGCTGAGGAGAAAGCTGCTGGACAGCTAATTGGGAAACCGGAAGCATTCCTGCTACAGTCAGGGCCTTGGTCTTGAGCCAACCCTGGCTTCCCAGAGTCACTTGCTAACTCTGCTGTGACCCTGAAACACTGTGGCTTGGATGTTGCTCCCTGGGCTGCCTTGACCACACACTCTGGCCTTCTGATAAGCTTCCAGCAGCCTCCAGTCCTGTTCATACTCCCAGTTTCCTGGTTGGCTGCTGGGAAGCCATGGGAAGTTTGGCAGAACATCTGTTTTCCCTCCTGTTCCCTGTTTGTTGGCTCTGCTTGCTTGGTTCCTGTTTTGTTTCATCGTGGACCAGCTCTGCCCTGTTTTGGTTTGTATCTGATTTGCCTTGGACTTTGTTCCTGTAACCAGTCCTATCGCCTTCTGCCCTCTCTCCCTGCCCATTGTCTGCTTCCTGTCCCTGGCCTTCAGCACATCAGCCTACCTCTCCCATTCTCTCTGGTTCATGTGTTGGCCTCTGTAGGTTCATGCCCTAGGCCCAATCCTGCACTGATTCTCTGTATCTGATCCTGCACTGATTCCTGCTTTAATGACTGGCAGCCCTGACAGGTAGGGCAGCAACTTTAAAAAGAGTGTACCTAGTAACTATAGGCTTATTAGCCTCACCAACATAATAGAAAAGTTATATGCTAAATATTTGCAAGGAAAGTTGGAGATTTGATTACCTGAAGATAAAATCCTCCATGACAAACAGTTCTGGCTCACTTGATTGACAAGTATATGGACAAAAACAGTAGGTTATATGGGACTTTTGTGGATCTGAAGTCTGCTTTCAATCTCATTCCCCAAGAAAGACTATGGTATAAGCTGGCGGCTACAAGTATTGATCAGCATTGACTATTTCTTATACAACGATGCCGTGCTGCATGTCAGACTAGGGCCCTTTTTACACAGATGCTCTAGCACCCATAAAATGGGTGTTACATTTTATTATACATGTTGCAGGGCACCACTGCAGCCAATCACCATGGGCCCTGTGCACACATGATGCCTCCACCCAGTTCCTCTGGGTGGAGATGGGTGTTGGCCAGTGGGTGGGGAGCATTTCCCTGGGTGGAGATGGGTGGGGGGCGTCTGTGTAAACGCCACTTTCGGTGGGTGTTGGTGAGTGTTTGCTCCTGGCCAACACCCACCCCCACCCACGGAGCACGTTGACCTGCTTACTTTATGCGGACAATGCGACTATAATGTCCCAAACTGTGGTGGGAATGAGGAGAACTCTTAAAGATTTTATGAATTACTGCCAGAGAGAAAAATGAATTGTTAATTAGAGAAAAACAAAAATTATGGTTTTTTTCCAGGCGTCAAATTCAACATAAGTGGGAAATGAATAACAACATAATTGAGCAGGTGAACGTCTTTAGATATCTTGGAATTATTTTCCAGTCCACTGGAGCCTGGAATGTTCCCTGCAGTTGAGCAATTGAACAGGCCAATAAAAGTGTGGCAGCTATACTCCAATTTTTCAAATCTAAGGGCGGCAAGTTGATAATTGCCAGCTATTCGTGTTTTTGCAGCCAAATCATTGGTACAGCTTTTGTATGGGGCCTCTCTTTGGGCTATAAGGAAGGGTAAAGAAATAGAGAGTTAGCGCTCATTCACACATGCAGCAATTATCTGGATTTTTAAAAATTTGTTTTTCTCTAGTTCGTTGTTAATAATGCCAGTTGCATTCACATGCGTGCCATACCGTTGTTTCCTACAGTGAAATAACACATTCAGACCTTCTTGGAGCGCGCTTATCCACCTGTTCAGTGTGGTTCAATTACAGAAGGTTGCTACCTTGTAAACAAGGTTCTTTGAGATGGCTCTCAACATTCTCACAACACCCACCTTTCCAGCCCCACATGGGATTTTTTTTCTTATATGCCTACAAAGAGTTGGAAGGAACTGTCATTCTGAGGGGGGAGAGTGCTTTTTATACTACAGGAGCTCGAGACCATCATGTGGTCTATTATTTGAATAAGGTGAGCATGCAGAACCCAGTTGTAAGAATGTTAGGTGCCATCTTGAAGAACCTTCTTTACAACCTCCTGATCAGCACATGGGGAGGAGTTGTTTGTAAACAAACAGCGTTATCTCCCAATCCAATCAGTGTCTCCCGCTGCTGCTGCTGCAGCAGCACTACTACGCGACAGAGGCAGGTGAGGGATGGGGGCCGGAGCCAGGGAGGGGAGACAGAAGAACTTATTGGGGGAGAAGATGGCTGCAGCCTGCTGCCCAGCCAGGCAAGTGTGGAAGTACAGTTGTCTTCACATGCAGGAAATATGTCACACCAGTTAATACCGAATACAATGTCCCTTTCACACTGCTGTACAGCACCGGTTTATTTCAATCAGACAGCATAAAGGTAGGTTTAACTAGCTATGAACTGCGGATTACTTAGGTGCGATATTGATGACAATATTTCAAATTAGGGACTTCAGACATGCAAGATACATTCAAATTTTGTAAAATTCGGACATAAACTGAAAAGTCAAAAATGTTGAGTGTGCTTTTAGCAGCACCCGCTGGGATTCCAAATGTTTCTTTGAGAATGGAATCTGGAAGGGTGTCCATATCTCTGTTGGTGTGGAAAGCCGCTATTAAATTTTGGTTGCGGTTGGTGTTTCTGTCCCCTCCTGGACTAATTTCTTTTTTTATGAATGAGGCCAGACCCAACTGCTGAATGATGGAGGTGCAGCACAGGCAGGGACCTGAGTTGACTGCACCAAAAATCTTAAATTCTGCAACCAGTGAAGCCAAATTCTGCAAATTCACTGCAACCATTAATATTTGCATAATTAACTTGATTTGCATAACTATGCATGCTGGGAAGCAAATTTGCAATAGGTTTGACAGAATCACAACTTCGCTAGTCAAACACAACTCAAATCCTCTGAAATTTCAGCACCTCCCTCAGGCAAACATAGGGCCTTCAGACCCCACTCACCCACAATTCATCTCCCAGGGGCCTATTTACCCTCGGGTCATGGTCAGGATTGGCTGATTCTGCGAGGATTCTGTGAGGATTGGCTGATTCTGTGAGGATTGGCTGACTCTGTGAAAATCACTGCAAATTGCCGCAACGCCGTCAACTCGGGTCCCTGAGCATAGGGTATGTTGTATGGGATTTTCCTTTCTGTATATACTTTATCAGGGGTAGCTTAAGGCTAGATTTGAATTAAATACTAGGCTTGCTGATTTGGAGAGACAGTAAGATTTGACCAAACTGAATGCTGTTCCATCACTAGTCCGTTATCCTTTGCTTTTACCAGCTAAGATTTCAGTAGCCACATACCTTGAGGACCTCTTTGTTCATACCCAAAGAACCATGTTTTTTCATGCCTTTCTGTAGTGCTTGAGGGGCGTTATAATTTTATTCCATATTTGGATCGACATTGCCCTTGTGGTCCAAGTGAAGTTGAATCAGTTCAGCATGTTTTTTATATTATTATTAGCAAGCATTTATATAGCGCAAGCAATGTACCTGGTGCTTTACAAAGTAATGGAATAGACATGGCCCCTGCCCTAGGGCTTACAATCTGAGAGATGCGGGGGGGAACAAAGGAAGGGGAACAGAGGGAGAGACAAGGAGTGTAACATTCACGAAGATGTGAGGTCCCAGGTGCACGTGCTTGGCTTGGTTACATCGAGAATGATGGCTGGTTGGTCCATGTGGTGAGGATATGAGTACACAGACCTCAGGTAACAGATTGTACTGGATGGAAGGTATCAACAGGAGTTAGGTGAGGGGAGCGAGGGGTTAGGGACAGCAGAGCGGAAGAGGTGGATCTTGAGGAGGGATTTGAAGATACAAAGGGACAGGGTGAGGCAGATGTGGGCAGGGAGGGTGTTCCAGGCATGGGGGGAAGCTAGGGAGAAGGGATGAAGGCAGTTAGGGGAGCAGGGGAGGCATGGGAGGGCAAGAGAGGGGGACAGAGGAGGAGCAGAGTTCACAGACTGGAGTACGGAGGGAAATTAGCCCACAGAGGTAGGAGGGAGCAAGGTTGTGAAGAGCTTTATAGGTAAAGACTAGGAGCTTGTTCAGGATTAATTCAGGAAGGGGGAGCCAGTGAAGAGTGGAGAGGAGGGGCTGCATTTGGTCGAAGCAATGGGTGAGGTGGATGACCCTGGCAGCAGAGTTTTGGACAGAGATGAGGGGAGAAAGGTGAGACTGGGGAAGGCCAGAAAGAAGGAGGTTACAGTAATCGAGGTGAGAGATGACCAGAGCATGAACAAGAGTTTTGGCAGAGGAGACAGAGAGAAAAGGGCGAATCTTAGCAATGTTATGGAGGGAGAAGCAACAGGATTTGGCAACAGAGTCGATGTAGGGTTTAAAAGAAAGGGGTGAGTCAAAGATGAAGCCTAAGCTACGGGCTTGGGGAACAGGAAGGATGGTGACCTCATCAATGAGGATCAACAGGGAAGAGGGAGAGGAAGGATGAGGGGGGGAAGATAAGGAGCTCAGTTTTAGGCATGTTGAGTTTGAGTTGATGTTGAGACATCCAGGTAGAAATATCAGAGAAACAGCTGCTGAGGTGAGCTTGAACAGATGGAGAGAGAGAGGGAGTAGAGTGATAGAGTTGAGTGTCATCAGCATAGTGGTGATATTGGAAGCCATGGGAGGCAATGAGTTTGTCTATGGACAGGGTGTAGATAGAGAAGAGGAGAGGGCCAAGGACAGGGCCTTGGGAAACACCAACCGAGAGCAGAAGGGAGAAGGAGGTGAAGTTGGCAAGAGACACATTGAAGAAACGGTCAGAGAAGTAGGAGGAGACCAGTTGAAGATGGAGCCACGGAAGCCAAGGGAGTGAAGTGAGCCCAGCAAGAGTGAGTGGTCAACAGTATTGAAAGCAGCAGAGAGGTCAAGGAGGATAAGAATGGAGTAGAGGTGATTAGATTTAGCCAGAAGGAGATCATTGGTGATCTTAGCTAGAGCAGTTTCAGTAGCATGAAGGGGGAGGAAGCCATAGCTCAAGTGGTAAGAGTGTGTGCTTTGCATGTATCAGGTCCCAGGTTCAATCCTCAGCATCTCCACTTCAGGATCTCTGGTAGTACACCTGGGGGAGGCCCCTGCTGGGGGCTTGGAGGGTCTCAGTTAGCACGCCAGGATGGCCTCTGCTGAAGATCCAGATTTGGACCTGAATTTGAAACCCCTGCTGGTGTGTCAGGTTGTGACAATACTGGGCTAAGATGGACCATTGGTCTGACTCTCTTAGGCAGTTTTTTTTTAAAAGCCAGATTGGAGGGGGTCAAGGGAGAAGTTGGCAGAAAGGAAGATAAGGCAGTGGGAGTAGCAACACGTTCAAGAAGCTTGGAAGCAAAAGGAAGGAGTGAGACAGGGCAGTAGCTAGAAGGGTCAGAGTGGTCAAGAGTGGACTTTTTGAGGATAGGAGAGACAGTGGCATACTTGAAGGCAGAGGGGAAGGAGCCAGTAGAGAGGGAGAGGTTGATGATGTGCAGGAGGGAAGGGACAACAGTGGAAGCAATGGAAGTCAGGAGGCGAGAGGGGTTGGGGTCAAGGGAGCAAGTGGAAGGATTGGTGGAGGAGAGCAGGGAGGAGATTTCCTCAAGGGAGGTGGGAGGGAATGAAGACAGGAGAGAAGGAGGGGGGGAGGGAGTAGGAAGAGGAGGGGACTGGGTAGCAATGTCAAGGCAGATCTTGTCTATCTTGGAGGTGAAGAAAGAAGCAAGATCCTGAGCAGAAAGGGAAAAGGGAGGAGGAAGGGGGTGGGGGTTGAGGAGGGAGTCAAAGGTGGAGAACAGGTGGCAAGGGTCCCTAGAACAGGATTCAATATGGGGGGCATAGTAATGTTGTCTAGCGAGGGAGATAGCAGTAAGGGAGGAGAGAGAGAATTTGAAGTGAAGGAAGTCAGCATGAGAGTGGAATTTGCTCCAGAGGTGTTCAGCAACATGGGTACAGGAGTGGAAGTGGCAGATACTGGGGGTGAGCCAAGGATGGGGGCTGTGGGAGCGGGCGGGAGGAGAGGGGGGCAAGGAAGTCAAGGGTGGAGAAGAGAGAGGCATTGAAAGCCAAGATGGCAGAATCAGGGGAAGAGGAGGACAAGACTGAGGAGAGAAGAGGGGAGAGAGAGGAGACAAAGTCCAGAGTGAGCCTCAAAGGAAGGGAAGAAGAGAGAGGGGGAGGAGAAAGCATTTTACTATTTTGTAGCTTATACGTGCAATTAAGAAGCGAGTTTATTTGTCCCTTGCTGAGAGCTCTCCCCGGAAGATCTGTGTGGGACTATCTCTGGTTTCTGTTGGGAGATTCTAATAAACAAAGAACATTGGCAGTTGCCAAATATTTGGCCCTAGCCATGAAAATTAGATCTGTTTGGCTGAGGGATAATGCCATTAACATATATATATATTTTATTTTTTTTATATATCTTTATTTGTGTAGCCACAGGCTATTGCAAGTCATAAGCAATATGAACAATACAAAAATAAGATAAAATAAGCCAGAGTCAAGCTCCCGTACATAGTACAACATCATCCAGATCTTACAGTAACCAAGTATAAACAAAAAGATAAAACAAGATTAACATATAGGATATGGTCTTGAGCCATGATTCTCACTAATTCTGCTGACATTTGGTATGGTCTCTGTTACAATTTTGTAGCTTACCCCTTGACTGTGTCCGTTCGAATCCCAGAAACCATCAATACTTCCTATTTCTGGGTTTCCCTTGCACTGCCTCTATCTAACTGTCTCGTTTATATTCCAGCTCCCCTTGCTGGTAGTCCATGCAAGAGTCCAAGCAGGGAAATCATGGAAGGGGGAAACTATTTTAACCCATCATTCCCCCTGCCTTGGACACAGAAATTGAGGGAGATAATCCAGAGTAACAGTCCTAGCCCATGATAGATCTGAAGCAAGTAGTGAATTTATTACTCTTTACAAAAGCCCGCTAAGTCTTAACTAAGCACACAAAAACGAACAGTAGAGGGCTAGTATCCAATACAGTGTAAATATATTATATAGGATAATAAATCAAGCCAATGTCCACAAAGTAAGTAAACATAATAAAGCAAATTGTAATCTATACAAACTATCAACAAAAATGGAGAAAGAGGACTTGCACTATTTCAAAATGATGTTCCGGGAGACAAATCCAATGTACATATTGTGAACAAATACAATATGGAAAAGCTTATACAAAATGAAATATATGCAAAGCTCAACAGAATTTCCAAGGTAGAATAACACTGGGTATTTTCAGACGTGACGGGGCCGGTATTGACCCTGTCACAGAATCACCCATTGATCCCCGCCGGGATCAAAACGGCCGTCAAATAGACGTGCCGGCTGATTCCGGCGGGGAATCGGGGGAGGGGACGCACGGTTCAACGTGCGGTTGCACAGCCCCACCCCCCCATGCTCCCTCGGCCGTCCGCCCTCCAGGAGACAGGCGAGTGCCGCGGCCAATGCAGCCGCAGTGCCTGCCGGCCCCCCCCAGGGCAGTGATCACAGCCCGGAATCTCGCCGCTGATTCCGGGCCGTGGTCAGTGGACAGACGAGATGGTCCCCTTGATCACGGGGGGGAATCACATTCAACACGCAAACGGAGATGGTCCAGCCAGGACCTCCGTTTGCGTGTTGAATGTGATTCCCCCCCGTGATTGACGGGGGTGAACATCTGGCGGGGAGCTTCCATTCCCCCCAACAGACATTATGGGATCACGATCACCATTTAGGAATTCCCCGTGGTTGAACGTGATCTCGTAACATCTGAAAATACCCACTATTTCTAAAATAAATTCAAAAACAGAGTTGACATATTTCAACCCAGTGAAGGTCTTCTTCAGAACTCCATAACTAGTTATTTAAAAATAAAACAATAAATGTATCTCATGTATCATCATGTATCGTTATAAAATGGCATCGTTTATAATCTGTATACATGTTACCACATGCTCCAAAGAAAATGTTTAATTATCCCTCATACCTACCTCCAACCATAACAAACTACTAAATATCATAGATCTTAATGGTCTCTGTGTCTTTTAATAAATCCAGAGTCTCAAATTACCTATATGAAGGGAATAAAAATAATGAAAACCAAAAAAGCAAAAACTGAATACATAAATATTTTCTCCAAAGGAGGAGTCAGTACCCAAAAGAGCCCTCATGGCCCACAAAATTAAAAAAAAAATATTTAAAATATATAATCAAAAAATGGGGGAGGGGGCGGGGGGAAGAAACAAAAGGAGGGGGAGGGGGAAGATGGGGAGTGGGAAGGAAATGAAGGGGGAAGGGAAGGGGGAAAAGGGGAAAGGAGGAAAAAAGAGGGAAGGAAAAAGTGGGAAAAGGGGGGAAGGGGAAAGGGAAGGGGAAGAAAAAGGAAAGGGGGGAAAGGGAAACTACTATAAACAAAACAAGCAAGGTGAGTTCCACACTCTTCAAACCAAGCCAAAAAACCTTAAAAGGAATCAAGCCTCCAAAAGGCATCTCCTCACACAAAACACTTGCTGCTAGTGCTGTTCACACCAGGTGAAAGCCCTGTTTTTTAAATAAAAGATAAAGAACTCCAAAAGAAATCAATCACACCTGTTAAAACATGGGGGAGGGGGGGAGAAAAGAAAAGACTGCACCACTTGTTACACATTATGAGGAATTACAACACGGAAGTGAAGATGTATTCTTTTGGGTGATAGAGCACACTTGTGGCCTGGAGAATATTGAATAGAAACGTTACAAAGAGAGGCTTTTTGGATATATAAATTTAATTCTGTCAAACCATGTGGTTTAAATGATTCTGTGGAACTTAGATGTTTCTTATGAATATATTTGTTACCACGTTCTCCTTTACTTTTTTTAGCAGATGTATACTTTTATATTTTCCCCCTCCCTCCTCCCCTTTATTTTCCCTCCCACTTCTCCTTTGGAGTTTGCTGTATTCTCTTAGGTTTCTCCCCTTATATGCAAAGACTTACTCAGAACTCTCTAGACCCAAACAGCAGGCTTCTTTATTTTGGAATCAGCATACAGCACACAAGGTAAATTGAAACTAAACTAGAACCATGAGGGTGGGGGGTGGGTCTTCCTGTGGTATCTCCATCCCATAATACTAATGACTGCCTCGTTAACGCTATCCTTGACACATTACAACATTCCTCCCCCTTTAATTATCCACCCAGACATAATCTTCCAAATAGCGAGGAGCCTTCCGTTCTCTAGTTGGATAATGTCGCTCCTCTGAAACCGGCTCTTCCCTGTGCCTCGAGCTTGTCTGTCCCTCTCGCAGCTCTGGGACTTCCAAAGAAATCTTCCAAAGTTGGTCACAGGTTTTCTCAGAAGTGATGGAATTCATAGGCTGTACTTCCAAACACTTTGAATGAGCATCTATGAGTATCAGAAACACCTTTCCCTAATAGGGTCCCGCAAAATCTAGGTGCAAGCGAAACCAGGGTTGTCCTGACCATTCCCAAGGGTGCAAAGGTGCCCGTGCTGGGGATTGTTGATGTACTTGACAGTGGGGGCAGTGCATGACTATCTTTTCTAAGTCCTCATCTAGGCGTGGCCATCAAATGTAGCTACGAGCCAGAGCTTTCATTCGAGAAATTCCCAGATGTGCCTCATGCAGTTCCACCAAAGCTTTTTGCCGGGGAACTACCATATGTATGCCACACAGGATGCAGCCATCCTCTATACTCAGCTCAGTGCTCCGGGACAAAAATGGGCGGAACTCCTCTCCAGGGCTCTGTTTTAGCCATCCATGTAGAATGAAATACATTGTTCTAGATAGGATAGGATCCTGTCTGGTCCATTCTTTTATCTGGGAAGCCTTCACTAACATCTTTTACAGATGTTCCAACAACCAAATTACTTCCTCGGGGTGTTCTTCCATAGGGGCTGAGCCTGAGAGCAGCAGTCGGCTTAGGGCATTGGCGTTGCCATGCTGTCGGACAGCCTTGTACTGGATTTTGTATTCATACGCTGCTAGGGTCAAAGCCCAATGCTGTATGCGTGCGGCTGTCATAGGAGGTACTGCTTTATCTTCCTTAAATAGTCCTACCAATGGTTTGTGGTCTATGATGATGGTGAATGGGTTCCCATAGAGATATTGGTGAAATTCTTTAGGCCAAATATGATAGCTAGACCTTCTTTTTCCAGTTGAGAGTAGGCACGTTCAGCTTTATTCAGGGTCTTGGAAGCATAGCCAATAGGCCGTTAATTCCTTGCCAGGATCGAAATTGATCAACAGCTCTGATGACCTGAGTATTGGTAACTTCTTGGATTTTTGGAAAGCCTCCTCTTGTTTCTTTCCCCAGCACCACTCTGTGCCCTTCCTCAAGAGATGGTGCAAGGGTTCTAAGAGAGTTGACACGTTTAGAAGGAACTGATGATAATAATTCAACATTCCTAGATAGGTTCGCAGTTCTGACACATCTTTGGGAGCTGGTGTCTTTTCTCTAGCCAAGACATTGTCGGCTACCGGGTGTACTCCTCTGTTGTCAATCTTATAACCCAAATACTGCACTTCAGGCATCATGAAAACACATTTCTTTTGTTTTAAGCGTAATCCTGCCTCTTCCAGTTTTTTAAATACCCTCTGGAGTGTTGAAAGGTGCCCCTGCTCATTCTTGCCTGTAATGAGGATGTCATCGATCCTCACCATGACTCTTGGAATCTCCTTTAGGAGGTTTTCCATGACTCTCTGAAAGACTCCACAGGGCAATCTATTATACTGGTACAGCCCCTTGTGAGTATTAATTGTGGTAAATTTTTTACAATCTTCCTCTAGTTCCATTTGCTGCTAAGCCTGGGACATGTCCAGTTTGCTAAACTGTTGTTGTCACACACACCCATAACACAGCCAATAGGTCCTCCGTGCGGGGGATGGGGTAGTTGTCTAATTTGGAAACTCTATTTACTGTGACCTTATAGTCGCCACAGAGGCGGATGGTTCCGGCAGGCTTAGCCACCGGTACTACGGGTGTGGCCCATTCAGAAAACTGTATAGGGGAGATTATGCCTTCTTTTTCCAATCTATCCAGTTCTCTTTCAACTTTCTCTCTGAGGGCATATGGAACTGCCCTGGCTTTAAAATACTTTGGTTGGCAGTCTCCCTGGATGTAAATCCTTGCTTTTATGCCCCGCAACGTACCTAACCCTTCTTGGAATACTGCTGAGTGAATTTTCAGAATTTCTTGTAGGACTGGGGCTCTCTCACCATCTAACTGGAATATTTCCTTCCAGTCTAGCTGGAGTTCTTTCAGTCATGTTCTGCCCAACAGGTTTGGCCTGTCCCCCTTTACTATTAAGGCTTTGAGGTTTTTCTGTTGTCCTTTATACCCCATTGGGGCCCTTACTAAGCCTATAACAGGAATATTTCCTCCGTGTAAGCCTTTAGTTTCACTCTGGTCTTTGCCAGTGGGCCCAAGCCTGCTTTACTCTGTTGATAGGTCTGTTCATTAATCACTGTGACCGAGGCTCCTGTATCTATTTCCATACATATGGGTTGATCATTAAACTGTACAGTTACTTTATAAGGTTCTACTCCTTCATCCATCACACAGTATATAGTATAGACCTCTTCCTCTCCCTCTTCTACCTCTTGCTCTTGCAGGTGGAACGCCTTTGGCTTCCTGCTCTTGGTTCTGGCCTGACTTTGCTGTATAGTCCGGTAGCCCCCTTTGCATTTTTTTGCTAGGTGCCCAATCTGTCTGCAATTGTGGCACTGGAACAATTTATGTCTACAAACTGAGGCTGGATGTGTTCCCCCACAGAAAAAACACCTCTCTGGGTCTCTATTTTTCTGTTGTGGGCTTTGCAATTGGTGTATACTTTCATGTTGAGTTTCTTTGGCCCCTAGGTGTAGATTCTGTAAAATTTTCACCACTGCTTCCATAGCAGTTGCCACCTTTGCAGCCTTCCCCCAGGTCAGGCCTCCATCAGCCAATAATGTTTTCTGAATTTTCTCATCACTAACTCCACAAACAAATCTGTGTCTCAACATATCCTCTAGAATATTCCCAAAGGAGTAGTGTTCTGTTATCTTCTTAAGCTCAGCTATATACTAGATAGATTCCCCTTTCTTCCTCATCCTGTTATGAAATTTGAATCGGTCTACAATGATGTTTGACTGTGGAGTATAATGTGCAGATAAAATCCCTTGTAGTTCAGCCAAACCTTTTATCTCCTGGCCTCTGAGGCTGCAACAAACTTCTCAAGAGGGAATAAGTCTTACTACCACAAACACTGAGAAATATAGCCTTCTGTTTATCCCCATCAGTGATTTCGTTAGCCAGGAAATAGTGGCTCAGTCTCTCAATATATTGCTGCCAGTCCTCAGTATCTGGGTTAAATTCCTCTATTTTCCCATTGGAAGTCATTGCTAAGTTTTCTTCTTCACCACTGTTGTATTCCCTTATATGCAAAGACTTACTCAGAGCTCTCTAGGCCCAAACAGCAGGCTTCTTTATTTTGGAATCAGCATACAGCATGCAAGGTAAACTGAAACTAAACTAGAACCATGAGGGTGGGGGGTGGGTCTTCCTGTGGTATCTCCATCTCATAATACTAATGACTGCCTCGTTAACTCTATCCGTGACACATTACTACAGAGTTCTTTATCTTATTTAAAGAATAGGGCTTTCACCTGGTGTGAACAGCACTAGCAGTGAGTGTTTTGTGTGAGGAGAGGTCTTTTGGAGGCTTAATTCCTTTCAAGGTTTTTTTGGCCTGGTTTGAAGAGTGTGGATCTCACCTTGTGTGAGTATCACTAGTAGTAAGTTTTGTTTATAGTAGTTTCCCTTTTCCCCCTTCTTTACTTTTTCTTCCCCTTCCCTTTCCTCCCCTTTTTCCTTTCCACTTTTTCCTCCCCCTTTCTTCCCGCCTTCCTTTCCTTCTCTTCCCGCTCTCCATTTTCCCTCCTTCTTTTCTTTCCTCCCCCCCCTTCCCCCCCCCCCCCCCCCCTTTTTAATTATATATTTTTAATATTATTTTTTAGGGGGTGTGCCATTGAGGGCTCTTTTGACTCCTCCTTTGGAGAAAATATTTATGTATTCAGTTTTTGCTTTTTGGTTTTCATTATTTTTATTCCCTTCATATAGGTAATTTGAGACTGGATTTACTAAAAGATACAGAGACCATTAAGATCTATGATATTTAGTAGTTTGTTATGGTTGGAGGTAGGTATGAGGGATAATTAAACATTTTCTTTGGAGCATGTGGTAACATATATACAGATTATAAACGATACCATTTTATAACGATACATGATGATACATGAGATACATTTATTGTTTCATTTTTAGATAACTAGTTATGGAATTCTGAAGAAGACCTTCACTAGGTCAAAACATGTCAACTCTGTTTTTGAATTTATTTTAGAAATAGTGTTATTCTACCTTGGAAATTCTGTTCAGCTGTGCATATATTTCATTTTGTATAAGTTTTTCCATATTTTATTTGTTCACAATATGTACATTGGATTTGTCTCTCGGAACATCATTTTGAAATAGTGCAAGTCCTCTTTCTCCATTTTTGTTGATATTTTGTATAGATTATAATTTGCTTTATTATGTTTAATTACTTTGTGGACATTGGCTTGATTTATTATCCTATATAATATATTTACACTGTATTGGATACCAGCCCTCTACTGTTTGTTTTTGAGTGGATTTATTACCTCAGGATATCTGACCAAGCATGTGAACATCCCTTTGGGCAACCATATGCCTTGGTGGGTGCCCCTGGATATTAAACAGGGCATCCTTCCCTCATTTATTTAGGGCCATGTGATCGTGAGGTGGCAGTGATCCAGGGGCTGGAAGCTCCCTTCACTGGCTTTGGGCCTATGCCAGACATCCAGCATATGCACAAACTGCCTAGTGCAAACTGCCTAGTTCATCAACCCTGGGTGGGTGCACACACGTTCAGGAGACCTGTGCATGCACCCTCCACTGGGAGGTCCAAGGTTGCTACTGAGGGCATCCAGCCCCTGAATCGCCATCTTTGCCACCACTGTCCTCTTTGCTTTTGTTTAGGTTCACTACTTAATCACAAGAAATGTTTCTCACTTTTTATAACAAACTTTACTTCCCACCCTCTGTACATTAGTAGATTTATTATACAGTTGTTTGTGCCTAAACAAAAACACTTTGGTCCTAAGTAAGTAAAACAGTACCCAGACAGGTCAAATTTGGATACCATGTAGGGATTTTGTGGTACCCAAACTGTGAGAGGCACTTTGGATACCATAATTCAAGGTTTACGCATTTTACTGGGTACCTGTTTCAACTCTAGTACATGAGAACAAGTCCTAAGTATATTTCATCATAACTGCTGTCTGGGTTTCTCCCTCATATTGAGAACATGATTTTCCTCAAGATGCATTTCTTTCTCGGCTGAATTCCTTCCCTCATTCCTAATCTCTCTAGGACCTTCTGTTTTATTTCTCTTCACCCCTTCGCCATCTGTATTCCTGAGATGATCTGCATCTTGGGAATACAGATGGAGAAGGGATGAAGAGAAGAATGCTAACCCTCTCCTTCTTCAGATCCCACTTTTACACCTAGGGCTACAGCAATTTCTACCCATGAGCAAAGAATTCCAATCCATAAATTCAGGGTGAAAACAGACATGATACTAACCACCCTTTAACCACCCTTGGTGGTGGTTTGTGCATGTTGCAGGGCTGTATTGGTGCCCTATGCAGCCCTGAAACATGCATAAATGACCACCAAGGGTGATTAAAGGGTGGTTAGCGTCATGTCTGTTTTCACCCTCAGTTAAACTTGCAAGGGGCAGCCTTTCTTTTCTTCATGTTCAAAATAATATTGATTTGGGAACAACTGCCTTCACTTTCCCTTGGAATAAAATACATCATGGATTGAGCACTCTATGATTCTTTAATGTTTAGAATTTTATGGCTGTCACCAAAGTTTTTGGGTCGTGATAATGCATAACCTTTGAATAACTCCTCCTCCTTTCTTGATAATTAACATTTCACTGGATTTTAGTTTGGCACATTTGTCACTCGATGAAGTTTGCAAAGTGTATCCTGTTTGTGTTTTTTTTAAAAAATAAAAAAATAAAGCCTTTCAAGTTGGCTCCCTGTATCATTTTTAAAATTATAGACCACGGCAATAATTCGCCAAAAAAAGTCATTATCTGCTGAAGCTAATGGCTTGCTTTATTTACTAAATGTTCCAAGACAAAGACAAAGAGTGGTTAAGGTTGTACCCAAGAATTCATTAACTGAGATAAGCACTAAGGACTCCCTGTTTTTTTTAAGGGACGGAATAACGCAACTGTATAATAATCTTCTAATGCACAGAGGGTGGGAAGTAAAGCTTGTTATAAAAAGTGAGAAACATTTCTTGCAACTAAGTAGTGTACCTAAACAAAAGCCAAATAGCTCTCAAGGATATTCAGTTGTTTACTACTATAGTTGCTAGCAAGTGGCTTGGCACAACTCAGAATAGACATTCTGTAGTATTCATTATATAAAGGATTTTGACTTACAGAAATCGACCTGGTGATATGCACTTTCAAGACTGGAGAAGCTAGAAATTGGTGATTAGTGTTGTTGTTAGCTGCCATTATGCTGCTGTGTGTGGGAACAAGAATACATTCAAGTTAAAATGTTTCAGTAAGATCTTGGTATATTTGCTTATTTGTGATAAGCTATGCTGAAATGGAACTATCTCACCCATTTCCAGAGCATGGTGGTGCCATTATAGAAGCATATGTGTATGCGTTTTGGTAATTGGCTTTTGCATACTTCTCCAGTTAATACTCAATAACCAGCAAATATCTGTTCTCTTATTTGCATGCCACAAGTCATTAACCCATGTATAGATATGAGTAGTTATAGCAAAGCTGTTAAGAACTGTACTTTAGCTGTTCAAATTTTTCTACTCTGGCTACCATAAATACTCCACTCTGATTGGCTCCTGTACTCAAACTATTTAAGTTATTTGCTGATAACAAGGAGAATGACTATTTGAGTTATTTGCTGATTTGTTGATAACAAGGAGACTCAACTTCCCAGTCCTTTCTACTGTGCCAGGAAGACCCCAAAATGACTATAAGCCTAAGGAGAAATACTCCCCAAAGACGAAGTGAATGGAACTATCATAGTGCAGAAGAGACACTTCCCACCCTTCAGGCCCAGTCTTATTTTGCCAATATCTTTATAACCATCTGTTAACTCTATTGCCGTAGTACGTACTAACTATGAATGGACTACATATGGATTAGGAATGAGGGTAAACACTTCAAAAGTACTGGACTCTCTGTCTGCAGTCATGTTTTCAAGCTTCATTTTTCAGCAGATGTGGCTGCACAGGCAGCCACATCTTGGGCAGCTTTACCCCAATTGGACAGCATCAGGCGAGGCCATGTCACGCCCGGCTCCTCCATGGTGCTGCCAGGAGCGTCCTGCAGAGCCCCGGAGCTGCAACCGGTGAGCGGGGCTTACAATACCCCCCTCGAGGCCCCCTACCCAGGGCCCAGGAGGGACCCGGATTGGCAGGATGATGCAAGTGGAAGGAGCAAATGAGCTGGGGGGTTGCAACATTCACAGCCAGCTCCCACAAGTATTCATCAGGGCCATAGCCCAGTCAGTCTATTAAATAATGCAGTTGCCCTCGTATAAGTTTTGCATCTAGTATGGCCTGAACCTCGTAATTCCCCTCCCCATTGGTACCCGTCACCAGACCTAGGGCCGGTGTAGGGGTAGGGTCTCGAACAGCAGTTGCCAGTTTCAAGAGGGATACGTAAAATGTAGGATGTATACGTATGCGTGGGGGCAACTTCACAGTGTACGTGATGTCATTTACTTGGTGGAGGATGGGATAAGGGCCCATGTACCGTGCGTCCAATTTGGGAGATGGGCATGCAGATGGGTAGTGTCGGCGATCGACCCATACCAGATCGCTGGGTGCAAGTGGGGGCATGTTCCGACGATGGACATCCGCCTGCTTTTTGTACTGTTGTTGGGATTGCGCTAGGATTTGTTTAGCAAGAGCTTGGGCTTCATGGATTTGGCGTGCTAGTGCACCAGCGGTGGGTACGGAGACTGGGGGAACCTCGACAGTCCCCTACGGGGATGGAACTCATATGAGACATAAAAAGGGGATGTCCCTAGTGAGGCGTTTGGGGCATTATTATAAGCGAAGGCTAAGGGAAGCCACGTGTACCAGTCGTCCTGCAGGTAGTTGATGTAGCATCGAAGAAACTGTTCCATATTCTGATTTACCTGTTCTACCTGGCCATTGGCCTATGGGTGGTACACCGTGGGGGTTTGAGGGTTACTTGGAGGGCTTGGAAAAGTGCCTTCCAAAAGTGGGAAACAAACTGCGATCCTCTGTCACTGATGATCTCTGGGGGGGCACCCGTGCAGTTTTAGGATGTGTCGGACAAATAACAATGTGGTATGGCGCGCTGTTGGGAGGCCTTTACATGCTGTGAAGTGTGCCATTTTCGTAAAGTGGTCCAAGACCACGAGTACGATGGTGTAGCGATGTGATGGGAGAAATTCCACAACAAAATCGAGGCCGACCCGTTGCCAAGGCAAGGGGGCCACTTGTAAGAGCTCCGCGGGGGCTTGGCGAGGAATCTTTGTGCGGGCGCACACTGTGCAACTGGTCACGTGGCGGCAGACATCTTGGGCAAGGGTAGGCCACCAGAAGAACCACTGGATTAATTGCTGAGTTTGTTCGATGCCTGGGTGGCCTGCCAGTGGGGCCTCATGGTGTGCCCATAAGTCCTTCTGCTGGCAGGAAGGTGGGACCACAATACGATCATGTCTTGTAACCAACCCATCCTTCATGGTATACTCTGGGTAATCGGGGAGGGCCAATTCCTTGCTGCCAGCTTGATGAATGTCCGTGACAGACAGGTGGGTCGCTATGAAGATTTTTCCCTCTAGGATGGGTCCTTGCGAGCGTCTCTGGATGGTTTTGTCATGTATTTCCTATTATAAACATATATTTTTTGGCCATCTGTGCTCCTAATGTATTGATTTTGAGTTTCAATATATTAACTTTCTGTTTCAATGTATTGAACTTGTGTTTTACTGTATTAATTTGTATCCAATGCATTGATTTTAGAATTACTCTATATAGGAATTCCTTGTACCTTGGTTCAGGCTGAGGCCTCCTCAACGTGTGTTGCAATGAACTCTTTTTAAACTTCTCAGTGAACTTTTCACCGTATCCAAGGAAACAGAAAAAAATGGCTAAAGTTGGAGGCCAGACCAAGGGCCTTATCAGTCTATATGTCTAAATGACAAATGATGCCAGGTACAGCCATCCTCCTGCTTCAACTAATTGATTAAGAAACCTTGAAGCTGTGGTCAGTTCTCTCTGTAATCTGACAATTAATTTTGATGGAAATATGAGGTTTTGTTCAAACTTTGAAGGAAATCTGACTGACTCTTTGTTCAGTCTCCTTACTTGCTCAGAATTAAAAGAACCAATTGGAATCCTGTGTATTTCCATACTAACTGACATCATCAGCATCAGCTTCTCAGGAATGCCAGTTTGCTTTAAGAAGGGAGACACTGGCTTTGCTTTTTCAGAATTAGTTCCTAAACTGATGTTGGCATCTTTTTCTCATGGCAGAAAAAAGGGAAGAACTGGGAAAGAACGTAATGTATTATTTTTGATACCTTTGAGCCAATGAATTGAGCATATGTTAAAGCTTTTAGAAGCTATTTTCTTAAAATAGAAATGTTTTTTAGATCATGTAACTTTGATTGACTATCCATACTAGTGGTGGGACCCCGGGCCCATTACCGGCTACCGGATTTACCGGTTACCGGTTCTACGAAAACCGGATTCCCGGATTAAATCCGGTATGCCGGTACCGGATTTATTTCATTGGTTTCAATGGGGCGCTGTGTCCCCATTGAAA
>QEPC01001394.1:10322110-10333068 GCA_003113815.1 Sphenodon punctatus
TTTTTTTACATTGCAGCCATTTTTAAATGGCTGCAATGTAAAAAAATCCGGTACCCCGAAATCCGGTACCGGGTCCGGATTACCGGGTCGAATCCGATAATGCCGGTACGCCCGTTACCGGCATTATCGGATACCGGATTCTACCGGTTTCCCACCCCTAATCCATACCATTCTATGTAAGCTACTGATATTTTCTATTTAAATTTAAGTAAACTATGCTTATTTTTTATAATATACTAACTCTCTTGTTCCATTTATTTATAAATATTGTCTTTACGTTGCTAGTCTGGCTTCAAAGTAAAGTGTAAACTCATTTTATACAACTTGGAAAAGAGTGGCCCTATCCAGTTAGATCTTGTCTGCTGGGAAACATAGCTCTCTTTCCTTTTGTAAAAAAAGAGGCACACAACGCGACAGTTTGTTCTTCATTATACCTGGAGAGGGCGTCTGCAAGTGTATCTAACTTCCCAGGACAGTAGCAGATAACGAATGAGAAGCACGAGAAGAACAGCACCCAACGGGCATGGTGGACGTTTGCGATGTGGGCTGTTTGTAAGAAGGTCAGATTTTTATGGTCCGTTATTACTGTTACGGGATGCTGCTCGCCTTCTAGGTAATGCCACCAGGTTTCAAAAGTGGCTTTAATGGTGAGTAGTTTCCGATCTAGAACGGTGTAATTTCTCTCTGCAGGGGTCAGTTGCCGGGAGTAATAGGCACAGGGTAGCACATGGTCTGAGTCAGTGGTGGCTTGCAGCAGGACTGCCCCAATTGCAATGTCAGATGCGTCTGCCTCCACATGGAACGGTTTCTCAAAATTGGGGTGTTGAAGGATAGGTGCCGTAGTAAATGCTCGTTTCATATACTCAAAACTACCCTGCTGTTGGGGTCCCCATGTGTAGTGCTGGTTCTTGTGTAGCAGAAGGGTCAAAGGTGCGGTGATTTCTGTGTAATTTGGAATATAGTGCCGGTAGTAGTTCGTGCTTCCAAGGAGGCACTGTAAGGGCTTTACCGCCTTAGGAGCGGGCCACCATTGTAGGGCCTCAACCTTTTGGGAGTCCATCATGATTCCTGCAGGGCTGATGACAAAGCCAAGAAACTCCACCGTAATAATATGAAATTGTTTACAATAAAGTTTATGGGCTCGAAGTCATTGCAACACTTCCCGGACGTGGATCACGTGCTGCTCCCGAGAGGTGGAATACACGAGGATGTCATCAAAGTAAGCAATGACATAAATGTCCAGAATGTCCTGAAAAATGTCATTGATTAGGTGCTGGAAGGTGGCTGGTGCATTAGCCAGGCAAATGGGATGACTGAATACTCATGGTGGCCATACCTCGTGTGGAAGGCCGTCTTCCATTTGTCACCTTTTTGGACTTGCAGCAGGTTGTAGGCTCCTCTCAGGGCCAATTTGGTAAAGATACACGCCCCTTGGAGGCGATTGAGGAGCTCCGGGATCAGGGGAAGTGGGTAGCGGTTTTTTACCATAATACTGTTAAGACCCCTATAGTCCACACAGGGCCTCAGCCTCCTGTCCTTCTTCAGGACAAAAAAAATGGGTGTTCCTGCTAGCGAGCACAAGTGTCTGATGAACCCATTTTGCAGATTTTCATCAATGTACTGATGCAGTACTTGGAGCTCAGGGGCTGACAGAACATAAATCCGCCTGAATAGAGGGTTTTTGCTGGGAAATAAGTAAATGGGACAATCATAGGTCCTGCGTGGGGGTAGCTCCTCTGCCCATTGTTTGCTGAAGATGTCTCAATAGTCTGTGGATTCTTCAGGGGGTCCTGAAGGCGGCACTGTGGTTCTTGTTGCCAGGGTCAGTTTTACTGGTGGTGGTCGAAGACAGTCATGCACACAGTATGGGCTGCGGAAATGGAGTTGGTTCTGGGACCAACTAATCTGAGGGTCATGTCGCTGCAACCAGGGACTACCCAAGACCATGGGGAACAGGGGGGTACATACCACAACTAATGTCAGCTGTTCATGGTGTTTCCCTATCACGCAAGGCAAAGGGGCTGTGCTCGTCGTGATGGGTCCAGACACCAAGGAGGAGCCATCAATGGAGTGGACCATCTCTGGGAGGATCTTCAGTTTGGTGGGAATCTCCTTTGCACCAGCTGTGCATCAATAAAGTTCTCCGAAATCGACAAGGGCCCACAGCACCATGGAGCGCTGTGGCGCCACCTGCAGGGTGACTGGAACACGAAGATGGGGACTACTAGGGAGCTGGGTATCAGGGGTTAGGACCAAATTTAGGACCAAGACGGCCCCGGCTCGTCTCGGCCCCTGGTGTTTCCCAGGTCTCTCCTCTGGGAAGGTAGGGCAGAGCATTCCTCTATAAAGTGAGAGGGATCCCCACAGCAAAAGCATGCACGGGATTGCCGTTGTCACTCCCATTCCTCAAGGGTGAGCGGACCCCGGGAAGCCCCGAGCTGCATAGGCTCGGGTTCGAATACCTTGGGCCCACTGGAACTGGCGGGGGTTCGTACAAAAATGGGTCACACTTCCTGTCAGTGTTCATGCTTTCACTTGGATAAGTGATCTTCAATTTGGAGGACTAAGGTTGTTAGGGTTTCCCAAGTCTCAGGGAGAAGGGCAAAGGCGACCTGGTCCTTTATTTCCTCACACAGGCCTCAGCGGAACATGACCTTTAACATGTCGTTAGGCCATTGAAGCTCCAGGGAAGCTGCTGGAATTGTGTAATGTACTCCAACATTCCGCCCCTAGCTTGTTTCAGGGACATAATCGTGGTCTCTGCATCGCAAATCCGGTGGGGGTGGTCAAACAAAAATGTAAATTCCTTGAGGAAATTGGCATAATGGGACAGGAGCAGGTTGTCGCCCTTTAAGAGGGTCGTGGCCTACTCGAGGGCTGTACCCAGGTTACCAATAATAAAGGCCACCTTGAGGGAGTCAGTGACGTAGGTGAAAGGCTGTAAGGTGAAGGTTAGTCTGCACAACACCATGAAACCCTGAAAGACTTTCCGGTCTCCTGTGAACTTCTCTATTCTGAGCCCTTTAGGTTCCCTAGCTATGGGAGATCCACCCACAGCCACAGGAGGTGGCGGCGGTGGCGGGAGTGGAGCATCAGGGAGTCCCTCGGGGGGAGGTGCCACAGGGGGCGGCTCAATGGGACCGGCAGCCCCCTGACCTTGGGCCACAGCAGCAGCTAACTCTGTTTTCTTTGCTTGGAGGTCCTTGACCTCCACGGCTAGGGATTGGACGGCTCGTGCGAGCTGGCCAAATTCAGCAGTCATGTCCATGATACTGTCAGCCGTGGGCAGCAGCACCGGTTTCCCCCCCACCGGGGGCACCCCAGCAATGCCCCCCAGGCCCCTGACTCCACACAGTCCCGCGCCGAAGCATACCAGAGCTCGCTCCTCCCCCGCCGACGCTTCTGGCTCCTGCGGCGGGGCCACATCCCGCGGCCACGCCCTCCTCCCCGACACTGAATGTTGGCATTCCTCCACCCCCATTGCGATGCTCGGAGCGCCTGTGAGTGCGCACGGAGTGGGGCATGCAGAATAAAGGCCAGCACCGTGAAGAGAGCGGTGCTGGTGATTCGGAGAAACCAGCCCCCCCTCTGACTAGCGTAACCTGTGTGAGCTTGGCGAGAGAGAGAGAGCAAGCAGGCGACGTGCGTGATTGTGGAGCCCCGTGAACTTGAGTCTTCCCTACTGAGACCCTTTCCTGGATGTGAGTAAGTAACTGAATCAGTGAACGATAGTAGAGCCTGCGTGTTCCCTTCCCCCTCCCTCCTGTCGGACCCTTCCTGTCCGAGATGAGTGTCCCATTTACCCCCCTGTCAGGCCCCTTTTCACACCCTTTCCCCATTGGTTCCACACTGCCCTTCCCCTGTTCCTTGGACCCTGGTGCATATGAGCGAGTGTGTCTTGGGGTGAACCTTGGTTCTCCTGGGTCAGTGGCACCCTATGATGATAGAGGCCTGTTCTCTTTAATTAGAGGTGAAGGCCACCATACTATCCTGATGGGCATTTATACCTCGCACGATCCCTGCCCTGAATGAGGTGAGCCTTGGTTGCGTGTGAGTCGGGTGCGAGCCCTTCTCCCATCCCGGTCACAAAATCACCAGCCATCCCTGGCCCTGGTAACGGCTTGTGAACCAAATGGATATCACTAAGGAAATTTCCCAACTAGTGCACGGCACACGCCATACAGTCCTTGGCCATGGATGTTAAGGACCTCCAAGCCAAGCAAGGGGACTTGGCTGCAGCAGTGACCCAGCTCCAAGGGGCCACTGCCCCCGTAGTACCACCCCCGGTGGCAGCGGCGGCCCCTCCGCCACCTCCACCCATGGGTGGAGTCCCCCCCCCCTTTGGACCTTGAGAGCCCAAGGGGCCTAATGTTGAAAAGTTTGTGGGTGATAGACGCACCTTTCAGGGGTTTCTGGCCCTGTGCCGGCTTACCTTTAAGGTGCAACCCGCCACGTACCTAACGGATGACCAAAAGGTGGCCTTCATAATTGGGAATTTGGGGGGAACTGCTTTAGAATGGACCACAACCCTCTTGAAAGGAGACAGCCCCTTGTTAGCAAATTATGATGACTTTGTGAAAGAATTCACTTTCCTGTTCGACCACCCCCACCAAATCCGCGATGCCGAGGCCCTTATACTCACCCTTCGACAGTTCAAAGGGGGGTTGCTGGAATATATCACTCAGTTCCAGCAATTAGCATTGGAACTGTAGTGGCCAAGCAGCATACTAAAGGTTATGTTTCGTAGAGGTCTTGGGGAGGAGATAAAGGATCAAGTCGCCCTTGTAGATCTCCCTGGCACTTGGGAGGCACTGGCCAACCTCACATTGCAAATAGAGGAGCATTTCACTGAATGGAAGCGAGAGCGGCGTCAGGACCCACGTCCTGGCATGACAAGACCCCTCTCGCTCACAGGGCCCCCCAGACTTCCCGACCCGGAACCCATGCAGCTTGGGGCATCACAGGGTCCTCTGTCCAAAGAAGAGCGGGAGCGACGCAGGGCCTCCAGCTCTTGCTTCAACAGTGGGGAACCCTCCCACTTCATTGGGGAATGTCCTGCCCTGTCCCTCATCGATGGGAGGCAGAAAATGGCAGGAGCCGGGGCGGACAGGGGTCATCTCGGTTCCAACCCAATCCAAAGCCCCACTATCCCCACCGTATGTGAACCCCCACTTGCAGGTCCCAGTCACCTTGTCCCTTTCCCCATGAACTTCCCTAGTTACCTGGGCCCTTATCGATTCCGGGGCATCGGGGAATTTCATCGATGCCCTCCTTGTTTCAAAACGGCTAATTCCCACCCAACCCAAGATACCCGAGGAATCTGTACACTCCATCGATGGGTCTCCCTTGGTTTCCGGGCCCATCACCGTGCACACTTACCCCCTGGGGTGCACCATAGGAAACCACTGTGAACGGTTGACATTTGTTGTGGTATGTACCGCCCTTTTTCAAGTAGTCCTTGGGGCTCCCTGGTTGCAGTATCACAACCCCCACATCACATGGTCAACCAAACAGCTTCAATTCAAAGTCCCTCAGTGCGTCCAAGATTGCCTCTGCCCACGACCCAAGGTGACGACTTGCGCCACAACAATAATGTTGCTTGACCCTGAAGACCCTATGTTGCCAGAGGTATACAAGGACTATCAAGACATTTTCAGCAAAACGCAAGCAACCAAGGTATCTCCTCATCGAACCTACAACTGTCCCATCGACCTGCTACCAGGGACAGAACCCCCGTTTGGGCAGATCTACGCCTTGGTCACACCAGAACTACAAGCCCTATGGGAATACCTGGATGACAGCCTTCGGCAGGGCTTCATCCGTCATTCCAACTCCCCGGCCTGTGCCCCCATCTTCTTCGTGGCAAAAAAGGATGGGGGCCTACGGCCGTGCGTGGATTATAGAGGACTAAATTGTATCACTATCAAAAACTGGTACCCACTCCCTCTTATTTCTGAACTGCTGGATCGACTACAAGGGGTGTGACTTTTTATGAAACTGGATCTGCGCGGCGCATACAACCTACTGCAGATGTGACAGGGAGACGAATGGAAAACCGCCTTCCGCATGCGTTATGGACTGTTCGACTACTGCATGATGCCCTTTGGCCTAGCCAATGTACCAGCCGCCTTCCAACATCTCATCAATGACATCTTTCGGGACATTTTGGACATCTATGTTATCGCGTACCTTGACGACATTCTTATCTATTCGTTGACTCTGGAGGAACATATAAAACATGTACAGGAAGTGTTGCAGCGCCTACGAGCTAACAAACTATATTGTAAGAGGGAGAAATGTTCCTTTCACCTCACCACTGTAAACTTCCTAGGCTTCATTATTAGTCCTGTTGGGGTGATGATGGACCCACAAAAGGTCAATGCCCTGCGACAGTGGCCACCTCCCAAGGCAGTGAAACCATTGCAACACTTCCTGGGAAGCACAAATTACTACCGGCAGTACATCCCCAACTATGCAGAAGTCACCTCCTCCCTCACACAGCTCTTTAAAAAGAACCAACTCTATCAGTGGGGAGTGGAGCAGCAATTTAGTTTTGAGTTCCTCAGATGAGCATTTACTACTGCACCACTGCTGCAACACTCCGATTTTGCAAAGCCCTTCTGCGTGGAGGCCGATGCGTCAGGGCGGGCCATAGGGGCAGTACTATTGCAACCCACCAACAACCCAGAGGTCCAACTTCCATGTGCTTATTACTCCTGACAACTTACACCACCTGAGAAAACTACTCCATTCTGGATCGCGAACTCTTCACCATCAAAGTGGCTTTTGAAGCCTGGTGATACTATTTGGAAGGGGCCCAACATCCAGTCACAGTCATAACGGACCACAAGAACCTGAACTTCCTCCAGACAGCCCACATTGCAAATGCACGACACGCCCGATGGGCCCTATTTTTCGCCCGCTTTGACTTTCGTATTTGCTATCGCCCGGGCAAACTACATGTATTAGCCAACACCCTCTCTCACTACAATGAAGAACGATCAATAAATCCTCTGCCACCCAAGCCTTGCTCTGAATAAGAAGACCTTCGCTGCCACCTATTTGTCCCTTGAGGATCTCCGTGAGGCTACTCAGCGAGAACTTCCTCTCGGGAAGGACCCAGAAGCAAGTACACGAGATGGACTACGTGTCCGCAAGGGGTGTATAGTAGTACGCCCTTCGTGTCAATCTCACATCCTCTGGGCTCACCACGATGCCCCTACGGCTGGACACCCAGAGAGGGATGGAACCCAGCAGCTAATCCAGCGCTCCTTTTTGTGGCCTACCCTACACCACGATGTCCAGCGCCATGTATCTAGCTGTGCCACGTGCGCACAAATGAAAATCCCCTGTTGTACCCCAGCTGGGCTCCTACAGGTCACCCCACCACCGCGGGGTGGCCACAAATAGGACTTGATTTTGTCGTGGAGTTGCCGTCCCCACGCCACTATATCATGGTTCTTGTCATCATGGACCATTTTACCAAGTTGGCTCATTTTATAGCTTGTAAGGGCCTGCCTTCGGCCAAACACATGGCACTCCTCTTCATTTGCCATATTCTCAAGCTGCATGGGTGCCCCCTCGAGATTATCAGTGACCGAGGAACTCAGTTCACCTGAAGATTTTGGAAGGCCCTGTTTCACTCCCTTCAAGTTACCTTGAAGCCTACAACAGCCTATCATCCTCAAGCCAATGGCCAGGTGGAGCGCGTGAACCAGAATCTGCGATGTTACGTGAACTACCTATAAGATGACTGGTACACATGGCTCCCCCTGCCCGAATTCACCTATAATAATGCCCCTAATGCCTCCCTTGGGACTTCCCCCTTCTTTGTAACCTATGGTTTTCATCCCCATATAGGTACAGTAGAGTTGCCCTCAGCAACAGTCCTGGCTGCAGGAGCTCTTGCTCAACAAATCCAGAAAGCCCAAGTCATAGCCCATCGAGTTCTACAACAAGCCCGCCAGCTCTACAAGGCACAAGCAGACAAACATCATCACGAGGCTCCTCTTCTATGTCCTGGGGACTTAGTATGGGTCGACCATCGTCACTATCCATCAGTTCGCCCCTCCCCCAAATTGGATGCATGGTACATTGGGCCCTTCCCTATCCTCTGCCAAGTGGATGAGGTCACCTACACGGTGCAACTCCCATCACACCTTCGCATACACCCCACGTTCCACGTCTCCCTGTTGAAAAAGGCTGACCCCACGCACGTACTCAACCCTACCTCTCCCCCTGACCCTGTAGAAAATACGGCCACTGGCCCTGAATTTGAGGTCCGAGCTATTCTCAACTTAAGGCTGTCCTGAGGGCGCTATGGCCCGGCGGAACACTCCTGGGAGCCCGCCTCTCATGTCTTGGCTCCCCGCCTTCTCCACACCTTCCACCTTCGTCACCCCCTCAAGCCTGGCCCCTCCTGGACCCATGGCCAGCGGCCTCGAGGAGGGGGTACTGTCAGCCGTGTGCGGCAGCACCAGTTTCCCCCCCACCGGGGGGTGCCCCAGCAATGCCCCCCCCCGGGCCCCCGACTCCACACAGTCCCTCCTCGAAGCATATTGGAGCTCGCTCCTCCCCCGCCGACACTTCTGGCTCCTGCGGCGGGGCCATATCCCATGGCCATGCCCTTCTCCCCGACACTAAATGTCGGCATTCCTCTGCCCCCCCTGCAACACTTGGAGCGCCTGCGCATGGGGCATGCAGAATAAAGGCCAGCGCCGTGAAGAGAGAAGCACTGGTGATTTGGAGAAACCAGCCCCCCCTCTGACTAGCGTAACCTGTGTGAGCTTGGCGAGAGAGAGAGAGCAAGTGATGTGTGTGATTGTGGAGCCCCGTGAATCTGAGCCTTCCCTACTGAGACCCTTTCCTGGATGTGAGTAAGTGACTGAATCAGTGAACAATAGTAGAGCGCGTGTGTTCCCTTCCCCCTCCCTCCTGTCGGGCCCTTCCTGTCCGAGTTGAGTGTCCCATTTACCCCCCTGTCAGGCCCCTTTTCACATCAGTGGGATGGGCCACCCACCCGATGCCACCTCCACCCATCTCCCCACGCACTTGCACCCGTTAGAAAAGGGCCTATAATTCAAATCGATCAGGAGACTACTTATGCAGTTACCATTTGGCCTGGGTTAATGGAGAAAACTCCTGTTAACATACAGCCTGTGGTACTAGCAATAATGTAACTATAAAAGTGAAGGTGACAGTTTAATGGAAATTTGTTTCAATAATATGTCTTTTCATGTTACCTGTTTTCCTGATGTGTGATAAATGGTTTTCAAGAGCCAGGGAAGGATCTGCTGAAAACATTATGTTTGCAAAGGTTTTGGATCACTGGTCAGGCATTTACTAGAATTTATTACAGCTCTGAAATCTCAAAAAATCTCTTATCTCTGGGGAAGCAAGTCATCTCCCTCCCATCAACCATCCTCGCTTCACTTCTCAGACTGAGTGCTGCTCGTATAATACAAAATAGCTTTTTTGAACAAGAGTGTGCACGACCAATATTAGACAATCATAAGACAGTCCTGCCTATTAGGTTTTTATTTCTCAGTCATCCCTGAATAATGCTGTACTTGTGCTTCTTAGGGAGCAGCCACATGAGCTGTGGACGGCCTGATCCCCATGCGGCTCTATGGCAGACAAGTGCTGGGCCAGGGAGTGCAGACAGTTGTGCCCACCTTTCACTAGAGATGGGCAAACACGGTTCGGAAGTTCAGAGTATGGCCCGAACTCGGACTGTTCGGACGACCGAACCCGAATTCAAACACGAACTGACTGAACTGAACTCAATTCCGAACATCAAAATGACCGAACAGTTTGGTCAGTTCAGATCGCGCTCGGGTGAGTTCAGGTGGCAAGAACGTGTCACCGGAAGGCAAAACGTGACAGGGAGGGGGAGTCAGCTGAGGAGGGGGTGGAGAGGCTTGGAGTAGCAGCTAACCTGCCCAATCACCATCCCTTTTCACCTCAGACCACTGGCTTCACAGTCTGTGATTGGTCACGGTCTAGGCACCACAGAGCCAATGGGGCTTGCGGTGAGGTGGGCACAGCAAGAAACAAAACTGATTACCTCCCCCCTTCCCAACACCTTCTGAGCTAGTCACTGTTCCTGAACAGCAGGCATTTCAGAAGGCTCCCTCTCTCCCAGCAGTTTTTGTTCCTTCCTATTCCTAATCCATTGCCATCCTCCTCCTACTATTTCACCCATCCAACCTATTTACCTCCATATTATCATTTATTTAGATTATATTAGATAGACTTAGGTCAGGGGTGGTGGTCCCCCTAGAAGGGTAGGGGCAATGCCCTTCCTGGGCCCCCCCAGGACCTTCCCAGGACCCTCCGGCACCCGGCAGTGAGGCTTCACATTTTAACAAAAATAATAAAAAATTGGCTGCGTCGGCATCGCGGTGAATGTGCGGAGCCATCTCGAAGAAACTTATTTAGAGAGGCAGAAACCTTCTGAAGGTTTCTGCCTCTCTAAACAAAGTTCTTCGAGGTGGCTCAGAACATTCTCACCGGTTGTGTGTACGCGCGCGCACACAACCGGTGACTACTCCCCCCCCTTGAAGGCTTCCTAAGGAAGCCTTCAGGGACAAAAGGGAGGAGTTCTCCCTTTATGCTGAGTGGCGGCTAGAAGCGCTGTCTACTCCACATAAAGGGACCCTGCAATGAAAGAGTGTCGCAGGGGGCACTCTTTCATTGCAGGGGCCGGGCAGGGGGAAAGAGGGCTGGGAGCTCATGATGTGCGCGCAGCTCTTAGCCTCCCCAAGTCCCTTCCTCCCTCCAAAGGAGGAAGGGACTTGGGGAGGCCTCCCTCCCTGGATACAGATCGGCAGCGGCGTTGAGGAGAGAGAGGTCAGGACCCAGCCCCACCATGGTTGGTGAGTAAATTGCGGGGGTGGGGTGGGGGGAGTGTGGGTACACTGGGGGAGTGGGGGGGTACATGGGGGGGAGTGTGGGCA
>QEPC01001394.1:10347816-10367226 GCA_003113815.1 Sphenodon punctatus
TTTTTTGAATCCCCCCCTTTGACTCCCGGCCCCGGGTACTCCCTGCTGTCCGCTCCGACCGCCCCGCTCAGATCAGCGCCGCTCCTCAAAGGCCTCCCTCGCTTCACACAGGCCCCCGACACGCGTCCGGCTTCTGGCGCTGCTTGCGGCCGAATGCCGCGGCTCGCGCGCCTCCCAGACCACGTGGCTTGCCTGAGCCAATCAGCTTGCCGCATTTTCGCGCCTTTGTCCCGTTGCAAGCTGCAACGGCGCCTGTTGCAGCATGCAAGGGACTGACCCGTGGAGGAGTCCTGGGCGGCTTCCCGCCCCCGCACTTGTGCCGTTATTCCCCTGATGGGGCGTGCACAAATCTGTCCCCGCTGCGCACAAGGCGGCAGCGGGGTCCATTTCTGCTTTTCCACATTTGTTCATGAGTTGTAGCTTTTTTGCACAGCACAAAGAAAATCTGGACACCCCATAGATGCAGGGGAAAAAAGACATCTTCTGGCCTGAAGTAGGCAGGAATACAGCATTTACAAACTGTCAGGTTTTTTTCATACATTTACATTTTCTTGTGCCTCTTGTTTATAGAGGCTCTCTCTTTCCTTGACAAAATATTGTATGGTCGTGTAAGACAAGGTTATCAAGGGGCAAGATGGCTTTTGAATCTGGCCTTGTTAAAAGCATGCTAGCTTCAGCCTGCAAATCTCAAACCACATACTCTGGAATAGTCTTTTTGGGCAAGGGGTGGGAGAAATGTACCCCTCCCTCACAGAGTTCAGATGGGACACTGCTGTTGGGGGGTACCTGATGTGCATGCCCACTCAGCAGGATGTCGCTGCAGCAGGAGTGTGGTGTAGGCAGTCCCCTGATTCATTCTCTCAGAAATTCATCCCTGTTATCTATTCAGAGCACAGAAGCAAGAGGAGATTGTCAGCAGAGGGCTGGAGGTGAATGGATGAGTAGAATTTTTCCCATATAGTGTTCAAACAAGGCTGCTACTGAGTGGTAATTTAAACCCTTACTGTGTAGCAGCCCCCCCCCCTCATTATTTCCTGGCATGGTTTCGGGTAGCTACCTTATACCATAGGGGTGGAGAAACTCTGACCTGTGACTGTTTGTTTGTTTTTATTTAGCCCCTTTCCAATTCCTGAATCTGGACAAGGATTCAGTTTCTATCCTCAAGAAATAAAGGAGTATTCTCAGGTGGAAGGGAACAGGGATGGGGGCATGTACTCAAGGATAGTGGATAGATCCATGGCATAGGTCCACATTCTGAATCCTCGCCTTCCATACCTTCAGTGCTTAATTTTTTTTATTTTTTACTTTTTTAAAGAGCAAATGGCTGGATTCCAAGCCTGCCCCAGGAGCTATGCCTCCTGTCCCAGAGCTTGGAAATGATCCCTGTTCTCCAGCTAGCAACTCAACTGCTGAACTAATTTGCCTCTACAGCTGAATATAAAACAGGAGTTTGGAGATTTAATCTCTAGGATTGCCAGTGCAGGGGGTGGGGCAAGAAAGTCCTTAATGAAAGCCAAATAAACCATCCAGGGTTTTTTCTGGTTTATTTTTCCAACCTTGGAATGACTGGAAACAAGTCCTACTGCGGACATTTCCTGGGGCTCAGCCCGCCTTGAATTTAATTGCCAGGGAAGAGTCCTGGCAAGCACCCCACCCCAAATTAAGCCCTGCATACCTCCCAACATTTTGAGTGGCAAAGGAAGAACAAGCCTTGCCCTATGCCTTTCCCACCGCCCCCCCTAGTTCTTGGTGGAAGATGACAAAAAGGAGGATAAATGACTTGGGCTTCTCCCCTGAGTTTTTCTCTGTATTAACTAAACGGGCTAAAACTCATTCGGGAGAGATCGAAGGATATTGACCTCCAGGGTAATAGAATGCTTGCTGCTAATACCAAAACAGCACCATATTACAAGTACTGGGCTGTGGGGAAATCGCGCCCAGTTTACTTGGATGGGATATTACAATCTAAACTGCGATATGCTTTCATGTCACTGTGATGTCAGATCGTGCTAACGGAAGTCCTCAAGGGGAGATATGCTGCTCAGAGATACTCTGATCATCTCTGTATATGTAAGGAGAAGGTTGTTGAGGACCTCCCGCATTATCTTTTGTATTGCCCATTGTATAGCGGGCTCAGAGTTCAAATGGGACCGTTTATGAGGCATTCAGCAGGCAAATCTGATTTCCAAAAGCTTATTTTTTTGCTTGGGGATACTTCCCCGGAAGTAACCTGAGCAGTGGCTACTTTTGCGTTTAGAGCAAGAAAGCATCGCCTGCTGGAAATCCAGAGGACCTCCCAGCCAGCTTAGGGGAAGGTGGGTTTCAAATGCCCTGGAAATGACACTGTGGCAACTTAGGCCCTGGGTTTTTTTTCTCTGCTCCCAATTTGCTTCTTTATTATTTACTGTTTTATTTTATTTATGTTGTATATAAAGCTTTTTTAAGTATTTTGGTTGTTACCTTTGAGTATTTGTCAAGGCCAATGTGCCAGTACAATTTTAAAAAATTGATTTGATTTGATTTGATTTGCCCTATGGGCCAATAAGTGCCACCCCTCTCATGCACTTATACTCGCGAGTCTCCCACTCACACACACACCTCCCAACATTCCAAGTGCATAAAGAGGGAAAGATGCTAATGCTTATCCTACTTAGGCTGTTTTTAGATGAGCGGGCCAATCTAGCACACTGAAAAACGTGCTTTTAGAAAAGTCACTTGGGGGGCGTTTAGATGCACCTCAGTCTTTCAAATGTGGTTTTGAAAATAATAATGCATGAGCTGCAATTCCAATGACAGCTGGCGACTTCTGGTGCGTCTAAACTCCCACTGCATGACTCTTCTAAAAGCGCGTTTTTCAATGCGCTAGACCGGCTTACTCATCTAAAAGCTGCCTTAGTTTCTTGTCATTTCACCGTCTCCCTATTGTCCTTTCAAGTGCTTTTTCTGGGAGACAACCAGGAAAGAGATGTCTGAGACTTGAATATTGGGGGGGAGGGGGGGGAGAAGGAAGGGGCTGCCTCTTACTCCTAAACAATGAACTTTGACTTCTGAAAGTGGGACAGTGAGATTCAACACCCAAAGAGGGACTGTCCCTCTTAAATAGGGTCTCTGCAGAGGTATACGTTCCTTCCCTCATTTGGATCACTCCTTAACTGCAGTCACTCCAAACTCCTACCCAGCCCATGGAACCTTTAGTCATTTTCAAAGTGGTCCAAGGTGGCCTTAACCGTTAGCAGGGCCAAGGAGGCGGAAGTGCCACGGTATTTCGGATGGAACTTGGGCAGCGCCAGTTGTTCCATCGCCTCCAGCCGGGAACACCGCAGTCTTTCGCCTCTCGGTAATGGTCTAGGAGGAGCTGCTGTCGGCCCAGCTGTGAAAGTGTGTGAAAATGTCTCTGTATCCTTCCCTGGAAGACCTGAAGGTGGACAAAGTAATTCAGAGAAGTTGAGAGGAGTCCTGAAGCAGCCAGACATTCACCTGTCAGTGTCTGCCTGGGAGCTGAAGGGACCACATCTCCCTGACAAACTGTCCCACTCTATGATCGCCAAGGTGCTATAGAACTAGCAGGACCCAGGTGCACGCCTCGGGATTTTCATCACCCCCTCTGCTCCGAACCTGGGAAGCTTTTCATAGCTCACCTGGGAGCCCAGCAGAGCGGAACAGCAGTGCGCCTGATGGGGTAGATGGGCCAATGTGCGCACACGCCCATGGGCGGGGACACAGCAGCAGGACTTCAAAGACTCCCTGGGACCCTTGTGCGCCTTAGGCGCCGGCGAGGGTGACTCCTTTTGGAGTTGGACCAGGATTGAACTGTAGGTTTCAGGTAGGACAGAACTTGGAGGTTCGTGGGTGGTGTATTAACCCCTAATGCTAACCAGGAAACGTTTAGAGATGCATAGGCTATAGGCAAATTGCCTCCTAAGCAGCGAGTCCTTGAGGATTTTGTGTCTATGACCCGGGGCTCCTTTAGGGGGAGGAAGCTTCCAGCTGAGGTTACCCAGCCCCTCGAACAAGAGGCTTGTGGCACCTTTCCTGACACCCTGCTGGCTTCCTCTGCTACTCCCCCCCCCCCAGCTCAGTTGGAAGAGACCTATGCTCAGTCTCCGACTGAAGGCAAGGGGGAGATCTCTTTGCTCCAGGTAGACAAGGGAACTAGGGTCCAGATTAGTGATCAGCTGGAGGAAGTGGTCTCTCTTTTGACAACTGTGGTCGGACTGCTAAAGGAGCAGGAAAATCAAGAGAATAAGATTTTTGAAGTTATGCGAGAGATAAGGGTGGCTCAAGACCAACATATACCGAGTAGTCAAAATTTAGTAAAGCTGGATCCCCCGGGGGGATCAGTGATCCCAATGCCTCCACTTGGCTTGGCACAAGTAAACACAGAGTTAGGGAACGAGCCAATAATGCCAAAGTGAACTTTTACTAGGGTCCCCTCTGACGTAAAGGACCCATGGAAAATGGGGTCCCATGGGTATAGGTGCGAGAGGCTGAGGATGGTACCTACTAGGGCTCTCTCCTTCTGTATACATCCATACTCACACAATAGCCCCACCCTATGGAGGACTAAGAGAGATATTCAGTGCCACCTCTCTTCCATTCTGGGCATTTCAGTTCCTATGAGCCATACTGGTGGAAACCAAATGCTGCCAGCACAAGGAACCTGTCAAAGGCTCATCGTTCATTTTCAGAACAATGAGCTGGTTACCCATCTCCTATGGCATGTACCCCTGTTCTTTTCTTGGGGGGTACAGATGGGATTGGTTTTCGAGAGTGGGAGTTCATTATCCTCCCCTATAACAGAAGTTATCACTCAGGATGAGGCACAGGACACATGCTCAGACTTTAGGGAGGAGGTGGGGGAGGGTAAGGGCGACAAGCTATTTAAGAAGGATAGGGCCAGCACAACCGGGCTTCCTCATGTAAATGATAGGTTGCAGAAATTAGCTTCAGAGGCATCCCTTTGTTTGCCAGTGCAGAATGTAGAAAGTAAGGGTAATGAACTGGCAGTAATAAAATCAGCTAAAGAACTGGTAGCTCTCACGGAAGAAATAGGGACACTGGTCCTAGAGGCTAGTGAGAGTTTTTGTTTGGGCACCCAGGAGGCAATGCAGGATCCTTTAAGCTTAGTACAGACTCCCTTGCACCATCCACCTAGTGTACAAGAACCCTTCCAGGGAGATACAGTTAAGAGATGCTCCCAGGGTTCTTCTAGAGTTGGGGGGGGGGGTGTACCACTTTTAAGTCAGGTGGCTGATGCCGCTTTTCAGAGAGTAGAGATGGAAGGAAGGAGTACTTCTCCTTCTCCCTTGCAGGACCCATCTGGCCCCCTGACTCCTTTAATGGCTGGCCAGGGCAGTGATCTAGTGTGGCTGGCTTATCATTCTGGGGAGGTTTTTACAGTCTGCTCCTGGAATGTCTCCGGGTGGCACTCCCATATAGGCTTTGGAGATTTTACCACCTTTCTCAGGCAGCACCAGGTCCTTCTGCTCCAGGAGACATGGGCCATAGACTATATTATTCGAGGGGTATTCTGTTACCACACTACCGGCTATCACGGTAGCAATGAGAGGCAGGGCTAGTGGAGATTTGGCCTGCTTGGTCACAGATGACTCGGGATTCAAGGTACAGGCAGAGATTAGACACCCACCTTATCTCCTGGGACTGGTCCTGGCCCGGGGACCAGTTAGCTATCTCTTTTTGAATGTTTACATCCCCCCTGGAAATGCTGGCACGTACAATGCCAAGATGTGGACCAACTTGGAGAATGCTATGACAGATCACCCCAGGGCTCGTTGCATCTCCTGGTGGGAGATTTTAATGCCAGGATTGGTCCCGGAGATGATATGCTAGCACCATACAGAGAGGCTGCATGCAACTCACTGTACACGTTTGGTATCCAGGCTAGGGTCTCCAAGGGCCCAAAATTGAATGCCTCTGGTATAAAGTTCACCCAAATGGTATCGAGCTTAAACCTTATATTGTTAAATGGCTCAGGCCACCAAGATCAATGTGGAGTACACATTTATTGGCCCCCAGGGATGCCGTGTGGTGGATTACTTGCTTGTTGCCCCTGGGGTGTACGATAGCATGATATGTTTTCAGGTGGCTTCAACCTTGCTCTCCGACCATCTGCCATTGACCATGAGCCTTCGGGCTCTGGAGAATTATAAGGGTGGAGGGATGGCTGTACAGCTCCAAAATGAGTCCGCTCCCTTCACTTATCGCAGGTGGGGAAGTGTAATGGCCCAGACCTGGGAGTTACTTAGGGAGTCAGATCCATGTGTAGACATGAGAACCCAGTTGATGAGCATTCCAGATGATGAGGGAACGATCACTGTATATAATAAGGTAAGCTCATTTCTGAGCTTGCAGCTGCTTGAGGCTGCTAGTCATAATACAAGGACCGCAAAGCCCCCTTGCCGTCCGTCTCAGAGATGGTTTGACCTGGAATGCTGGCAGGCTAGAAGTAGGGTGGAAGAAATTTATAGAAGCTACCGGTCTGGAGACTTCCCTCATCTCCCTGAGCTGTATTTTCACTTGAGGAGGGAATATAAGATCCTCGTTCAGCAGAAGAAGCGCCTCTATGTAGACGCTCGGTGGCAGGACCTTCTGAATGCAAGCAGTGCCAAAGACTCTAAGACCTTTTGGCATATAGTCAATGGAGCAATTGCAGGGCCAAAAACTAGTTGTTCTACTCCTATAGTACTCTCAGTTTGGGTGAAATTTATAGAAACCACACAAAAAGACGTGGGTGGAAGGAATACCGGCCACATGGGGAGCTGGGGATTTTTAGATCAGGACACCCCAGATTGGCCCCCGGTTTCTATCCAGGAGTTGGGTCAAATACTGGAGACCTTCTCCAATGGGAAAGCGCCTGGGCTGAACTTAATCCAGGTGGAAGCCATCAAACTAAATCAAGATTGGTGTCTCCCAGTTCTAGCAAAACTGTTTACCAGCATTAATAACACAGGAATCCTCCCACAAGGTTGGACTCACGCTATAGTCGCTCCCATATACAAAAAGGGAGCTGCAACGGACCCCGGAAGTTATAGGCAGATCAGCCTGATCAGTGTTGTTAGCAAAATCTATGCCAAGTATCTTTTAGAGAGGCTTATAGAGTGGGTAGAAACTGCCCAGATAGTGTATCCCGAGCAGGCAGGGTTCCGAAAGGGAAGGTCTACGCTAGGCCATTGCCTATTATTGCACCATCTAATTGAAAATATAGGAGTACCAACGGGAAGTTGTACGCTGCCTTCCTAGATCTGAGGGCGGCGTTTGACTCTGTGAACAGGTCCCTCTTGTGGAGCAAGCTTATCTCATACGAGATAGATAATAAGCTGCTTTGGCTCATCCAGGCCCTGTACACAGATACCACCGTTCGAGTCAGAGTAGATCGGGGTGGCCAGCTCACCCCAGATGTTATGGTTTCTAAAGGGGTGAAACAGGGCTGTGTGTTAGCACCAGCCCTGTTTAACTTATTCATAAATGACCTTATCCCGATGATGAGGCAAGAGAGGTTCTTCTCCCCGAAACTGTCAGTTAACCCCATCGGGATTCTGCTATACGCTGATGACCTAGTGATTCTATCCCAGACTAGGGTTGGGCTGCTTAGGCAGTTAGGGACATTCACAGACTACTGCCATAATAATAACCTTACAACCAATCACTCCAAGTCAAATGTGCTGGTTTTTGCAAGGGACCGCTGGGTCCACGGGTGGCCCGTTGGTAGTGCATGTCTAGCACAAAGAAAGACCTATAAGTATCTTGGGCTGCATTTTGCCACCAATGGGAAGTGGAAAGAACATTTTAGGAGGGCAGAGGTGGTAGCCAAGAGTCAGATGCTAGCAACCCTTAGGCTGTTTACAGGGACAGGGAGGAGGAACCTGGATATAGCTATTAAGGTCTGTGAAGCCAAGGTAAAAGCTTCCCTTTTATATGGGGCGGAACTCTGGGCCCCTCTGTTCAGGTTGATACCTGAATTCGCTCCAGGCACGTTTCCTCAGTGCTCTTACAAAGGTTCCAAACGGGACTCCAGCTGCGGCCATGAGACTCGAGACTGGTACTCGAGCCTGGGTGGCCGTGGCCTGGGAGCAGGCGGCCCTTTTTTGGTTAAAAACGAGTGAGGCCTCTAGCAAGAATCTGGCTCAACATGTCCTGTTGGACACCTTTGAGAAGCCATGGCAAATTGCCATTACTAGATATCTGACTCGCTGTGGCCTCTCATTGCAGCACTTACAGAGGCAAAATCTCGCTGCCGCTAAGCATGAGATCAGCTTAAGAATTAGAGATATAGGTAGGCAGGAGGATATGGCGTGGGTGGCCGGCTCCCCACATCTCCGGGGATATAGTCTGTGGGCTCCCCCAGTGGGATAAATGGTGCATTATCTAGGCATGAGGACTGCGCATAGAGAGAAATGCCTATTCCTCTGTGCTAGACTCAATGCTCTACCCACCAACATACTTGTGGGGCGTTTTGACGGCACCCCCTACGGGGACCACTTATGCCCTTTTGATGCTCTGACAGCAGAGACCACACACCACGTATTATTTGAGTGTCATCTATATTACTCCATCCATGGAAAATGTTTGGACACCCTTATATTTATATTTATTTATTTATTGCGGCCGAGGCCAAAATATACAGAAAACAAACAAGTCACACATAAATAATAAGCAAATATAACCAAAATTGCCAACATCTAATAAAAACTTTTCTGAGCCCACAGAAAACAAAATTCTGGCTCATGGTCCAATAACCCCCCCCTTAACCAAATACAGAGAGTAAAACAAAATGCCCAAAGCCCACTACCTGACCAGACATGTGCCATAACTCCTCACTCCCTACTCAGGGGACATTTAAACTGGAGGAATAATGTGCGCAAATTTAAGGCAGCAATCAGAAACTGCGCTACCACTGCTGAAATGGATGGAACCTCGTCTGCCAGAGCCATAATGAGTAAGTTTTGATCTGTACGCCCTGGAAATTTCCGGAGAAAGGCTGCGAGGAATTTGTGGCGGATTTGGTCATATAACCGACATTGAAATATGACATGGGCGGGAGTCTCGACCTCCTGTTGGTCGAACGGGCAAAGACGCTCTGAAAAGCTAATAGCCAAGAAACGCCCCTCCAGAACACTCGTAGGTAGGGCATTAAACCTGGCTAACATAAAAAGAAACTTACCCCTGGTGGAAATTGATGAAGTCAAATAAGAGGCCATGCTCAGACAAGGCCTTACAAGGGGCAGATAGCTTGCGAGATGGCGGGTGGCTCTAATTTTAGCCATCTCATCCTGCTGAGCCCTGTCCTCCAGCCTTACTTGAAGATCCCTCAGCACTACGGCCAACTCCCTGCCCTTCCAATAGTCGGGTCCATAACCCATCTGTCGCAAATAAATATCCACGGCCTGCTGCCATGAGCTCTTGAATGGATCCGTAATCAAAAACTGGACCAACCCTCTGGCTTCGGTATGGTGTAGTTTAGCCCAGAATCTAAGAACACTCCTCCATGCCTGAGTAGACCATCGCGTCTGTCCCAACTCCTGTCTGATGGCCGCGAACGGAGTCGCTCTAGGAATCCTCAACAGCCTCTGAAGGAAGCGAGCCTGAATACTGTCCAACTTCCCAATCTGTGTGGGAAGAAGGGGCACCCAAACCTGTGCCCCGTAAAGCAACTGGGCTCGTACTTTTGCATTTAGAACCTTTATAGCGGGGAGTATAACCCGTCCACCGGTGTGGCAATATAACCTATGTAGGGCAGAGGAAGCCCCCCTAGCCTGGGACAATGCCTTCTCAAGCTGGTCCTTCCAGGACCCCGTCGCTTGGAATAGCAAACCCAGGTAACGGAAAGATTTGACTTGGTCAATACTTTGGCCACCAATGGACCATTTATGCCGCTTCCGGGCTCCGGTAAATACCAAAATTTTGGACTTCCCGTGATTGATATGCATCTTATTGCACTGGCAAAAATTTTCAAAACAGGCAATTTGCCTATTTAAACCCACCCTCGTTTGGGATAATATTGCAATGTCATCTGCATACAGCAGACACCCCACTGCACGCCCAGCCAACTTGGGGGGGAAAAAGTCAGATAAGGCCAGCAGCGGGATGACTCCATTTATAAAAAGATTAAAGAGGGTGGGAGCCAAAACGCAACCCTGTCTAACACCCAACCTCGTTGATATTTCCTTGGTCAGGTGTCCCAACCGGTCTAACTTGATTGCCAGAGTAGTATTGGCATGGAGTTGTTGCAGGAGGAGGAGCAAGCGTTTGTCGATGCCCATCAACTCAAGCCTGTCCCACAAAATGGCCCTATCGACTAAATCAAAGGCCGACCGGAGGTCTAAAAAGGCCACAAACAACTGCCCATTGGTACTAGTATATTTCTCTGCCAAATGTTGCAATATAATGCAGTGCTCTACCGTTGAGCGCCCACTTTGGAAACCAGCTTGCTCCGGACATAATACCTGATCCCGGGCTATCCAGTCATCTAATTTACGCGACAGCCACTTTCCATAGATTTTACAGGTGGAACAAAGCAGACTAATGGGCCTATAATTTGCAGGGAGTGCATAGTCTCCCTTTTTGTAAATAGGTACCACTATGGCCAAGCCCCACTGAGTGGGAATTTTTCCAGTATTGTTCACAACTGTGAATAAGAGGGCCAACCTTGGGGCCCACCACTCCACTGACCTCTTGATTAGATCAATTGAAATCAAGTCAGGACCGGGGGCTTTCCCGCTCTTAAAGGTTCCAATGATTTCCACCACTTCGGAGGCCGTAACCGGCGGCCAGGGAGGTAAAACAACTACCTCCTCCCAGCGCCTTGAGGGAGCAACTGCGGCCTGATCTGCGGAAAAAAGGTCCTGGAAATGGGAAACCCATAAAGATTCGGGCACTGCTACACGAGAAACACCCCCCTGGGATTTACCCAGATCTCGTACCATCTGCCAGAACCTTCTGCCGTCCCTGGAATTGGCCTCTACTACCAACCTATCCCAAAACCCATCCCAGTATTGAGTTTTCTTCCCTTTAACAGCCACCTTATAGGCTTTCTTAATCTCAAAATACTGTATGGGCAGGGCAACTGCACCACTCCTCCTATACTCAATGTATAATTCCAGAAGCTGCCTCCGGAGTTCCCTACATTCCTGATCAAACCATGTTTTAGCATGCTGATTTCGAGGATACTGTCCACCAACCTTAGGGCCACATGATAACAATATCGAGCCCAGGGACTTCACCATTTCAGAAAATTGATCTACCACAAGGCTGTCTGCATCCTCACCCTGCCCGAGAGCTGGCCCAGATGACACCGACACCCTCCTCATAAAGGAGACCACCCTCGACCATGTGGGATCTGACAGCTTAACCGAAAAATGGCGAGGACCCAAGGAAGAGAACACTGGTCCTTTGGTCGGGGGGGCAATTGGGACTCCCCGGTGGAACAACAACAGTGTCAATGGAAGATGGTCACTGCTGTGACAATTGCCCACGGCAAAGTTCTTAATGAGATGAATTACATCCTGGGAAACAGCCATATAGTCGCAGACACTGGAGCCCACAGAGCCCACGAAAGTAAATTCACCCTCCACATCTCCAAAGCCAGATCCATTCAGTATGGAGAGGGAGTATTCCATTACTACTTTTGCCAACATATGGCCTGAGTTATTGGTAACGGTATCCTTGGATCTCCTAGGATTCATAGGGCCAATCCCACCGCTATCCCCCTCCAACAGGGCAGCACTAATTTCTTCCTGGGCCAGGCGAGCATTAAAATCGCCTGTCAAAATGATCCCAGCCCTGGGATGGTACTGCATTACCTCCTCCAATAGCTCTGTCAGGAGTGACCAGAACCTGGGACTATATGATTTAGCATTTGCAGGAGGAATATACACTGTAACTAGTGCAACATAGAAACCCCCTGTCTTGATTACTATAGCCAATGAGCAAGGTGGCCTACTATAGGTGGCAATTACTGATTCCTTAATCCAGACAGCAATTAGCCATGCTATACCTCCAGTTGGACGACCCCTGGTAGCTGGAGCTTGGGCTGGTAGATGATAAACTATATAATTCTCAAAGGTAGGTTGGTTGATTAGCCATGTCTCTTGTAAAGCAATGACCGGGAACCCTAATAGAAATTCTCTAACTTCTGGATACTGCAATGATCTTGACCAGCCTGCACAATTCCATGAGCATACGCCCAGGATTTTGGAGTCATGGCACAGCCTGTCTCAGGGAACCTTAGCTGCCCCCCCCTCCGCCTCAGGCAAATCAATATGGGCCAGGGATACATCCCGACCAAACGCTTTAGGATGTTGAAGCTGACTATTTGAATCCGAGGCGGCTACCTTACCCTCCCTCCCCCCTGCCTCTGTGAATTTGGCCAAATCGGAAAAAATAGAAGAGGCAAAGTCAGTTATATCCATAGGGGGCGGGGAGGGTAAGGAAAATGTTCGCACCAAACCTGAGTCAGTTTTTGGCTTTGGGGGAGATTTAGCCCGATCCTGAGGCATGGCCAACTTTGTTAAGCGAGCCCCAATAGGTTCTCGTATGGGGTTAGTATCCTTAAGAATAGAGCTATCCCCCCCCTTTGGAACCATCGAATTGTGCACAGGTAAATGTGGGACAACAGGGGCCTCAGACACAGAAGCAACCCTTGGGAAAAGAGGGCGCCTAACACTGTCTACCAGAACCTCACCCAAAATAACCCCCCAAGAGGCAAACAAAGGTGCCTTTGAAAAAAGTTCCTGGACCAGTTGGGGAGATCGGAAATATATTACTAATCGTTGGGAATGGTCGGCAGCAGGGAGAATTTGAAAGGAACGCAGCTGCCACAAAGGGAAAGGGTATGCCAAAATTGAAGAAAGATGGTGTTGGATAGCCGCTTTAGTCTGCCATCGGGGAAAATTCCCATTTGGCAGAGGGAAAACCCTCAAAGCCATAGCAAACCGGTCAGTAGAGAAAGAAGAGGAATGGAAATTCCCTCTGTTGTCTAAAGACTGCACCCGGCAACTCGCTTGGCTAATTGGGGGAATACCCTGAGGGCGGACCTGTTGGGGGTTGATATCATGATGCAAACCGTTCCCGGGTGTATGTGTAGCTAAATGTGCCCCAGCACTAGATGCTGTCACATGGTCAACTAAGGTTTGCAATCTCTCCCCCTGAACTGTTAATAATTTACTGATGCCTTCCAGCTGTAAGTATAACTTTTTGGCAAGATCTGTAATAAGGAGACATTGGTCACCCAATAATTTATATAGAAGCGTGTTGGTGGCAAAAACCGCTTCCTGAGCATTTTTAAAGGGGGAATTTCTCCTATCGGGTTCTATAAAAGGTAGGGGCGAGCCCTCATAACTTAAGCACCCCTCACTAGAATGGGGGCTAAGCTGCAATGAATGGGGAGAAAACAAAGACCCAGAAACCAGCTGGGATTCATCCCTCACCATCCCTGCTAGAGTACTGGGAACTGCTGGGAAGAAAAAGTCCAACCTCTTTTGTTTGGGGCTTGGTTGGTCAACGGGTTTGACTGGATCTTGGCGCTCTCTTTTCCTCATCATGATGTATATTGCCCTAGTAACCCCGCCTCCGACACAGCTGACTCAGGTGACTAGAGAGACGCCGACACTGGATCGCCGCTCTGGAGCTCAAGGAAAAGACCGAACAGAATTCTGGGTCGGCGGTAGACCGTCTCGATCTCTCTAGGTGCGCTCAAGGGGTGCAGATGGTACAGATGTTACAGCCGCAAACAGGCGCAGTGCTTACAGTATGGGGCTAGGCAGCATACAGGCAAGTGCACTCACACCTCGACGAGCACTCCTTCCCAGTCCGACCAGGAGGTGGGGCACTGCACTGTGGCCCCAGCCTAACGGGCCCAGCTAACAGGCGACACCCTTTGGATGTCGCCCTTAGGCTGGCGCCCAAGGGGGCCCCAGCCCCTGTTTAAGTAATACCTTGGGAGAAAAGAGAGCCAATGAAGGCCAGGCAGGGAAATCCACAGCTCCTCCCCAAGCTACTCTTTCCCCCAGCAGCTGCACAGGACACCTTTTGGACACCCTTATTTCAAAGGTTCCAGGTGACACAGCAGTATACTTGGCCCAGATAGCACTCGCCAACACCTCTTTGGAGATGACTAGGCAGGTCCAGATATTCTTGACGGCAGCCATGGAGATTAGGAAATGTTTCCTCTCCTCTAAGACAACAGATGATGCTCAAGAACTCTAGAACCGTCCCCTTCTGTTTCCCCGAGGGTCTGTTGGGGAGTCAATTAATTAATTAAGCCGGTTTTAATATATGGATCGCTGTAGTAGATGATATTCTGGGGGGCAGAATTATGGTAGGATCCATGTTTCTGAAATTTTATATTAGACTGTTTTGTATTAGATCTTATGTTGTATGTAATTTTGTTGTTATATTGTTGGCAATGGCCTCGAGTCACGCAATAAATTTAAATTTGAATTTGAAGTGGCCCAAGGGAGGGAAAAGGTTCCCTCACACCAATATAGTAAAACCCTTCACTACCTATCGTTGCACATGAGCAAGCCCATGGTGCATAACCGTATTGCTATCTACAGGCCAGCTCCTGGCTTCTGTCTTGGCTATCTTGTGCTGGTAGATTGGTGTACAGCAGTTGCTGAAAGTCTGGCTGCTGAACATTCCCTGCAGGATCACACTGAGCCAATGAGCCAGACTTCTACACTACACTCTTTCCTGACACACAACACCAAAGGCCTGGCTGAGATGTCTTCACAACCTTGGGATCCCCAGCTACCAGACTGGTTCCTTGGCAAGGAAGGACTAGCGTACATAGCACGTAGGAGTGATGAAAAGTAAATGCCTGAGTTTGTATAATTTCTGATTCCTGTGATACATTCAGTACATTGTATTGATCCTAAGGGTGTGACTATATAGGGACAGACAGTGCAGCTGCCAGGAAAACCATGCTCCCTGGTGCGTGTGCATCCCCTGCTGCTGGGGAGAGAACAGGGGGCCCCATGCCATCCACTGTACCGGGGCCCAGTCCAACCTAGCTATGCCTCTGACTGATCCTGGCAATTCTAGGCCAAAAGAACTACTATAGCCTATTCAGCAGGCATTTCTCACATTGGTGTTACAACTGGATCAACTCCTAGAATTTTCTGAACCTTTTATAAATGCTTTCTAATTTGAAAATTGATCCAATAAACTTTAACAGTTGAATAATACAACTATCAAGCAAGCGCATAGGGCTAAATGGTCTAAAAATGTGTCTACAATGTGTGTGCAAAAATCCATTTTTTTGTTGTACAAACCATTGCATGCAGGGAGTGATACTTATGGGCATGATTACTGCACCTGCTTTAGCTTATTAGCCAGCACATTTGTGCAAACATTTTGCTAGTGCAATGTAGACCACCGGCTAGGAGAACATGTTCTATAAAACCTGTGACTTATTTTATTTATTTATTTTATTACAAAAATTTACTATCCCACCACCTCCTGCCCAAGGCAGCTCAGGGCAGCATAAAATATAAAAGCATAAAATAAAATATACAACATGACTTAAAACAACAAAACCATCAGTTCCCACCCTGCTCCCTACCAGACTCTCTCACCAAATGCCTGGCGGAACAACCAGGTTTTACATTGATGCCTGAAGAAGGGAAGGTCCCGGGCCAAACGAGTCTCTTCTGAGAGGGAGTTCCACAACCGAGGCATGGTGCCAAACACGGGGGACCGCCAAAAGGGTGCCCCCTTCCAACTGCAATGGCAGTTCCAGAACCCAGGGAGTGAGGCGGTCCCACAGGTAGGTGGGGTCCAGGCCGTATAGGCTTTATAGGTCAGCACCAACACCTTGAATTGGACCCAGTACAGGCAGCCAATGCAGAGAATGGAGCACCAGTATTATGTGCTCTCGGTGGCCCATACCCGTCAGGAGATGGGCTGCTGCATTCTGCACCGGCTGTAGCCTCCGGACCATCACCTTGGGTGGCACCACGTAGAGTGCGTTACAGTAATCAAGCCTCGAGGTGATGAAGGTATAGATGATGGTGGCACAGTTGCAGTTTGAGACATAAAGCTGTAGCATCGAACCAGATGTAATTTGGCAAATGAGCTCCTCGCCACAGCTGCTACCTGGACATCCAGGTGGAGCTGTGAATCAAGGAGCACCCCCAGACTGCGAACTTGAGGAACCAAGACAGGGTGTACCCCATCAATGATGGGGGCCTCTACTCCCTTCGCCCTCCCCACCAGCATCACCTTTGTATTGTTGGGATTCAACTTGAGGCAGCTCGCCCTCATCCAGTCCCCCCACTGTTGCCAGACATCGAGTAAGCAATGAGACTGCCGGGCTTAAGTCTGCTGAAAATGAGAGGTAGAGCTGTATGTCGTCAGCATATTGATGACAACACACTCCAAATCCTCTCACGACCTCACCCAAGGACTGCATATACACATTGAGCAGGAGAGGGGACAGAATGGAACCCTGCAGTACCCCACATGTGAGATCCCAGGGAGTAGATGTATAGTCACCCAAGCCCACACAATGAGTTCTACCAGCCAGGAATGAGCAGAACCATTCTAGAAGATCCTTCCCACCCTAGTACAATCCCACAGATGAGTCACCAATATCTCATTGTCAATGGTATCAAAAGCAGCTGATAGTTCTAACAGGACCAAAAGCATAGACTGTCACCAGACCTGGGGCTGGAGCCCCAGCACCACCAGGTAGGGCAATCCCTAGGGTGGGGTGGGGTGTTAAAAAAAAGTACGAGGCTGAGCGGGGGGGGGAGGTGAGCCCCGGCGCCACTTCCACCCATGCAGCCTGGAGGAGGGAAGGGAAACCGGGTTCCCCCCTGTCCCCCACCCTCCACCTGAATGGGTTCGGAACCCGAACTTTGTTCTGCCAGTTTGGGCGGGGGGAAGTTCGGGTTCAGGGCGTTCGCGAACAGGCCAAACACCTCCAAACCGCGTTCGTACATTCCTACCACCCACTGAATAACCTTCCCTAAAAAGGGAAGGTTAAAGACAGGTCATTAACCGGCAGAGGTGTCAGCATCAAGTGATGGGTTTTTGAGCAAGGGTCACACCACAGTCTCCTTAAGAGACCCTGGGATCCTGCCCTCCTCAGGGGAGGTGTTGACCACTAGTGCCAGCACCAACCCCAACGTCTCCCTGGTGGTCTTAACCATCCAGGACAGGCAAAGACCTAATTCACATGTTGTGGCCCTAACAGTCCCCAGGACATCCCCTGCATCAGCAGAGGTCACCGACCAAAATTGATCCCATGAAACAGGACAAGCCGGGGCATTTATAGCCTTTGGTTCCCCAACAGTATCAACTGTGGCGGAGAAGTCATGGTGAATGCAAGTGATTATGTTCACAAAAAAATCAATAGACCTATCAGAGCGGGCCCAGGAAACCTCCACTTCCGGGTGGTGAAGGGGTTGGTCAGTCCAGCCTCCCTCCACCTGGAAGAGCTCCACCGGGCAAGATTTACGAATGCAAAGAACTTCTTTTCAGCCCGCACAGCCACTGCATAGACTTTCAAACTGGCTCTACACCGCAATCTGTCGTCTTCAGCATGAGTACAATGCCACCATCACTCTAACCGTCTTCCCTCTCATTTTAACTGCTGCAGGCCCTTCATGAACCACAGAAACCTGCGGCTCTGATGCCTGCGAAGCGGACACCTGGGAGCTGCCAGGTCAATGGCCTCCAACAGCCAGGTTTTCCAAAACATAACAAGGTCATTGAGCGGGCGGGCATCAAGATCAGAGGGTATTTCCCCCAGAGCATTCCGGAACTGCAGGTTCCATAAGTCTCCAAGGGTGAACCAATTTAACCGGTTCCACACCTTTCTAGGGGCAGATGTGCACCAGGAGCTGGGTCCGAAGGAGATAATGACAAGGGCACTTTCATCACCTTCCCCACTAGCGGACCCTCCTGCCTCTAGGCTGGTGCAGAAAACCAAATCTAGAGTGTGACCACCATCATGTGTCGGGTCATCTATTAATTGAGACAAGCCCATGGTGGCCATGAACTCATACTCTGCTCCAATGAGACTGGCGTTGGCGTGCATCTTGAAGTCCTCCAGAATCAAAGTCCTTGGGGACCTCAAGACCACCTCTGTCACCAGCCCAGCACCAGCTTATGAATTCCAACAACATTATAAACTAAAATGAACAAATATTATTTCAATTACAGATCTTAAGTCACATTAAAAAATAACCACGCTTACCCCCAGTCTCTTCCAGCACTTGTGTAACTAAGTAATGTAAAATATCAGTTTTAAATGGTTTTGGAAAATCATAGTATCATTAAAATGCATCTCAAGCTGTTGTTGTTGTTGTTGTTTCCTCACTTTTAAAAACAATAAATAAATCTCTCTAATTGATAAAATATTTATAATTAAAACATCCCACCACCCCCTGCAAACAAATCCCTTTCCTCCTGTATGCTATAACCAGGGACCCATGTTCACTGCATTTTCCCCATTTCCTCCAAAGGGAAACATGCAGTAAACACAGGTCCTTGGCCTTAACCTTTGAATTCCGCATTCTGAGCAGTTAGTGAATTTCTGATCTAAATCTCTAAAGAAAAGGCTCCATGAGGAGAAGGTTTTGATGCAGCCTTAGCTATTGTCATCAGAACAGCATTGCGGTAGCAGAGAACATCAATAACGTGCTGCACTACTGTATAATTATCTTATTAATTGGAACATTATTTACAAAGAGAGCTACTAGCACAGCATGCACCTTTTTTTCTGAATGCTCACAGCACTCAGCACCCAGCAGGTTTCTAGCTTAAAACTTCAGTTAAGGAAATAACAAAATGGTCATATAAGTGCCTCATAACGCTGGGTTGGGGGCAGTAGGTGGAAAGCGCGAGGTGATGGAGGCCCCGTCTGGTCCAACCTTGTGGGGGGAGTTTCAGGAAGTGACGCCAGCTGATGCAGATCCACTGCATCTTGGGGTCTGTGAGAGCCACCAGCTGTGAACTTGATCCTTGCCCATCCTGGCAGGTGAAGGTCTCCAGGGAGACGTTGGGGATGGTGCTGGGGAGAGTGATTAACGCATCCCTGCGGCAGGGGAGGCTGTCGCCTAGCCTCAAGGAGGCTGTGGTACACCCCCTGCTGAAAAAAACATCGTTGGATGTGGACGCACTCGCCAGCTACCGACCTGTCTCTAACCTTCCCTTTTTAGGGAAGGTTATTGAGTGGGCAGTGGCGATCCAGCTCCAGGCACATCTAGATGGCATCGGTTTCCTGGACCATTTTCATTCGTGGTTCCGTCCCGGCTATGGCACTGAGACCGCGTTGGTGACCTTGGTCGACAATCTCCGCCGGGAGATGGATGCAGGATGTTCTACATTTCTTATCCTGCTAGATCTCTCGGCCGCTTTTGATACCGTGGACCATGGGCTGCTGCT
>QEPC01001394.1:10386895-10419281 GCA_003113815.1 Sphenodon punctatus
CCCCCCCCAGGGATCGGGTCATACTTACCCGCGGCTGCGGGGACGCCACGGCCGCTGGTGCTGGGGGGGGCCTCGCCTCTGGGTCACTCTCAGTCTTCTCTTGCTCTATTTTTAAAACAAAAAGCCAGGCTGGGCAGGGTGGGTGGGGGGTGCCCCCCCTTCCACCCGCGCAGCCTGGACTCGGGGAGGTTTTTTTTTGTTTAAAACTTTTTTGCTGGGGCTTTAACTTTTTTTACATTGCAGCCATTTTTAAATGGCTGCAATGTAAAAAAATCCGGTACCCCGAAATCCAGTACCGGGTCCGGATTACCGGGTCGAATCCGATAATGCCGGTACGCCCGATACCGGCATTATCGGATACCGGATTGTGCCGGTTTCCCACCCCTACTATTTACACTAGCTGCAGAGATGTGAAGATATGTTTTCTTACAACAAATATTCCATACCTGGGCGCTTATGGACCGTGGCAGGATGCAAAACCTGCCTCATTTTTAAGGATATTAAACATCCACAACACCACCTGTTCTACTAAATAAGGCAACATATTCTTGGCACCTCTGAAAATCAGTACATTTTTACTTAAGGTTAGCCAAAATTTTCAAACTTGGTCCATGGGCTTCAATGGGACTACTCTGTAGCAAGTGATTTGTGAACCTTGGTGTCCAAAATCAGACCCAGAGTACTATGGATAGGCACTTTATAAAACCTAAGACATGGGCGTTATGCCTAAAAGAGCTTCCTGTATAAAAATAAACTCTCCTTCTTTCCTACACCCACATTAGAAGGAGTTCCCAGAGAGATGGAAAATTAAAGGGGTATCTTCCCTGGCTTGCATCAAGAGGGCTTACAGGATAGTCACGTTCTATGTTTGTGAACTTTACTAAACAAACTGCCAAGAAACAGTGCTCTGTTTGATGAGACACCCCCCCCCCCCCAATCCAAGACCCTAAATAGCTAAAATTAGAAGGGAAAATTATCCACACAAATCTAACCTACTGTCTGTTTGTGGCTTGCCTGCAGGATAATGTGGAGTCTAGGAAAAAAGACTGAGAGGTCTCTAAATACCATGACATAATGTCCCATTAAAAGATATGTATTGATTTTTTTTCACCAAGGAAAATGCATCCTGACATAACCTATTTTGAAATGATTATCTACATGAGGGGTGAATTTGTCAGGATGATCCGTTGTTGTGTTTTTTATTATTATTATTGAAATGCATATACCACCCTTCCCAGAGGCTCAGGGTGGCTCACGAAACATTAAAACTAATACAACCCCCCCTAAAAAAAAAAAAAAAAATCCTCCCACAAAACCAATCCAATATCACCTCCTGACCCAACCCCATCTCACGCCCCTACCCCAAAACTACCCACCAAACCCACCCCTATCCCTGCTCACCAAATGCATTTTTAAACAAAAGAGTCTTATACTGGCTCCAAAGGATGCTCAGACTTTGGCTCAAGGGAACCTCTGGAGGGAGTTTCATAGCACTGGGGCAGGTACTGGGTATGATGAGCCCTCATCATATGAACAAAACTAACAGAAGGTACCCACAGGGAGGCGCTCCCATCTTATCACTGGACTGGGGCCGCAATGGGGCATGGAAGGAGAAGCGGTCTTTCAGATATGTGGGGCCCAGACTGTTTATGGATTTAAAGGTCAAAAGTTAAACCAGCACCTTGAATTGTGCCTGGAAAGCTACAGGTAGCCAGTGCAGACTTTGGAGCACCGGTGTAATGTGTTCCCAGTGCCCGGCCCCCAAAAGGAGGCGAGCCGCCACATTCAAAAACAACCGCAGCTTCCAAACTGTCATCAAGGACAGCCCCACGCAGACCGTATCGCACTAATCTAGCCTCAAAGTGATGAAAGCATGGATGACGGTGGCCAGATCTGAATCAGAAAGAAAAGGCCACAGCCTCCTCACCAGATGGAGTTGGTGAAAAGCGCTCCTGGCCACTTCTGTAACATGACAAGCCAGGTGCAGCAAAGGGTCCAGAAGCACTCCAAGGCTGCAAACTTGATTGACCAGAGGGGGCCAGACTCCAACAATAACAGAAGTCCCAATCCCCTCCAGGTCACAAGGCCACCCAACCATCATCACCTCAGTCTTGTCTGGAGTCAGCCTCAAGTGGCACATTCAGTCCCCAACAGCAGTCAGGCATCAGGTAAGCACCAAGACTGCTAGGCCTGGGTCATATGAAAAAGAGAGAGAGAGCTGGGTGTCATCAGCATACTGATGGCACTTCACCCAAAGCCCCTGAATGACCTCACCCAGTGGCCTCATATACACGTTGAACAAGAGGGGAGATGGACTAGAACCCTGCAGGACACAACAGAGAAGGTCCCAAGAGGACATTGAGCAATCGTCTGTCACCACTCTCTGGGACTTCCTGGACAGGAAGGAATGGAACCACTCAAGAGTGGTCCAGTGCACCCCCACCACCAGGTCCCACAGCCATGTCAACCACTCCTTTTTATAAACTGTATCAAAGACTGCCGAGAGATCTAACTGGATCAACAGGGTAGAATTCCCCTTGTCAATCTCCCAGGTGCAGGTCATTAAGTGCAGTCTCCGTTCCATACCCAGGACGAAAGCCTGACTGAAATGGGTCCACGCATTTGACACCACCAAGATGATCCTGGAGCTGTCAGGCAGCCACCCATTCAATAATCTTTCCTAAAAAGGAAAGGTTAGAGAGGGGCCGATAGCTGTCAGTAATCGTTCGGGGAACTGTCCCAGACTTCTGTGTTCCACTTCTGATGGAATTCTGAAACTGAACACCACGGGAGGGTGATGCTCCTTTGGCTGTGTCCTCATCTGTCCTTTGATTAATTCAGTCCTGAATCCCTACCTATTTCAGTAAGTAAATTAGGTATGGGCTGGCTGCCAATGGCTAAGCATTCCCACCTTTCACACTGTTTAGCCAGTTTGGGCTTGTTTTCCCCTTTGTCCTTGAATAGAATTCTCTTTTCAGGTGTCAGATGAGTCAAATTATCTGTATTTCAAATCTATTTCTCAGAGCCCCTACCTGTATTCTGCTGCTGTTGCTAATATGTGCTTGCCTAGGTTATTTGGTATTATATTTCACATGCAGCTTCCTTTTTTTTCTCATGCTGATTTGTGTTAAATGCATTTGTAGAAGGAACATGAGCAGCCATTAAAAAGGGACCATTTGCCAACCATAATCGTACATCTCTCCCATTCTAATAATAAATACATAAAATAAATAAATTCCAAGTTTAAATGAAAATTGTGGGGAAAGTGGGTGACATCCTCACTCCATTGAAGACAATGGGGTCAAGTTTGGACTCAGTAGGTCTAGGCTATAGTATTTATCCTCCATTGAAGCCAGTCCTTTGGAATCTTCTTCCCAAATATCACCCCGGCGAAAGGGGATTGTGTATCTCCACTACAAGATAATAAAAGTGACCTCCCCCTGTCCCCCCACCCCCAAAAAAACCTACAACAAATACCTGAATTTTATTTATATAACTTATTTCCAATTTTGGCTTCGAACACTTGATTGGTATACTTAAAGGTGTATTTTATATACACGTTTCCAACAAGATCCAGCCTCAATTCTACAGTACTCTAGAGTACCATAAGTTATGCAAATATGATTTATTAAGATGCACTGGCACCTATCAATTTTCCAAATGAATGAGAGCTACTCTCCAGTTCCAAAGAGCAGATTAACTTAATACTGGTCATGGGATATGGTGTGTCGTCACAAAGCACTGGAGTGGGCAGGTTCGCTTTCCTTTCTGTGCCCAGTCTAGAAAAACATAAGTCTACTGCAGCCTGCTTCTTGCTTTTAGCTCTGAAGGTCCCTGCTTTTAACCACTATAACAGCCGTCCTAGACACAGCAAGAGATTCTAAATACACCTCTCAACATTTACTAAATGTTCCCCTTCCCCATCCCTCATATTCCCTGTTTGATTTCATTGTTTACTATGGTGTATGTGTTCCTCTTAAATTCCTGTCCTTTTGAAGAGGAGCAATCCTAGTATACAGTATAGAAACTCCTCTGTCCAGATCTCTGTAATCCAGATCCTGGATTACAGAGACATGTCCTGTATCCCCTATGTCTCCTAAACATACTATTCCTGTTAGAGCAGAACCACCTCTTAAGTAAACACATCTCTAATCTGGCCAAAAAAACTGTCTTAAAAAAAGGTATGTCCTGACTACATCAATTCATCTTCATTTGTTCAAGGGGGAAAAGTCACACAAAACACTGTCAAGAGGGCAAGTGTAACCTACTATACTTCTAAATTAGAGAATGTATATAATTTCAAGAATAGCAGGTGGGTTCAATCTGACAGCATTACTTCCTCCACCAGTAGTTACAGGACAAATAAAACCATAAACTCTCTTTCATTCCTTCAAAACACAATATTATTTCATAGAACATGAAGCATTCTGAATACTAGTATACATAACAAATTAAATAAAATCATTTGACTGAACATACATTATTTTCTCCAAAACCATTGAAGAAGACAAAGATCAATGCACATAAGAAAATACCACACATCAGCCTGTATAAGAAAGAAACAACACATGGCAAGACTCTGTTCTTCATAAGGTCTCACTTGTCCTTGATAGAAACAGAAGGATCCTAATGCCGCTTCTTATGCAGTGCCCAAACTGGTCAGGAGAGTCCCAAATGCTGACTGTAGCTGCAAACATTCCAATCTGGTTTGTGAGTAATAGTCCTGGGCCAGGGCCTCTTCCACCCCTTCTGCAACAACCACACTCTTCCAGTCCTAATGCTGGATTCTTCTAGAATGTGCTGAACAGCCAAGATTGCTGCATCTGAGCATGCTCAAACCATACAGGAGATGGGAGAGGGATAAGGTAGTTACTCTAATACTGCCCTCTACTGATTAACAACAGAATTTGCTTATAATTATAATTCTTCAAATCTTGCTGTCCAACCAAGTCATAATAGTATGGGTTACACAAGCATCAGCAAATGTGTTCCTAGTAACAATGGGTTATCGTATGTGAAAAGCAAGATGTCAGCTTGACCAAGATAATCTTATACTTTTTAGTGAGTGAGAATCCGAATTTGAACTTTTCAGGATCCACTAATGACCGCATCAGACTTGAAAGAGTTTTTGCTTCCTTTTTACTTCACAGGTAACTTATGTTACTCTTACACAGTATGTAAGGGTTACAGGACAGAGCACTTCCTATAGCTAGGAAACGAAAGTATGTTTGGATCTCAATATTTCTATATTTTTTGTTGAAGTTTATTTTCCCTTTTGATCAACTTAGTTTTAATTTACCTTCCAAGAATCAACTCAGATTCCTCAAAGTTAGTTATATTTGTATCTGTAATGAGCCTGTGATTTGAACCACAGTAGAGAGAAATGGTTTCATTTTAGAGGAAAGTTTTAATATGGAATAACCTATTTCTCCTCTTCAGTGGAATCCACTTAAGTAGAACTTGCAAAATTTGAATTTCTGGATAAGTGGAATTGATTTTTTGTTTCCTCCAGAGGTATGGGGATGTGTTGCTTATTAATCTGGATAAGTAGAATTCAGAACCCTGATAATTCAAATTTTAAGGTGTCTGGCGTGTGCCAGGGGTGGGCAGAGTTCCCACTATCAACATTTTCATATCGCTGAGAGCTACTTTAATCGTCCGCTTCCCCCAATCACGAGGTTGGGCAGCGTGAATTCCCCCTACCCTCCTCCCTCATGTTGAAGCGGCAACTCCTTTTTCCGCTCTGCTATTTCATTTCACCATTTTGGAATTGTCTACAACTTTCCGCAGCTTTTCCACCGGCATTCCACAAATTCCACCAGCATTCTACATATTCAGAAACTGTCGGAACAATCTCAGAAACTGTCAGAACAAACATTGTTCCGCTACTTCACAGTGCCAATGGAAATTGCGGAAGATTGAAACGGTCAGAACAAACACTGTTCTGCTATTTTTGCAGCCGGTGGAAGTAACGAAATGAAAGTAGCTGAATGAATGTCTCTATCGCACCGTGCCGCTCATTGCTGAAGAGCTTTTTCTGTCAGAAAAAGCTACTACCGTAGCAGCTTGCCATTTCATCCCTAGCTCTGACTCTTAGGAGGTTCAACAGGTTTGGCAGCAGCAGTAGTGGCTCAGGGAACACTGCCCCTACTCCCCTGGCCTCCAGAAGACTCCACTGGCAGCAACAGTGGAAATGGTGGCTTGGCTTCTCTTGCTTCTGAAGGAACCACATCGGCATGCTGCTCGGCAACCACTTTTAGTGCAAGCTGCTGTATAGATGCCAAAGAGCTGTATGTGGCTCCTGAGCTGCCATTTGCCCACCTCTGACGTATGCCCTCCCAACTAAAAATATATTGGGACCTTTGAGTGTATTAATGATATCTTGGCAGCATGTGGTTAAAATTCTTTAGTTACATACTCTGTCAGGGCAAGTCTACTACTACTTCTTATCATTTCTATAGAGCTACTAGTCATACGCAGTGATGTCTTCACGTTGGGCAGGCTGGAGATGGAACATCACTTCTTAAGCAGACTCCATTGTATGTTGTGAGCTGCTGAGTCATAGTGATCCAGTGAGTAGTGTGCTGGATTGGACACTTGGAGTCCTGTGTTCCAAACCAGGTTTTACTGGATGGCCTTGGACAGGTCACGTCTCTGATTATAAAATAGGATGCTGGCAACTAGCCTGACCAGCTGACTAGCTTTACAGTGGCTCAATGGCAGCAGAGCAGTGTCCCATTATTGCATTTGCTTTAAATCTCATCAATGGGACTCCCATGGTCTATTGAAAACTACGGAGATGGCTGCGTTCAGAGTGTTGTTTTTTGTAACTTAAATTTGGATAGCATATCTTAAAGAAGGGGTGAGTCTAGTTTTCCAGTCAGGCTCAAAATCAAAATTAGTGTGGCCAATGCTCCTAACTCCATGTGCCCTTTCCTTTGGAGTTCTCAACCAGTCAATAGGGACTGGATCTGAAGTAATGGTTCTTGGAGACTTCCCCAGGCATTTGCATATATATGATTGCATATCTGTTTATGACACACAACTAGGAGAGACCTTTCAGCTACTAAAAATAGAAAGCAGCTTGCATTTACAATATTGAAAAGTGGCAAGGACCAACTGGCAGAAGAATGTGCCATTACCAGGAATTATTGAACCTTGAATTATGTCAGTAATTATGTAATACTTATAGTTTGTGTTTATAAAAACTCTCAATATAAACCTATCCCATCCCTTGTTGTTCTTGACTCCTATGCTCAGCAAGGTCAGCTTGTGTAACTTTTAAGATGAGCAATTCAGTTTTTTAACTGCCTTGTTCTTATTTTTGTGTTTCTGCTAGTGGAAAGTATTTTATGAGACTCATCCTGCTGATTCCATTACTGGTAAATACTGCACTATAGCAGAACTGAAGGATGAATGCTTCTCATTATCTGAACACTGTGAAATCATGTTCATTATTATTTGGACCTCTGCACTAAATATTTTATTGTCCTTTAGAAACGTTTCATGTATTTCTTTTCTTTTTTCTTCCTAACAGAGTGAGCTTTGTGACTTCCACCCCCTCCTTTCTTCCTCTTTTTTAATATCACTTCAGCATGATCTGTTCAGTACTGACAAATCCCTTTTACTTTAAAGGAACTTGTGCTGATGCTTAGGACTAGAGCTAACACTAAAGAGTCAGAATATCGGGGCTGGTTGCTGGGCTTGTTGCCCCATCTTACCCTACCCCCCACCCCAGCCTATAAGAAGAACTCCAGGCTCTGCAGGCAGATGCCAAAGGCAGTCTGCCATTTGGCAGCTGTTTGACAGCTGGAGGACTGAGGTCTGGTACAGCCTATTTTTAATTTTAATTTGTGTTGTAGTGGGGTTAGTGTTTTAGGTGGTTGTGTATGTAGTGGGGTGGTTATTGGGGTTATTTTTGGAGGGTAATTGGGGTTAAGGGGGGTGAAGGGATGGTGGGGGCTTGTATAGGGAGAGTTGGGAGGGGACGTGGATTAGGGTTGGTTGTGGGAAGGTTGAGGGATGTTTCACATCAGCCTTGACCACGGGAACCTGGGCGCGGTGGGGGGATATTATTTTTTACTTTTGAGGATATTTTAATATGTTCTCTGACCCCAGTGAGAGTGGTGGAGGGTGGGATGCGGGGGGGTCATTTCGTCTGGTGAGAGGGGGGTTTATAGCCCCTGTGGGGAATTATCTGAATACCACCTGGTGAGAGTGCGGGATATGGGGGACTTAGGGGTGTGTGGATCTCGGGCAGGACAGCCAGGGGGAGGGTCCGTGGGAGGTGACTTGGGGGGAGGACCTCAGCCATTGGGGTTGTGATGGAATGGGGGAAGTATGGTCCCTTTGGAAGGTATATTCGACCTGTGTGATGGGATAGGTGCTTGGTACCTGTCCTTTTCACTACCCTCCAAGCAGGCAGCTAGGTGATTCATGATCAGAGGGCCCCTGGCCCAAATCTGATGCTGTTGAATGTGAGGTTGGTTGTTGTTAAAGCAACAACTGTCCAGGAGTTGATCCTGGACCAGGCAGCCAACCTCGTGTGCGTTACGGAGACCTGGATGGACAATGAGTCGGAGCCTATTTTGGCTAACCTTGTTCCAGCTGGGTACTCAATGCGGGAACAGTGTAGCCATTGTTTTGGGGGATTCATGGTCCGTTAGGAGGTATCCAGTGCAGTCTATGTTGGGTATTGAGGGCCTCCATCTTGTGATCGACCTGGCGGGGGACAGACTGGGAGTGCTGCTGATATGCCGTGCACCCACATGTACAGCAGCATCCCTGCATGTTCTAGCAGAGCTGGTGTCGGAGGTGGTTTTATGGTCCCCAAAGACATTAGTCTTGGGGAACTTCAACATCCATGCTGACGCCAGACTTGGAGGGATGGAGCATGAGTTCATGGCTGCCATGGCAACCACAGGCCTGTCCCAAGTAGTCACTGGCCCTAACACATGATGGGTGGCATACCCTGGACCTGATTTTTTTTTTTTTGTACTGAACTTGAGGCAGGGGATCCATTAGTGGGGGAGGTGTCAGCAGCGCCCTTGTCATGGACAGATTATTACCTCCTGTGGGCCAGTCTACTGGCACATGTCTGCCCCCAAAGAGGTGCAGAACTTGTTTGGTTCACCCCCGGAGACTAATGGAACCAGAGAGGTTCCGGAATGCTCTTGGGGAGTTACCCTCTGATCTTGATGGCCGTTCACTTGATGACCTCATTGCTCTTTGGAACACCTTATTGGACGAGGCCATCAACAGGATGACTCCTAGGTGTCTGCTCCCTGTGCGTCAGCACCGCAGGCACCGTGGTTTACAAAGGGTCTGCAGCAACTGAAGCAGGAAGGGTGGCGGTTAGAGCAACGGTGGTGCTGTTCTCGTGCTGAAGCTGACAGACTGTGGCATAGAGTCAATTTAAGAGCCTATGATGTGGCTGTGCAGACAGCAAAGAAGGAGTCCTTTGCTGCCCTCATAGCATCTGTGAAGTCTCATCCAACTGAGCTTTTCCGAGTGGTGAGGGAGTTGGTCAGTCCGACTGACCTCCACCTGGAACTGGACTCATCCAGTGCCTGCTGTGACATGTTTGTTGATTACTTCACAGATTAAATCACCATGACTATGATGCTGCATTTATTACGACAGGAGAACCAGAGGTTATGGAAGTCCCGCCTTGTCCAGTTTTGTGGGATCAGTTTCGGTGGGTGTTGCCCACACATGAGGGATGTTCTTGGGGCAGTCAAAGTCACTTCTTGTGAACTAGACCCATGTCCGTCTTGACTGGTCAAGGCCAGATGGGAGGCATTGGGGCCACTGCTGACTGGGGTGGTCAGTGCATCCCTTAGGGAGGGCAGGGTGCTGAGCTGCTTCAAAGAGGCAGTGGTGTGGCCCCTGATCAAAAAGCCAACACTTGACATTCACTCCCTTGCCAGTTATGAGCCGGTCTCTGACCTTCCCTTTTTAGGGAAGGTGTAAGGGAAAGTGCAGAAAGGGGCTCTGGGAAGGGAGTGCAGCAAGGGACTCTGGGAAAAGCCAAAGTAAAAAAAAAAATTTGCTTGCAGAAAAGTTGCAAACTAAGAAAAGAACTGTGCAGCTGGATAGCCTTGACGGCAGGAAACTGTGATAAGGAATGAACAGGATGAGGCTGGGAAGAAGAACATAACATGGACAGAAAAGATAGTGAAGCAACTAGTGATGTAACCCATAGCCTTGCTTTGACTAGACAAAGGAACAATAGAAATGATGCATGGCAAGTGGAAAAACCCAGCTTTCAGCCTGTATTGAGCATGTGTGAATTATGCTTCTGTAGTTTGGTATAAAAGCTTATGGGGGCAGTCCCAAAAGCTAGCTCTCCTTTGTAGAGTCTGCTAATGCGTTAGCACTCAATAAACTGGATTACATTTTACCCTGACTCTGTGTACTGCCTCGAAATGGTGAGCCCACCCGAACCCAGTGGATTCAAGGGAAAAATCCACAACAAAGGTTATTGAATGGGTTGTGGCTCAGAAGCTTCAGGAGCATCTGGACTGTGTCGGTTTTCTAGATCCCTTGCAGTCCAGTTTTCGTCCAGATTATGGCACTGAGACTTGTGGCTTTGTCAATGAACTTGTGGCTTTGGTCAATGACCTCTGCCATGAATTAGACAAGGGTCGATCAACCCTGCTGTTAGATCTGTCAGCTACTTTTGATTCTGTTGACCACAAGTTGTTGGTGACTCGCTTGCGGGATGGAGTTGGAGTGGGCAGAATTGTTCTCAAATGGTTCCACTCTTTTGTGGCCGGGAGAACTTAGTGGGTGGGACTTGGGGATTGTTCGTCATCTCCCCGCGACCTCTCGTGTGGAGTCCCGCAAGGTTCTATTCTGTCCCCTCTCCTGTTCAACGCGTATATACAACTGCTGGGTGAGGTCGTGAGAAGGTTTGATGTTTGGTGTCATCAATATGCTGATGACACCCAACTCTACCTCTCCTTTTCATCTGAACCAGACGCAGCAGTCTCGGCGCTTACTCAGTGTCTGGTGGTCCTGGGGGACTGGATGAGGGCAAGCTGACTGAAGCTGAATCCCGACAAGATGGAGGTGATGTTGGTGGGTAAGGCAGTGGGAGTGGTGTTCCCCATCATTGATGGGGTTCGCCCCCAGCTGGTCTCTCAGGTTCGGAGTCTGGGAGTGCTCCTTGATTCCACCTGGATGTCCAGGTGGATTCTGTGACTAGGAGCACTTTCCGCCAGTAACATCTGGTGCAGTGGCTTTGGCCGTATGTCTCGGACTCTGACCTGGCCACCATCATCCATGCTTTCATCACATCTAGACTAGACTATTGTAATGCACTCTGTGTGGGGCTACCCTTGGGGATGGTTCAGAGACTGCAGCTGGTGCAGAATGCGGCGGCCCGCCTCCTTACAGGGATGGACCACTATGAGCACATTACACTGGTGCTCCGTTCTCTGCACTGGCAGCCTATAGTCTTCTGGGCCCAATTCATGGTGTTGGTGCTTACCTATAAAGCCCTATACGGCCTAAGCCCTACCTACCTATGGGTGCTACCTCCGCTGCTTGCCGGGGTTCCCAGCCCTGCCGGGGAATACCGTGGCAGCAGTCCGGGAGCCCCCGACACAGAATGGCCCCTCCTCCTCCAGCTCCACACATGCTTCTCTGCCCTGCAGAGTCCTTGGCCGCTGAACCAGGGCTGCAACCTGCGGCCATGCCCCCTGCCCCAATGAGCAGCATAGGGTTTCCCGCGCCCCTACCATGGCACTCAGAGCGCTTGTGGGCATGTACAGGGGCAGGGCTTGGGATATAAAGTCCAGTGCCGCAGAGACAGTGGTGCTGGTGATTTCAGAGAAACCAACCCCCATTTGAATTGTGCCTTGCAAGTACAACGAGTGTGGAGCGAGTGAACTTCTGTGCCCCCGTGTGTTTGGGCCGTCCTTCCTGTGAACCCATGACAGTATCAGTGAGTGCATGTTGAGGTGTAACGTACAAGTCTTGTGTGCTCCCCATCCTTGATCCCTTCCTGGATTAATCCCACCTGCATGAGTGCCCAGTCTCCTGCCCTTCCCTGGGGTCCCTTCCCCTTTCCCCGCCACCCTGCCCTCACAGAATTCCCCTTCCCCCCTTCGACCCTTGGGTGTCTGGAGCCAGTATCGTAGGGACAGACCTCGGCTTCCCTGTATCCCTGTGCCCTATGATGAGAGAGGTCTGTTCTCTTTAAGTAGAGGTAAAGACCAATACACTATCCTGACGGGCATTTCTCCAGCAAGGCGCATGCCTCTGATCAGGGTGAGCCTCGGTCCCATATGGGTGCCATGTGTCTGTTTAGAATCCCCCTCCCCGGTTACAAAATCACTAGCCACCCCCGGCCCATGTACGGGCCCCTGAATCATGGATGTGAACAATGAGATTAAACAACTTATACTTGCTGTGCAGTCTCCTGGCTATGGAGGTCAAGGACCTCCAAGTCAAGCAGGGAGAGTTAACCACAGCCGTTACCCAAATTCAAGGTGCCGCCACTCCAGAACCCCCTCCCGTAGTAGCGTCTCCACCTCCTCCCCCCATCCCTGTGACCAGCCCGTCTCTGCAGCCCCTCAGGAGCTGAAGGGGCCGCGAATAGACAAATTCTCTGGGGATAGATGGGCATTTCAGGAATTCCTGGCGCTGTGCCACCTTACCTTTACAGCCCATTACCTATGCCACAGATAAATTAAAGGTGGTGTTTGTGATTGGGAACTTGGGCGGCACCGCATTAGAGTGGGCCACTACCTTATTGAAAGGGAACAGTCCCCTGTTCGATAAGTACAATGACTTCGTGAAGAAATTTGCTTTTTTATTTGACCATCCTCACCGCATGCAGGATGCGGAAACACTAATTCTGACCCTACGCCAATCCAAGGGGAGCTTACTGGACTACATTACCCAATTCCAGCAACTCGCCTTGGCGCTCCAATGGCCAAATAACGTTTTGAAGGTCATGTTTCAAAAAGGGTTGTGTGAGGAAATAAAGGATCAGCTCGCTTTTGTAAACCTTCCCGAAACTTGGGAGGCCCTTGCCAATCTCTCCCTACACATAGAAGAGCAGCTGGCAGAACGAAAATGAGAGTGTCACCAAGAAATACGTCCGCTCCAGGTAAAACCCTTCTTCCCTTCAGGGGCCCCTAAACTGCCTGAATTCATGCAATTGTGGGCTTCCCGGGGTCCCTTGATGAGAGAAGAATGAGAGCGATGCAGGGCATCTCACTCTTGTTTTTATTGTGGGGAACCCTCCCATTTCATTGGCGAATGCCCCACATTACCCTCGCAGCATCGGGGGTCGGGAAACACTCAGAACCAGGACAGACAGGGACCGTCTCGGTTCTAACCCAGTCGAAACCCCTCCTAGCTCCACCCTTCCTTGATCCCCAACTGCAGATTCCAATCACCTTATCCGTCTCCCCTCAGAGTTCCATGGTACTCTGGGCCCTCATAGATTCTGGGGCATCAGGAAATTTCATAGACACCCATCTTGTCCGTCTGTGAGATTTCCCTATCCAGGCCAAGGTAACCCTGGAACCTGTTCATTCTATCGATGGCTCCCCCCATGTCTCTGGACCTATTACCACCTGCAAACGTCCCTTGAGGTGTGTGATAGGGAACCATTATGAACTTGTAACTTTTGATATGGTGTGCACTCCTCCCTTCCGAGTAGTCATTGGAGCCCCATGGTTGCAGGACCATGACCATGACCCTCGTATTATTTGGTCCGAAAAGCAACTTCGCTTAACGGGTCTCCAATGCGTGCAGAACTGTGTGCGCCCTAGACAAAGAACAGATGGATGTGCCACAGCTACCCCGCCTCCACACCCGGACGATACCACACTCCTGGAGGCCTATCAGGATTACCAAGATGTATTCAGCAAGGCGTGTGTCACCGAGTTACCTCCTCATCAGCCATATGATTGTCCTATTGATCTCCTCCCTGGAAAAGAGCCCCCCTTTGGTCGAATATACGCATTGGCGGAACCCGAACTACAAGCCTTGCAACAATACTTAGATGAGAGCCTTCAACAAGGGTTCATTCACCACTCCAACTCCCCCACAGGAGCTCCCATTTTCTTCGTGGCCAAGAAGGATGGCGGCCTGTGGCCTTGCGTGGACTTCAAGGGTCTTAATAGCATCACGATTAAGAACAGATACCCACTCCCACTTATCCCAGAATTGCTGGACAGGCTTCAAGGAGTGCACATTTTTACAAAGCTGGACCTGTGGCCTACAATTTGCTGCGTATTCGTTGATGAATGGAAGACCGTGATGAATGGAAGACCACCTTTCGTACATGATATGGGTTGTTTGAATACTGGGTGATGCCCTTCAGACTGGCCAATGCATCGGCCACCTTCCAGCACCTCATTAATATTTTTCGGGATATCCTCGACCTTTATGTTGTGGCCTACCTGGATGACATCCTGATCTACTCATCTACCATAGAACAACATGTGTTGCATGTTTGAGAGGTGTTACGTCAACTTTGAGTAAATAAACTTTATTGTAAAAGGGAAAAAAAAATTCTTCCATCTCACCTCCGTAAGTTTCTTGGGATTTATCATCTGGTGATGGACCCACAGAAGATTGAAGCCCTACGATGCTGGCCCTCGCCCAAGGCCATCAAACCTTTACAACGCTTCCTGGGAAGTGCCTACTATTATCGGCAATATATCCCCAATTATGCAGAGATCACTGCACCCCTAATGCAATTGCTAAAAAAGGACCACCCCTATCAATGAGGGCCTGACCAACAGTTCAGTTTTGAGTTCCTAAAGAAGGCGTTCACCACCCGCCCCCTTGCTACAGCACCCCAACTTTGCCAAGCTGTTTTTTGTTAGGAATGAGCAAACAGGTCGCGGTTTGGATTCAGCCATCCAGTTCGGTTCGGTTTGCCCGTTTGGTTCAGCCATTTGGTCCGTTTGCCGCGTTCGGGTTTGGCTGTTTTGGATCAGTCATGTTCGGTTCGGTTCGGGCATTCGGAAAAAGGCTCTCTGTGCGAGGAATGATGGCCCCGGACCCATGACACTGGGTCCTGGGGCTAGAGTGGCTGATGGTGGATCCTGGGGCTAGAGTGGCTGTTTCTTGATGCTTTGGAAAATTGGCTCTCTCTGCGAGGAATGATGGCCATGGGCCCATGATGCTGGCTCCTGGGGCTAGAAGAGTGGCAGCTTCTAGATGCATATTGGCCACAGCCCTCCCTGCCTGTAACTTGGCCCCAGAACCCTGGCGGCAGGTCCTGGGGCTGGAGAGGCTGTTTCTTTATGGAGTTGAAAGACATCGCCTCTGTGTGAGGAATGATGGCCCCAGACCCATGACAGTGGGTCCTGGGGCTAGAAGAGTGGCAGCTTGTAGATATTGGCCACAGTCCTCCCTGCCTGTAGCTTGGCCCCAAAACCCTGGCAGCGGGTCCTGGGGCTGGAGTGACTGTTTCTTGATGCAGTTGAAAGACGTCTCCTCTGTGCGAGGAATGATGGCCCCAAACCCATGATGGTAGGTCCTGGGGCTAGAAGAGTTGCAGCTTCTAGATATTGGCCACAGCCCTCCCTGCCTGTAACTTGGCCCTAGAACCCTGGCAGTGGGTCCTGGGGCTGGAGTGGCTGTTTCTTGATGCGGTTGAAAGACATTTCCTCTGTGCGAGGAATGATGGCCCCAGACCCATGATGGTGGGTCCTGGGGCTAGAAGAGTGGCAGCTTCTAGATATTGGCCACAGCCCTCCCTGCCTGTAACTTGGCCCNTATGTAATTTTCAAATATCTGCATATATATTACTAGCTGGAACGTCTTTGTCTCCTATCTAATGTGGATGAAATTTGGGACGTTTATACCTCTCCACAAGTTGACTATCTATGCCAACTTTCAGAAGTATTGGAAAAAGGGTCCTGGTGGTATAATCAATTAACTTATAAATGTATGTCTGACTATAACATTTTTGTAGTTCAACCAGTGTACATGAAATTTGGCAGGAATGTATCTCACACTTTCAGTATCATCTCTGCCAAATATTGGAATGTTTTTATAAAGGGTACCAATTTTATAAACCTGCACAGCGTATTCAGAGAATGAGACTGTGACGGATTCTCTTAGGTGTCAGTGTGGTATAAGATCTGTTTGTGATGCCAATTGTCCAGCAGAAATGTCAACCAAATATCCTCATTCTGTGCTGTGCCCACCCCCAAATTCTCTCCCCGACTTGTTACTGAGAAGTTGGAACCATCTGTTTAGGAAAGAGCCAATAGAGATTCTCTTATGTCTTCTGTCACAGTGCTTCAGGATGTGATTGTGATTATAATTGACCAGCCTGGCTGTGTAAACCAAGTCTCCTGAAAGAGAGAGAGAGGCAGGGTGGGTGCCAGGCATTGAGAGGGAGGGACAGCACCTCAGCAGCATAGGAGCAGTAGCCCCAGACCAGATTGAGGAGGAGGAGCCCCGTCCCGACTGCCCCTGGCATGGGATGGCATGTGCCACTGCACCATCACTTCTTGTTCAGGGGCAGCTCAGGGAATCCCAGCAGCAGAAGGTTCACCTTTAGGAACAATAACTGCTCCACCAACTTGGCCCCCAGTCTCAGGCGGTGCGGAGAGCAAATGTCCCCCGCCACAGAGAACACCCGCTTGCTGGGAACACTGGTTGGTGGGCAGGACAATAATCCCCTGGCCACTTTGGACAGGGCCGACCACACGTCAGTCTTGCCAGCCCAGTCGACCAAGGGATCGCTGTTGGGATCTATGCACGGCTCCTCGTCCAGGTAGGTCTTCACTGCTGCTGAGGCACCGTTGTACTCCTTCTCGTAGATGTCCCTGAGAACCACCACCCCCACTGTCCTCAACCATGCTGTCTGCCCTGTGCTGGGCACAAGAGTGGGCTGCGCAGAGAAGGAGCTGCTGGCAGTAGGGCTGCTGCTGCTGCTGCTGATCCTTCTGCTGCTTCTACCGCTAGGCCTGGAGGCAGGGATAGACCCCGCTGACTGAAAGGGGAGGCTGCTCCCACCATCCCATGGGGTGTCCTGCTGCTGCTGCTACCGCGCATTCTCAAGAGCCTGCTCTGCCTTCCAGACCCTCCCCACAAGATCATCCTTCCAGAGGCCATAGAGAGATGACTTGCATGCCACGCTGCCCTTCATCCCGGGGTCCAGCATTGTTCCCAAAACATATTCCCCCCGCAGCAGGAGCTCGTCACACCTCGCCTTCAGGCCAGTCTTGAGCTTCTGCGCCAGCCCAACTGCCTCAGCCCCCAGCTTCTTGCCCTGAGGGCCGCCATCCTGCCCCTGCAGAATCTCCTCAAGACTCCAGTGGAGACTCTGGACCAGAGGGATCACCTGGCTGATTGTGGCCATGGAGGAGCTGATGGTCTCCGTCACTTCCAGGAACAGTCACAGAACGAAGACCATCTGGGAGAGGATCTCCCATTCTGCCCTGTTTGAAGCCTGGAGGAGCCCCGCTGTCTGTGTCCAATTGCACCTGATGGAAGGCGGCTTTCTGCTCTACAAGCCGCTCAAGCATCAGGAAGGTGGAATTCCACCTGGTGGAGGCATCCTGCACCAGCTGGTGCACTGGGCAGCCTTGTTCTGCCTGCTTGGCCCTGAGGAGTTTTCTGCCCTTCACGCTGCGATTAAAGAACCCAACCAGCTCTCTCCCCCACTGGATCAGGGATCTAAGGGTGCCTTCCCCAGTCCTCTTATCCCCCAAGCCCAGATCGTCCTTGACCACCAGGTGGAGGGTGTGTGCGGCACAAGGGATGCTTGTGAAGCCCCCATCGCGGACTGCCTTGAGTATATTGGCTGCATTATCAGTCACCACACATCCTGGGGTGAACGGTGCACCTGGTGTGACCCATTCCCCCACCACAGCATTCAGGGCTGCCACTATGTTCCTGGCAGTGTTGGGGCAGTTCATGACTTCCGCCTGAAGCAGGGCCCACCTATACCCTGCTTCAAGACCCATCATGCCACTGTCAAATGCCAACTCTGAGTCTTGCCACCAGTGCACCCTCACTGCCAGGTACGCATGCTGGGCATTCTGACTGGACCACAGGTCAGTGGTGAAATGGACAGTGGCACCCCCAGCCCCTACCAGCAGCTCCCTCACCTGCTCCTTCAAAGCCCCGTACAGGGCTGGCACCACCATATGACTCAGGGTGGTGCGGGATGGCAGCTTAAACTGTGGGGCCAGGAACCCCATCAGCCGCTTAAACCCGGTGTCCCCGACAATGGAGAAGGACTGGCCATTGACAGCGATCATCTCACCCAACAGGTGCATGGCTTTCTCTTGAAATCCATGCCGCCCTCCAGCAGCTGATGGCCTTGGCAGCCATCCCCATCCCAGCTCCTCCATTGTGGGTTGACGCTGCTGGTGAGGCTGCTGCTCTTGCTGCTCCCCCCTAGCAGCGATACTGCTCCTGCTGCTGGACGCAGCCGCTGGAGCAGGAGAGTTGCCCAGTGAAGGAGGTGGATGACTAGCCGCTTGGGTCGGGAACCCGCTATGATCCACTGACCCTGCCTCCCCGCTTAGCAGTGCAGCACTGTGGCTCGATTTCAGGTGCCTTGACATGGCAGTTGTCCCCAGGTTGGTGAGTACCTGCCCACACTTCACCACCTTATTGCACAAAGTGCACTGCACCTCCCGCGGATCATCTGCCTGCACCTTAAAATGCTCCCAGACCCATGATTTTTTAGCTCCTCCTGCCTTCTGGCCTGCACTGGGTGACGCATTCCTGGGAGGGGCAGGACATGGTGGTACTGGCGACACAGCTCGTTGAAGGACAGTCATCACCTCAGCAGCACCAGATACAGAGACCTCCTCCATAGAAATCTCTGCATCGCTGTCCCCATCCCCAAACAGAGTGACGGAGGCTGCTGGACTCCCCATGCTGCTCCCACTCTGAGCAGCACTCTCCCCCTGCCCCCTATAGCTGCTGTTGCTGCTGCTGCTGCTGCTGCTGCTGTTACACTCCCTTCTTCCATTGCCCGGGGATCGGGCCCTGCCTCTAGCAGCTGGGATGAGATCCATCAGCCCTGGACTGCTTTGGGGAATTGCCTCTATAGTTATGGGGGAGTCGGGGGATAATGGTGACCCCTGAGGAGCTTCAGACACTGAGTCGCCTACACCTGCAGCCGAAGATGAGACAGCCTCAGCTGCCTGCAATGCAGACATTACAGTGCCCTGCATGGCAGTGGAGGACACTGCCAGGAGGCGACGCCTAAACCCCTGGCCCCTAGTGCCACTGGGAGCACTAGTACCACTAGTGCTGGGAGAGGAAGACCCATAATCAGGCCTGCGCAGCTTGGAGCGTGGTGATGGGCTGCTGCTTCTGCCTGATGGCACTCTGCTGGCACGGCCCCTGCCAGCTCTGCCACATGCCTCATTGCCTGGCTTGTGGGCAGCAGACCGGCCTCGCCTTCTCCTACCTCCCTTCTCCATTTCTCCCACCAAAAGAATGCACAAATATTTTATAAAAAAAATTTTTTAATTTATTAATTTAAATTAAATAAAATAATATATATATCTATATTATAAATCTAACTGCTATTAACTATCTAACTATTATAACACCAATGGAACTAAATAATGGAATATCTAATACCTAATCCTACAAACACACTCTAAAACTGAATCACTGATCTCTATAAACTATAACTAAGCTAACTTAACTAACTAATAACTAACTCCTACCTAACTACTATAATCTCTCTATATAAATATACAATATTACACAGGGATGGTGGGGGGGTGGGGGGACACAGACAGCTCACAACAACACAGGGAGGGGTACAAAAACTGAAATAAAACCTAAATCAATATAATCCTATTCTAATAAATCAAAAAACAGGGGAAGGGAATGAGAGATGGAATATGGAGGAAGAGGGAAAGGGAAAGGAATGGATTCAATGGAGGGTAGGGAGAGAGAGAACACAGGGATGGGTAAAAAAAAAAATAACAGCTAAATCTATCTAATCTAAATAAATGAAAATATGAAGGTAAATGGGTTGGATGTGTGAAATAGGAGGAGGATGGCAATGGATTGAGGAGAACAAAACTGCTGGGAGAGGGAGCCTTCTGAAACACCTCCTGTTCAGGAACAGTGACTAGCTCAGAAGGTGTTGGGAAGGGGGGAGGCAATCAGTTTTGTTTCTTGCTGCGCCCACCTCACTGCAAGCCCCATTGGCTCCATGCAGCCTACCCCTTGGCCAATCGCAGACTGCGAAGCCAGTGGTCTGAGGAGAAAAGGGATGGTGATTGGGCAGGCTGGCTGCTACTCCAAGCCTCTCCACCCCTGGTGCCTGGAAGTCTGCTCCGCACCTGACTCCCCCTCCCTGTCACGTTTGACCTTCCAGTGACACTTTTTTTGCCACACGAACTCACCCGAACGTGATCCGAACTCACCGAACTGTTCGGTCATTTCGATGTTCGGATCTAGTTCAGTTCGGTCAGTTCGTGTTCAGATTTGGGTTCGGTCTTCCAAATAGACCGAGTTCGGTCCGAACTCCGAACTTCCAAACCACGTTTGCCCATCCCTATTTTTTGTGGAGGCTGATGCATCCGGGCGGGCGATTGGGGCAGTGCTCCTACAAGTTGCAAGCGACTCGGAAGTCTTGTTACCCTGCGCATATTATTCCAGGCAATTAACACCCACGGAACGCAATTATAGTATCCTGGACCAAGAACTCCTCGCTATTAAGGTGGCATTTGAGGTATGGCGACACTATGTGGAAGGGGCCCAACACCCCGTCACAGTGATAACAGATCATAAGAACCTCACCTTTCTGCAAACAGCTCCTATCGCAAATGCTCGCCACGCCCGCTGGGCATTGTTCTTTGCTCGATTCAACTTCCATATACGGTATCACCCAGATCGCCTACACGTCCTGGCTGATGCCTTGTCTTGATATCATGAGGAATGCCCCACACCCCCTACCATGCCCGAACCCATCCTGGACAAAAGAACTTTCACGGCAACTTACCTTTCTCTTCAGGATCTCCGTGAGGCTTCTTCCCGTGAACTTCCCCCAACGGAGGATCCCGAAGTTACCACACAAGATGGAATCCGTATACACCAGGGGTGGGTGGTGGTACCCCCGTCATGCCAGGCTCACATTTTGTGGGCACACCATGAAGCCCCCACGGCCGGGCACCCTGGGGTTGAGCGCACACAACAATTAATCCAATGCTCCTTTTGGTGGCCCACCCTTCGCCAAGACGTGCAACGTTATGTCACCAGTTGCGCCACTTGTGGCTGAATGAAAACACCCCATCATGCACCCACAGGACTATTACAACTCGCACCTTGACCTCCCGGTCCATGGCACCGCGTGGGCCTTGACTTTGTTGTGGAACTCCCATCATCTCGACAATACATGACAGTTCTTGTAATCATTGACCACTTTACGAAGTTAGCCCATTTTATTGCATGCAAAGGATTTCCATCAGCTAGGCATACCGCACTTCTGTTCATTCGCCATATCCTCAAATTGCCTGGTTGCCCCCGAGAAATAGTAAGTGACCATGGAACACAGTTTACCTCATGTTTCTGGAAGACTCTTTTCCAAGCTCTTAAGGTAACATTGAAACCAACCACGGCTTACCACCCTCAGGTGAATGGGCAAGTGGAACGTGTAAACCAAAATATGGAACAGTATCTTCGTTGTTATGTGAATTACTTACAAGACGACTGGTACTTGTGGCTCCCTCTAGCTGAATTTACTTATAAAAACGCCCCAAATGCGTCTCTAGGAACCTCTCCGTTTTTGTCTCCTATGGCTTTCACCCACACATTGGAACCATTGAATCCCCCTCACTGCTAGTTCCTGCTACCAGGGCCCTCGCACAACAAATCCAAGAAGCCCAAACCTTGGTCCGACGTGCGCTCCAGCAGGCTCGACAACAATACAAGAACCAAGCCAACAAACATCGCAGAGACGTCTCTCCTCTGCGCCCCGGCAATCTTGCATGGATCAACCGCCGACACTACCCGTCTTCTCATCCCTCTTCCAAGTTAGATGCTAAATACATTGGACCCTACCCAGTCCTTCGCCAAGTGAATGAGGTCACGTACACCATGGGCCTCCCTCAGCATATGCGCATCCATCCCATATTTCACGTCTCCCTTCTGAAGAGAGCCATGCCCCTACGAGACCCTGATCCTCCCTCACACCCGGGTTCTGTGAAGCAGTTGGCCGCCGGCCCCAAATTCGAGCTATTTTGGACACATGGATGTTGCATGGCAGATTGCACTACCTGGTGGACTGGGTGGGCTATGGCCCTGAGGACCGTTCCTGGGAACCCGCCTCCCATATCTCTGCCCCGTGGCTTATCCGCACCTTTCATTTACGTCACCCTTTGAAGCCGAGTCCCTCCTGGCCCTTTTGCCGGCGGCCTCGGGGGAGGGGGGTATTGTTAGCTCCACTGCTTTCAGGGGATCCCAGCCCCACCGGGGAATACCGCAGCAGCAGTCCAGGAGCCCCCAATACGGAATGGCCCCGCTTCCTCCAGCGCTGTAAATGCTTCCCCGCCCTGCAGAGTCCTCAGCCGCTGAACCAGGGCCGTAGCCTGCGGCCATGCCCCCTGCCCCAGTGAGCAGCGTAGGGTTTCCCCCGCCCCTGCCGTAGCGCTCAGAGCACTTGCAGGCACATACAGGGGCAGGGCTTGGGATATAAAGTCCAGCACCGCAGAGACAGCGGCGCTGGTGATTTCAGAGAAACCGGCCCCCGTGTGAATTGTGCCTTGCAAGTACGAGTGTGGAGCATGTGAACTTCTGTGCCCCTGTGTGTTTGGACCATCCTTCCTGTGAACCCATGGCAGTATCAGTGAGTGCGTGTTGAGGTGTAAGCAGGGACTCGAGTTGACTGCACCAAAAAATCTTAAATTCTGCAACCACTGAAGCCAAATTCTGCAAATTCACGTGAGCATTAATATTTGCATAATTAAATTGATTTGCATAACTATGCATGCTGGGAAGCAAGTTTGCAATAGGTTTGACATAGAATCACATTGCTAATCAAACACAACTCAAATCCTCTGAAATTTCAACACCTCCCTCACGCAAACATAGGGCCTTCAGATCCCACCCACCCACAATTCATCTCCCAGGGGCCTATTTACCCTTGGGTCATGGTCAGGATAGGATGATTCTGCGAGGATTGGCTGATTCTGCGAAAATCATTGCAAATTGCAGCAACGCAGTCAACTCAGGTCCCTGGGTGTAAGGTACTAGGCTTGTGTGCTCCCTTTCCTTGTTCCCTTCCTGGATTATCCCCACCTGTGTGAGTGCCCCGTCTCCTGCCCTTCCCTGGGGGTCCCGTTCCCTTTTCCCCGCCACCCTGCCCTCACAGAATTCCCCTTCTCCCCCCTTTGACCCTTGGGTGTCTGGAGCCAGTATCGTAGGGGCAGACCTTGGCTTCCCTGTATCCCTGCGCCCTATGATGATACAGGTCTGTTGTCTTTAAGTAGAGGTAAAGACCAATACACTATCCTGACAGGCATTCCTCCAGCAAGGCGCGTGCCTCGGATCAGGGTGAGCCTCGGTCCCATATGGGTGCCGTATGCCTGTTTAGAATCCCCTTCCCCGGTTACTGTGGGACCGCCTCACACACACACACACACACCGTCTCTGGATTGACCACTGCGGTTGTCTGGGAGCATCCATCTCGAAGTTCCCCGGGTATCTTGGGAGGTGATGATGGAGAGGACATTCTCGGTGGCCACACCCAGGCTGTGGACCTCCCTCCTGGCAGATGCCTAGGTGGCCTAGACCTCTCCTTCTTTTGTAGACAATGCAGGACTTGGCTGTTCCACCAGGCTTTTGGTGAGGGAGATGGGTGAAGGGTGGGGGGTTGTGGGTTAGGGTGGTAGGGTTTTTGTACATTCTTTTTGTGACCTCCCCCATGTTGTTTTATACCATTGTAGCACCTGAGAGGGTTGGCACAGAGGTGTCCCCTCTAGTGGTGTGAGTGGTGACTAACCACTCACAGGTTCATGAGCCTGCTATTCTCAAAGCTGAAAGGTCTTTTGGCATAGAGGATAGAGGCTCATGCAGATAAGAGCTGAGGAATTCATTTCTAATACCCACCCTGCCAGGATTGACAGGGTTACATTATTATGATCATTTTATATTTACATAATTGTAATTTTTTACTCTTTTAAACATGCTAGCCACCCCAAGCTGTTTTACAGTGGTGGAGTGGGGTATAAATTGATATATAAATATAAATAAATCATACCAACTTGATAGTTAATTCCTACTAAGAAATAAAAGTCACTTTTTTGCTTCTCCACGTATTTGTGTTTTGCAATAGGTTTTGCAAGAATAATTCAGTCAAGGGCAATAAAACACCATTTATCGCTACACTATTCCTCCTCCTACTGCAGCGTACTTACATTAATACAGCTATCGCTCCTCTACAAAACGATAAATAGATATAGAAGAGTGTATAGTTCATAAAACTGATAATTCATACATGTTTTTACTAATAAAGAAAATATTTCTGCAAGAACATGTGTTATAAATTGCAACATAAGTACAGACAATTTTTAAAAGTTCCATTGACTAATGGGTACTTGGGAGGATGGGTGATGGATAGTAATGGATGCTTTTATCTAAATAGATGGAGGTGAGATTGATTTTCTGAGTTTGTGTCACTCATCGATGGAAGAACTTATGTATGTATGGCCAGATGATTAAAATGAACAAGGACAGGGAGGTGATACAGGCTGAGATTGACATGCTCTTCATCTAAGTGTATCAGAATCCATTTAATCAGGGAGCCCTTAAGAATTAGATTTTAGGATCCTGAAGGAATTAGCTGAAGAAATCTTGAAACCACCAGCAATTGTCTCTGCAAATATTTAGTTACTTATATTTATTATTTATTTACAAGATTTGTATCCCACTCTCTCCCGCTACAGGCGGCCCAGAGCAGCTAACAACAGCACATATAAATATAAAAGCAATTCAACTATAAAATAAATCAACCATACAACACCCCCATACCACCTTCCCTACCCCCTCCTTCTCCCTCACCAAATGTCTGATGGAACAGCCAGGTTTTGCAGTCACTATGGAAGGCCAGGAGGTCCGGGGCCAACCAAGCCCCCACCAGGAGGGAATTCTAAAGGTGCGACGCACCCACCAAGAACATCCTATTCTGTGTGGCCCCCCCAGAGAACCCGGGGGACCTCCAACAAGGTGCCCCTGGATGACCGCAGGTGCCGATCTAGAACCCAGGGAGTGAGGCAGGGCCCAAACTGTGTAAGGTTTTATAGGTTAAAACCAACACCTGGAATCGGACCCGGCAGACTATTGGCAGCCAGTGCAGAGATCGGAGCACTGGTGTAATGTGCTCCCGGCAGCCCAACCCCACCCAGGAGCCGGGCTGCCGCATTCTTCACTAGCTGCAGCTTCCGAGCTGTCACCATAGGTACCCCACGTAGAGCGTTTTGCAGTAATCTAACCTAGAGCTAATAAAAGCATGGATTATCGTGGCCAGGTCCAGAACCAAAACCAGCAGCCGAAGCCGCCACACCAGATATAACTGGCGGAAGGCACTCCTCACCACAGCCTCCATCTGGAGATCCAGGAGGAGCTACGCGTTGAGGAGCACCCCCAGGTTCCGCACCTGGGACATCAGCAGAGGGCAGACCCCATCAATTGATCGAGCCATCACCTCCGCCTACCTACCCACTAACATCACCTCCATCTTGTCAGGATTCAGTCACAGTCAGTTAGCTCTCATCCAGTCCCCCACAGCTGCCAAACACTGGGTATGCACCGAGACAGCCGGGCCTGGGTCGGTTGAAAATTAGAGGTAGAGTTGGGTGTCATCAGCATATTGATGACACCTCACCCCAAACTCTCTGATCACCTCACCGAGTGGCTGCATATACATGCTGAACAGGAGAGGGGACAAAACCGAACCTTGTGGGACCCCATATGGGAGGTCTCAGTAAGATGAAAAGGAATCACTGAGTACCACCTGCTGAATTCTTCCAATCAGGAATGAGCAGAACCATTCAAGAATGATCCCGCTCACCCCCGTACTGTCCCGCAAGCACGTCACCAACATCTTTTGGTCAACAGAATCAAATGCTGCCGATAGATCTAATAGGACCAATAGGGTCGATCGACCAGTCCTCTTCTCAGTGAAGGCCATCCACCAGGGTCACAGTGCTGTCTCAGTGCCATTACCCGGACAAAAGCCAGACTGCGAAGGATCAAGATAACTGATGCAGTCAAGATGCCCCTGGAGCTACTGAGCCACTACCCATTCAATAACCTTCCCTAAAAAAGGAAGGTTAGAGACAGACCGATAGCTGGCAGGGGAGTCAGCATCAAGCGATGGTTTCTTGATGGCCGCACCACCACCTCTTTGAGATAGCTCCACCACCTCTTTGAGATAGCTCGACACTCTGCCCTCCTGCAGGGAGGCGTTGACCACCCCAGCCAGCAGTGGCCCCAATGTCTCCAGGCAGCTCTTAATCAGCCAGGACAGGCACGGATCTAATTCACAAGAGGTGGCTCAAACAGCCCCAAGCACACCCACCACATCAGCGGGTGTCACCGACTGAAAGTGATCCCAGAAAAATGGACAAGTCAGGGCTTCTACACCCTCTACCTCCTCCACGGCACTAAATGTGGCATCGAGGTCGTGGTGAATCCGAGCGATTTTATCCGTGAAATAATCCACAAAAAGGTCACCGCGGGTGGAAGATGACTCAACCCCCAGCTTGAGGGAGACTGGATTGACCAGCCCCCACACCACCTGGAACAGCTCTGCTGGATGGGATTTCGTGGATCCTATGAGGGCATCAAAGAACTCCCTCTTTGCTTTCCGCATAGCCATGGCATAGGCTCGTAAACTAGCTCTATGTCACAATCTGTCAACTTCAGTACGAGATAGATGCCACCATCGCTTTAACCGTCGCCCTTCTTGCTTCAGGACCCGCAGCTCCTCAGAGAACCAAGGAGGCCTGGAGAAAAGGTGGAGGTGTCAGAGGACAGCGGAGAAGAGCAAACATATTGAGTGCCTGCACATGAACTGCAGAGGGCTCAATTCCTGCATTTCCCAGAGTGGGCATTCACTGCTGCCACACTTCAGAGAGGAGCAGGACAGATGGTCGCCCCTCCCCCCATGAACACACCACGCCTCATGGTGAGCCAAGGCAACACCACACAAGTAGGTGCCTGGCCTTACCCCACCCCCTCCCCAGCCCACACACTATCCAGCCCCCAGCATGATGCAACCACACGGGACTGGAGCTAGCACATGCAGGGCAGGTGGGGATTGGGCACACAAGTGGCAGCGTGCTACTGCACATTGGGCAGCCTTATCCCACTTTGGACAAGGCTGCTATGCACTGCGTCCCTGGCCTTTTTCCAAGGATGCAGTGTGTAGCAGCCATCTGCCCACCACACCACGCCACACTACGCAGTGGGGTGAACATGTGGTGGCTGCCAGGCACACGTTGTGCAGCATCACATGGTAAGACTGCCCAGAGTGTAGTAATGCTGCCCAAGGTGCTATAAGTGTATTGTGTGACTGAACACATTTTCTATTTAAAAACAACAACAACAAGTGAGGGGAGAGGACAGGAATTACAGACCAGTCAGTCTGACTTTAATATCTGGAAACATATTGGAACAAATTACAAAACTATTGATTTGGGAGAACCTTGAGGAAAATGGGGTGATTACTAGTAACGAATATGGATTTATTAAGAACAAATTGTGCCAGATCAATCCTCTTTCTTTCTTTGACAGGATAACTAATTTAGTGAATAGAAAAATGAAGTAGGCATACTATATCTCAACTTCATTGAGGCTTTGTACATGGTCTTCCATGATGTTCTTGTAAATAAGCTAGAGAAATGTGGACTGACAAGAACTGCAGTAGGTGGCCCATAAATGTCTGAAAGGTTGCACTCAAATAGTAATAATTAATAGTTTAGTATCAAACTGGGAGGAGGTAACAAGTGCTATCCTGCAGGTTTCTGTCCTGGGTCCAGATCTCTTTAACATTTTTCTTTGTGATTTGGAAGGAGTGGAAATTATAGACCTCAACTGTGCAGATGAGACAGAACTGAGAGTGGTTGCAAACACTTTGGAGAACAGGTTTAGAATACAGAACTTTCTAGATAAACTAGTGATGGGTGGGAGATGGGGGAAACAGGGTGGAAACAATAAAATTATATTTAACAAAGATAAATACAAAGTGTTATACATAGGAATACAAAACAAACCTATAAAGATAAAATGGAGGACAAGTTGCTCGTAAAAAGGACCACCAAGAAGTGCCAGAGGGTTATAGTGAATCATAAACTGAATGTACACCAACACTGTCACTTACAAAAAAGGCAAATACCATTTTGGGCTGCATTAGTAGAATCATCACATACAAGACATGGGAAGTATTAGTGTCACTTAATTCAGTGCTGGTTAAACCTCATCTGGGGTATTGTATTGAGTTTTTGGCACCACACTTCAAGAAGGATGTTAAATGGGAGAGAAGAGCAACCCTGATGATTAAGGGGGCTAGAATGTGCAAGTCATCTGCAGAAAAGCTGAAGGAACTGGGGATGTTTAGCTTGGAGAAAAGGAGACTTAGGCCACTTTCAGACATAACACACACACACCCTCCCCATGCACGCGCGTATATTCTGGTGGGGGGAATGCGCAGCCAGAATATACACGGGGATCAGCCGGTCTGAAAGCTCCCCCCACGCGGCTTTGCCAGCAGACGCACGCAGGGATGTAGAGCAGGAAATCGAGCTCTGCATCCCTGCACATGTCTGCTGGCAAAGTCATGGGGGGAGGGGGGCTTTCACACCAGCCAGTCCCTGAGCATAGTCTGACTGCACATTCCCCCCTACAGCTAGAATATGCACGGGGGAGGGGGGGAGGTTGCCTGAAAGTGGCCTAAGTGGGGACATGATAGTAGTTTTCAAATATTTAAAAGGTTGTCACACAGAAAAAGATGGAGAACAGTTGCCCAGTCTCTGTGGAAAGGGAATGGACTTTAATTGTAGCAAGGAAGATTTCCATTAAATATTGGGAAATAATTCCAAATGGTAAGACCAGTTGGGCAGTAAAACAGGCTTCCTACAGATGATGATGGGTGTTTTCATGAGACAGGGCCCCACATTGGCCTCCATTTACCCTGGATTTACCTGCCCTTGATCAGTGTATACATTATGCCGACCATCATAAGGAATGCTGTTAGATACTAATGGAATAGGGGAAGGTGTTCCCACAAAGCACTAATTAGCGCAGCTGAAAGCTATAGGAACAGATGATAAGGCTCACATGATTTAAGCAATACCAGCAGCTTGCTCATTGCATCTGTTTAGCCAGTTTGTTGAAGAGCCATTGAAGAGCTCTTATGTATTTCTGAACGAGTATCCCCTCAGGACTAGCAAGGTAAGTTATTTTTAAACAATTCTAGTTTAACTAAGCAGCAATGTTTAAAGTTTAGCGGGAGGGTGTTAGAAACATCCCCACTCAGGAATTTCACATGCTCTTCTTTTTAGGCTGGTTGGCAGCTTTATCCTGGCCGCTACGTGTTGCCGCATGATAAGAACAGCATTCTCTTGAGGTGGGCTAAGGTTTGATTTGTCTTATCACCAGTGTTTCACTGGTAGGTAAGTGCCTGTTCAATTATATAAAAGATATAATAAGTGCGTTATATGTTCACTTTTCAAATTGTTTATGTATGCTGTCCCTTTCAGATCTGTCTACATTTTTATCTTACCTCTAGAAGACAGGAAATTTATAACCACCCCTGAGGAAGCCAGGTCTACTGGCAAAATGTTGGGCTTTTGAAACTTGTTGTGTTCCTATGGGCTTCTGAATTTTGTTGTTTTTCTTTCTCCATTTTACCATCATTATTGTTGTCTGCACTTATATTAAACCTATGAACATTTAGTTTACATCTAGCAGTTGTTGTTGTATTGGGTGTTATCATGAGACAGGGCCCCACATTGGCCTCCATTTACCCTGGATTTACCTGCCCTTGTGAAGATCGGCTGCCAGATGTTCACTCTGGTTTGGGCCGGGGCAGCTCAACACAGCATCATCCCCAGAAAGGCAGGGTATGTCATGGGGGGTACCCAAGCCTGAACCAGGGCAATGTGCTGCCCTGGGACCATCTTCCATGGGGGAGGGGGAAGAAACTATGGAGGTGATCCATATTCTCCACTATAGAGTCACAGGGTGAAAACAGACATGATGCTAACCACCCTTTAACCACCCTTGGTGGTTATTTATGCATGTTTCAGGGCTGTATTGGTGCCCTATGCAGCCCTGAAACATGCATAAATGACCACCAGGGGTGGTTAAAGGGTGGTTAGCGTCATGTCTGTTTTCACCCACAGTCACAGCCTAGGCAGACACAGGAGGGGTGGTGAAGCACGGATGGATCTCAGTCAGGGGAATCGCCAGCCCGTCTTCTGGGGTCCTTGTGGAGCTCGCATGAGGCAGCTGCATGAGGGGTGGCCCATGGAGCAGCTCCAGGGTCCAGCGAACTCCCCGCCCATGTGCTAATACCTGTTTAGTCTCCTTTATTGGATGTTTTCTACAAACTGGTGGAATGAGTATCTGTCAGCAATGCTACAACCTATAGGTATGTGGTATCTTGCCTCCGAGGATGGTTTTGGAGGACTTTATTACCCTTGATGATCTTTCCAACCCTGTGATTCTAAGTAATAATTATGATGCACGTTCATGGTTTCTTAGAACCAGTGTTTTAACTCACCGATGGCTTTAAGGTTTGTCAGAAATCATGTATTAGGAAGTGCATATAAGAACAGTGCTTATGATTTCTACTAGCTCACTAAAAATAGTATTTATCTGTAACCACCATTATCCATGTCTGGACCTCAAGAGATCAAGGAGATATCAGAGGGCCTTTTCTCATGAGACACCTCAACCCATTTCCACGCAGTTTCTCTGCATGGAGATGGGTGGAGGGTGCCTGTGGGAATGCCGTGACAGATGGGTGGAGGTGTGTGCGCGTGCCCCCTCTCCACCCACCTACACCCATTGCCCATTCACGGAGACATTGGGGAAAACGGAGGTGCCTGCATGCGTGAAGATGGGGGTGTGCTCGTGGGAACAGCGTCACACCCATCTCTACTCACTGCACCGCATCCACACACACCCCACACACCTGCGGGGGCCCTGGTCCATTTGAAAATGCCCTATGTTGGATTTTGATTTCTGACAACTTCTGTACAGGATCAAGTGTAATAGCAAGCCAAAGCTACAGAGATTCAAGTGGTGCATCTCTTGTTTTGTCTTTCTTGTTTCAGCCCTTTATCCTTGTTCTTAGCCTAATTCCATTTCCCCTTATATATTTGTACTTCACATTTTAGCCAGAGGCTGACAGTGCTTCTCAAACCATCCCCTGAAACTACTAGGATCCATTGCGTAGAATTAGCATGGATATTCTAGTCCAGGGGAATCCTAGAATAGATAAAAGGCTGCAAGGGCATCTACAAAGTGAAAAATCCACCCACACAAAAATAAGGAAGTTTGTTAAAAACCCAGGGGAACTGGGTGTCTACTGTCTACCATGAGGAGGGCGTACTCTGTGGCTGCGCCGCGGCTGTGGAACTCCCTCCCATTGGAGGTCCGCTCTAGCAGCAAGCCTGACTTAGTTCTGCTTGACCCAGAAAATGCCTGAGGACACGCTGATCTGAAATGGTGCACAAGATCAGGGGACCTGGACTTAGCTAGGTGGGAATGGACCCTGGAGCAGAAAATGGAATTCACTCCCTGCACATGGGCCCCGATGCAGCTGCACCTACTATAGTTAAATCCCTGTGTCACTACTCAACCCAGACGGAGAGGTTATAGCGAGAAGCTGATATGGATCTGGCCGCAGGAAGCTCGCACAGCATGCTCAAGCTGGCATGTGTGAGTGCTCATGGCAAAATGCCAAATTAAAATCCTCCCCTCATGCTCACTTCACAACAGCCTGGAAATCACTCGGTGTGCTAGGCTGTTCCACCGTGGTACCTCTGCTGCTTATACAAAAGCCACAGAGGATGCTCCCGACCTCACTACAACTAAACTGAGCACCCAAAATATGTGGAAAAACAGTGCTCAATCAAACCTGGACCCGAGATTTGTTTTCTTTCAAAGAGAAATGGGACAGCTTGCATGACTGGTGGGAAGCTATCCCTACAGCTATGTTGATGGTTATCCCAATATAGACTACCAAATCAAAAGACCGAGAGCGATGAGATTGAAACAGTTCATAGTTCACCAGAACATGAGAGGCCTCAGAAGGAAGCAGGGCCAGCCCAAAGGTTTCAGGGGCCATGTGCCAAGCCTTGCTGCGGGGCCCCAAAGGCTGGCCAGCACTCGCTAGAATTGGGGGGGGGGG
>QEPC01001394.1:10421082-10446448 GCA_003113815.1 Sphenodon punctatus
TGGGGGGGGGGGGGGAGTTCCACAGCACACATCTGAGAACACCCTCCTCGTGGTTGAGACCTGGCAAAAAAACGAAGTCTCCAGGAGGGCACCCCCAGCTGACCTCGGATGCTACGACAGGACATGGTGAGTCAGGCAATCCCTCAGATAGATGGGGCCCAGGCTGTCTAGGTCTTTAAAGGTCATCACCAGCATCTTGAATTGGGCCTGGAAGACTGTTGACAGCCAGTGCAGCGAATGGAGCACCGGTGTTATGTGATCTGTCCCCGTAAGGAGGCGAGCTGCCACATTCTGCACCAGCTGCAGCCTCCGATCCGTCACTAAGAGCAGCTCCACATAGAGTGCATTGCAATAGTCTAGCCTCAAGGTGATGAAAGCATGGACAACAGTTACCAGAGGCAAGTCTGAAAGAAAAGGCCGTAGCCTCCTCATCAGATGGAGCTGGTGAAAAGCGCTCCTAGCGACTGCCATAGTCTGGCAGTCCAGGCACAGCAAGGGATCCAGAAGCACTCCAAGCCTGCAAACCTGGTAAACCAGAGGGGGCAGGATCCCATCAATAAGAGGAGTCTCAATCTCCTCCAGGACACCAGACCAGCCAACCATCATCACCTCAGTCTTGCCAGGATTCAGCTTCAGTCAACTTGCCCTCATCCAGTCCCCCACTGCATCCAAGCAGCAGATAAGCACGGAGACTTCAGGACCTGGATCGGATGAAAAAGAGAGGTAAGCATACTGATGGCATTTCACTCCAAACCTCTGAATGACCTTGCCCAGTGGCTGCATATACATGTTGAACAGGAAGGGGGACAGAATAGAACCCTGCAGAGCCCCACAAGGGAGATCCTGAGGAGATGATGAACAATCTCCCAACACCACCCTCTGAGACCTCTTGGCTAAGAAAGAGAGGAACCACTCAAGAACAGTCCCACCCACTCCAGCCAGGTCTCGCAGGTGAGTCAACAACACCTCATGGTCAATGGTATCAAAAGCCACTGACAGATCGAATAATATCAACAGGGTAGAAGTCCCCCAGTCTAACTCCAGTCAAAGGTCATTGACCAAGGCCACAAGCATAGTCTCTGTGCCATGCCCATGATGGAAACCAGACTGGGAAGTGTCCAGGAATCAGATAGCATCCAAATGTGCCTGGAGCTGATGAACCACTGCCCATTCAATAACCTTCCCTACAAAATGAAAGTTAGAGACAAGCTGATAGCTGGCAGGAGAATCAATGTCCAATGATGGCTTCTTAAGCAGAGGCTGAACAATCATTGCCTTAAGGCAGCTCAGCATTCAAAGGGAGGTGCTGATCACCTCAGCCAGCAATGGCTCCATTGTCTCCCAGCTGGATTTCACCAACCAGGACAAGCATGGATCTAATTCACAACTTGTGGCTCACACAGCCCCCAGCACCTCCTCCACATTGGTGGGCGGCAACAACTGGAACCAATCCCAAGAAAAAGGACAAGACTGGGCTTCCATAACCCCCAACTCTGACTCTGCACCAGAAATGGTTGTGCCAAGGTCATGGTGAATATGAGCGAATTTTATCTACAAAATATTCAGCAAAGATGTCAGAGCAGGCACTGGATACCAAACCCCTCACCACTTGGAAAAGCTCCACTGGACACGACTTCACAGATGCTATGATGGCAATGAAGAAAGCCTTCTTTGCTGCCATCACAGCCATGGAATAGTCCTTTAAAAACAATCTATGCTGCAATTGGTCAGATTCAGCTCAAGTCCGGCACCACCTGTGCTCTAACTGCCTACCTTCCTGCTTCTGCCACCTCTGTGTACCATGGGGACCTGTGTTGGCACAGCAGTGGGAGTGGACACCTGGGAGCCACTGTGTGGATGGCCTCAGTCAAAGTGTTATTTCACAATGTGACAAGGTCATTGACAGACCAGTTGTCAAGGTCTGTGGGAAACTCTCCCAAAGAGTTCTGGAAACCAATTGGACCCATGAGTGTGTTTATGATTGATTATTCTTTAATGTGCTGAAAGGGACTGTCACTGCCAGGGGTGGACCAATCTAATAGGTCCAGCACCCCAATGGGGGCATAGGTGCACCAGGACCCAAGCCTCCAGGAGGTAATAGTCCAACCATGACACGGGTGTCACCTCTACACCCCCAATTACAGGACCGCCTGATTCCAGGTCAGTGCAGAAAATCAAATCCAGTGTTTGTCCCCTCTCATGTGTTGAGCACACTACTACCTGGGATAGGTCCACGGTTGCCATGGAGGTCATGAACTCCTGCTCTGCTTCGTAAAGACTGGCTTCGGTGTGAATGTTGAAGTTCCCCAAAACTATAAGTCTGGGAGACCACTACACCACCTCCGAGACCAGCTCAGCTAGGGCAGTCAGGCAGGTTGTGGTGCAGTGGGGTACTTGGTACACCAGCAGGATCCCTAGTCTATCCCCGACCAAATCAAACACTAGACAGAAACACTCCATGTTGGATGAATTCAGCACTGGAAACCTCCAGAAGGACAATGAATCCTTAAAAATCACAGCTACCCCCCCCCAAGCCCCGGACCTATTCTGATGCTGCACAGAGTACCTGGCCGGCACTGGTCAGCCAAAATCAGCCCCGACTCATTGTCCAGCACCCAGGTCACCATTAAGCATGTAAGGTCAGCAGTGTTGATTTATTTGACACCGACCTTGCATTCAGCAGCATCAGCTTCCGTTCTGGGACCCAATCAGCCTCAACCCCCCAAATTCCCGGGTCATTGGAGGGGGGGGATTGGAGAGGGGAACAGAGGCCAACTGTCTCTTCTGCCTCTCGGGATATACCATCGGGGTGGCAGTGGTCTATCCCACCCTCTCCCCCACCAATCCTTCCCCTACGCTTCCCCTACCCTCCTTCCCTGTGCATGCACACACACCCTCACAGGGGGTCCATGGCACTTCCTCCCACCCATTTCTCCCATGCTTGTACCCCCACCTCTCACCAGGGGGCCAAGGCGTTCCCACCCTTTTTGCTATCCACATACCCATACTCCACTCCCCCCTAACCCCCACACCCTCATCCCTCCACCACCCTCCTTCCCTGTGTTGGAGGTGCTGCTTACCTCCTGCACCTGGCTTCACCTTCCAACTCCTTCATAAGGAGCTCCCTGGCTTGATGCTAGCTGCCACTGGCAGCTGCTGAACACTGGAGCAAAAGGTGGCCCCTCCTCTTACAGGGCGTTCATGACACTTCCTCCCACCCTCTTCCCCCATGCTCATACCCCTCCTCACAGGGAGGCTGGGACATTCCCTCCTAACCAATTTCCCCCTGCCCAAACTCCGCTCCCCTCACAGGGGGGCCAAGGTAATGCCCCCATATACCTGCCCATACCCTCCTTTCACAGGGGGGTAATGGCATGATACCCCACTCCCAACCCTCCATCTTTAGACCCCTTCCTTCCCTACGAAACCCATACCCCTCCCATTCAACAATTCCCTCCACCCACCTAAAAACAATTTAAAAAAAATTCAAAACAGGCAATCCAATGCACCCTCCTCCTCCCACAGGCCCACAAACAGCCACAAACAGGCCGCTACCTTGCTCCGGTGTGCTCAGCAGCTGCCGGCAGCAGCTACTGCCAAGCCAGGGAGCTCCTTATGAAGGAGCTGGAAGGCCAAACCAAGTGCAGGAGGTAAGCAGCACTCAGGGGCAGCAGCCACAGTCCCTCCTCTGGCAGTTCCTCAACAGCTTCCCCAGCCAAGCCAAGCCAGGAGGCTCCTTATGAAGGAGCTGAAAGGCCAAGCCAGGTGCAGCTATCCCACTCCACTCCTCCATCTCTCACATGGAGGAGTTCCCACCCCTGGCCTAAGCCCCCACCCTCTCACAGAGGAGCCATGGTTAAACTAAAAAAATTATCCTTCTCCTGCCCACTCCTCCTTCTCCCACCTGGGAGTCTCAGCCTCATTATCCCACTCAAACCACACACACCCCATCCAACCCTCAAACTCACCCTCCTCCCACAACTCCTATAATAATATATTGTATTAAAAATACAATATAAATAATGAGAACAACACACCTAACAATTACATAGCTATGTCTCCTCCAGAGCAGCAATATTTCACGGCCAGGGCTACACTGGCCAAGAACAGCCAGCACCTTTTTGCACCGCCCTTTGGCTGCTGCCTCTTGGCAGCTTGATTCCTGTATGTAGGTCTACCTGAGGGGAAAGCAGATGACACTAGAGCTGAAACAGGTACTTGATTTGGTACACTTGGGTAATACCCACATTTTGGGGTACCTTTACGGGTATCCAAACAGGTATCCAAATACTATTAGAGTACCCGAAATACCAACACTTGGCATACTGAAATACCAAAACTACTAAAAAAACACCAAAATAATATTCCCCCAAGCTCCCAGAACCAGGGCACAATCGGGACAAAATCAGTATTTTGGTATATCGTTGTTAGTATTTTGGTATTTCAGTATACCAGTTGTCAGTATTTCGGTACTTTGGGTACCCAATCGAATACTGGTTCAGGTTCTGACAAGCACCTTAAATATTTGATTCAGTTCAGGTGCTGGAAATTCAACAGGTGTACCTGTTTTTGCAGGTACTCATTTCAACTCTAGATGACCCCAATCCTCAGTCACGAGGCTTCTTGATTCTAGGAGAGGAAAAGCATCCCACAGACAGACAGCTGCTTCAGTTATCATTACCAGAGGCTTCAAAGGAATCCAGCGATCAATTAAGGTATGAACAACTAGTGATGAACCACTTCTTGTTTCCAGCAGCCAGAGATTAGGACAGTGCTTAATTTGTGTATGTGAGTTTCCTTGTTTTGTTTTTTTTAAAGCTCGCTGACCCAGAAGTCCTACTCTTCGACTGGGGGTGGGAGCATGTATGCAGAGGGAGGAGGTCTTTTGTTGAACGACATCTTCTCTACATTTTTTTCTTTTAATATCAGAAACCTGTTGATCAGCATGAGAATAATAAATTGAAAATCATTTAAAATAGAGGGGCCTAATAGCATAGAACTTCTGCAGGCTTATTAAACAGGTACTGAAAAAAATCCATAGAGAATGTCCCCATAAGCCACTGTATTCTCATCCATCATCATTACGTGTTTCCTGTACATTGCTAGAACTTCAGCCCTTGTGCCTTTTTGGGAGAGAATTCCTAAATCCAAATCACTTTGTCTGAGAGCTTAGATCAGAGAAGGTTCTAAACACAGTTCTTTTACTACCTTTTTAAATGCCTTATCAGCAGTAGGGACAATTCCTTAAAATGTTTAACCACTACTAACCACATGGTACATGAACCTGATGTTGGGAGCCTTGGAATAAATGCTCAACAGTGGGTGTGTAGCCCCACCTGCTCCGGTTTATATAGACCCAGCAGCTGCCGCAGCCTGCAATCTGCCTGTGCAGTGCCCCTCCCCCACATCCTAGAGCTGCGGGGGGATTGGCCACCAGTCTAGGCTGCTGCCCATAGTTCTATGGCATTGCCAGGGGCAATTCCCAGCCAGGAGCAACACTGCAGTGACTGTACGTAAGTAGACAGACCGCAGCTCCACCTCCAGCTGTTTGCGCATCCCAGTCTGCTGGCAGTGCTCCGGGATGCTCTGGAGTATCACTAGCAGAGCTGGAGCACAGCAGCAAACTCAAGTATGAATAAGGCTAATGGATGGTAGCCACAGGGAGGTGCTGCCAGCCAGTCGCAGGGACCGCAATGGGGCATAGAAGGACAGGTGGGCTCTCAGTTATCTGGGGCCCTGACCATTTAAGGCTTTAAAGGTCAAAACCTTGTGCCTGAGAAGCTTTAGGAAGCCAGTGCAGACTTCGGAACTCAGTGTAATGTTCTCCTGGCTCCCCACCCCCAAAAGGTGGGAAGTCAACATATTCTATACCAGCTGCAGCTTCTGCAGTCATTAAAGGCAGTCCCACATAGAGTGCATTGCAATAGTTTAGCCTCAAGGTGATGGAAACATGGTTGAGGCAGGTGGTCAGATCTTAATCAGAAAGAAAAGGCCTCATTCACCTCACCAGATGGAGGTCGCAGCCTGACAATCCAGGCACAGCAAGGGGTCCAGAAGCACTCCAAGGCTGTGAACCTGATTGACCAGAGGGAGCCAGACTCCATCAGTAACAGGAGTCCCAATCCCCTCCAAGTCACAAGACAAGCCAGCCATCATTAGTGCAATCTTGTCTGGATTCAGCTTATGTCAGCTTATTCTCATCCAGTCCCCGACAGCAGCCAGGCAATGAGTAAGCACCGAGACTGCAGGGCCTGGATTGGATGAAAAAGAAAGGTAGAGCTTTGGGTGTCATCAGCATACTGATGACACTTTACCCCAAACCTCCAAATGACCTCACCCAATGGCCTCATATACACATTAAACAAGAGGGGAGACAGAATAGAACCCTGTGGTATTCCACAGGGGAGGTCCCGAGAGGACAACAAGCAATTGCCCCTCACCATTATCTGGGACCTCCCCAACAGGAAGGAGTGGAACCACTTGAGCAGTCCCGCGCACCTCCACCAGGTCCCACAATCATGTCAACAGGGGCGGTGTGCATTGCAGGGCNCTTTTTCTAATCACTGGTTTAAGAAAAAGCTTACTTGGTATTAAATCCTTAACACTTCCCTGCTAATATTTCCATGACAAATTCACCTATACACGCACGTGGGTGGGTGGGAGGGAGGAGTTGTTGGAGGGGTGTTACCTTGTTAAACAATGTTAGCATTTATTCTTGAGCATTAGTAGCTTTTTTTTTTCTTTTCTTTTTTAACCATTACAAAATAATGATACCATCCATTTCGTGCTCTGCTGTGGTTTTCTCTCTCAAAGTCTGAAACTAGAGCAAGTCTTATACTACTGCTAACATCGCCAGGAGTTTCTGCTTTCGTTCTCATTAGCTAAAACAGCCCAATGAAGTTAAGTGGACAAAATATTGATCCTGTTTCCTAAAAGAAAACTGCCTCTTTCCTGTGAGCAGAATCACAGCTGGGGGAAACATTGGGATTTAAGTTTTGTGAACCTGCTGAGACATTTAACAGAGCTGATGGTGAATTTAACAAACAAGTTAAATGACACACATTCCCTAAAAATAGGTCATTGTGATTACTTTGTCTCATCCTTTTCTCTACCCGCCCCCCCACCTTTACAATACTAGCATGATTTAAGCAGTCCATATTCTCATGAACTCCAGTTAGAGACTAACACAAGTGTGTTACAATATTGATTCCACCTTTAATAATACATGAGAGAGACAGACCACTGAAATCAGGTTAGACTTCCAACGTGTTTTAGAAGGGAGAGAAGGGAAATTGTAATGTGTGTGTGTGTGTGTGTGTGTGTGTGCGTGTAATGTATCATACAGGCAACCAAAGCTATACATGAGTGGAAGGAAAGAATATAATAGTAACAGAGTAGGCAACCTGAAATGCTCAGAAATCATAAGTCAAACCCCTTCCCCCAAAGTCAGAAGATTGTCTTTAGAAATCATGCGCACCCTTTAAAAAAAAAAAAATACAACAACACAACTCAATAAACCCATACCTCCCAACCCAACTGTATCTTTTTGCCCAGTATTGTAGTGGATTTTGTTATCGTGTACCGAGCTCCCAGGAATGTAAGATTTGTACCAGGCTCTACGGATAAAGGGGGTTGTTAGTAGCTCCTTAATCCAGCTGGAGGAAGAGTTGGCTGACTTCCTGACTGGCTGGTGCTATTTGTTTATTCATTGCTTTGGGAGATTAGTGGGGTGGGGGGGGCACCTTTTAACAAGCTTGGAATAAGCACTGCTTTAAAAAAACAAAGAAAGTTAACACCCAGGCAGGAGGGAGCTGTGTGCCTGGGATCAAAATGAAAACAAAAAAAGGTTGGAGGGGTATGAGTGTGTTTATGGTCAATGATTCTTTAATGTGCTGAAAGGGACTGTCACCATGTTCATCTGTGATCCTTTGTGTGTTTTTAAAACTAAAACTTTAGAGCCAAAGTCAATGCACCCATTTGAGAATTTTGACTTTTAAATAGGCTGAGTTTTAACTTGAACCATCATTTCTGCACATACAAACATATGTGTATACAGAGCTTTTCACACAGACATCCTTGTTTTCTAGATCAGCCCCAAAGTTAGTCAGTAGGCTATTACAAATTTTCATAAGCACACACAAATTTATGAAAACACATATATAAAAGATAAACATCAAAAAACAAACATACCCCCAACCCACCCCAGCCTCCTCACAATGCCCACCCGCTACCACATTCCCCATTTTCCCCCATCCCTTCTCCCTCACCAATTCAATCCCCACTGCCAAGAGCCTGACAGCACAAAATGGTTTTACATTGCCCCCCAAAGGCCAGCAGGCTTGAACATAGGTGGACCTCTTGGGGGGGGGGGAGTTCCACAGCACACATCTGAGAACACCCTCCTCGTGGTTGAGACCTGGCGAAAAACCGAAGTCTCCAGGAGGGCACCCCCAGCTGACCTCGGATGCTACGACAGGACATGGTGAGTCAGGCAATCCCTCAGATAGATGGGGCCCAGGCTGTCTAGGTCTTTAAAGGTCATCACCAGCATCTTGAATTGGGCCTGGAAGACTGTTGACAGCCAGTGCAGCGAATGGAGCACCGGTGTTATGTGATCTGTCCCCGTAAGGAGGCGAGCTGCCACATTCTGCACCAGCTGCAGCCTCCGATCCGTCACTAAGAGCAGCTCCACATAGAGTGCATTGCAATAGTCTAGCCTCAAGGTGATGAAAGCATGGACAACAGTTACCAGAGGCAAGTCTGAAAGAAAAGGCCGTAGCCTCCTCATCAGATGGAGCTGGTGAAAAGCGCTCCTAGCGACTGCCATAGTCTGGCAGTCCAGGCACAGCAAGGGATCCAGAAGCACTCCAAGCCTGCAAACCTGGTAAACCAGAGGGGGCAGGATCCCATCAATAAGAGGAGTCTCAATCTCCTCCAGGACACCAGACCAGCCAACCATCATCACCTCAGTCTTGCCAGGATTCAGCTTCAGTCAACTTGCCCTCATCCAGTCCCCCACTGCATCCAAGCAGCAGATAAGCACCGAGACTGCAGGACCTGGATCGGATGAAAAAGAGAGGTAAGCATACTGATGGCATTTCACTCCAAACCTCTGAATGACCTTGCCCAGTGGCTGCATATACATGTTGAACAGGAAGGGGGACAGAATAGAACCCTGCAGAGCCCCACAAGGGAGATCCTGAGGAGATGATGAACAATCTCCCAACACCACCCTCTGAGACCTCTTGGCTGAGAAAGAGAGGAACCACTCAAGAACAGTTCCACCCACTCCAGCCAGGTCTCGCAGGTGAGTCAACAACACCTCATGGTCAATGGTATCAAAAGCCACTGACAGATCGAATAATATCAACAGGGTAGAAGTCCCCCAGTCTAACTCCAGTCAAAGGTCATTGACCAAGGCCACAAGCATAGTCTCTGTGCCATGCCCATGATGGAAACCAGACTGGGAAGTGTCCAGGAATCAGATAGCATCCAAATGTGCCTGGAGCTGATGAACCACTGCCCATTCAATAACCTTCCCTACAAAATGAAAGTTAGAGACAAGCTGATAGCTGGCAGGAGAATCAATGTCCAATGATGGCTTCTTAAGCAGAGGCTGAACAATCATTGCCTTAAGGCAGCTCAGCATTCAAAGGGAGGTGCTGATCACCTCAGCCAGCAATGGCTCCATTGTCTCCCAGCTGGATTTCACCAACCAGGACAAGCATGGATCTAATTCACAACTTGTGGCTCACACAGCCCCCAGCACCTCCTCCACATTGGTGGGCGGCAACAACTGGAACCAATCCCAAGAAAAAGGACAAGACTGGGCTTCCATAACCCCCAACTCTGACTCTGCACCAGAAATGGTTGTGCCAAGGTCATGGTGAATATGAGCGAATTTTATCTACAAAATATTCAGCAAAGATGTCAGAGCAGGCACTGGATACCAAACCCCTCACCACTTGGAAAAGCTCCACTGGACACGACTTCACAGATGCTATGATGGCAATGAAGAAAGCCTTCTTTGCTGCCATCACAGCCATGGAATAGTCCTTTAAAAACAATCTATGCTGCAATTGGTCAGATTCAGCTCAAGTCCGGCACCACCTGTGCTCTAACTGCCTACCTTCCTGCTTCTGCCACCTCTGTGTACCATGGGGACCTGTGTTGGCACAGCAGTGGGAGTGGACACCTGGGAGCCACTGTGTGGATGGCCTCAGTCAAAGTGTTATTTCACAATGTGACAAGGTCATTGACAGACCAGTTGTCAAGGTCTGTGGGAAACTCTCCCAAAGAGTTCTGGAAACCAATTGGACCCATGAGTGTGTTTATGATTGATTATTCTTTAATGTGCTGAAAGGGACTGTCACTGCCAGGGGTGGACCAATCTAATAGGTCCAGCACCCCAATGGGGGCATAGGTGCACCAGGACCCAAGTCTCCAGGAGGCAATAGTCCAACCATGACACGGGTGTCACCTCTACACCCCCAATTACAGGACCGCCTGATTCAAGGTCAGTGCAGAAAATCAAATCCAGTGTTTGTCCCCTCTCATGTGTTGAGCACACTACTACCTGGGATAGGTCCACGGTTGCCATGGAGGTCATGAACTCCTGCTCTGCTTCGTAAAGACTGGCTTCGGTGTGAATGTTGAAGTTCCCCAAAACTATAAGTCTGGGAGACCACTACACCACCTCCGAGACCAGCTCAGCTAGGGCAGTCAGGCAGGTTGTGGTGCAGTGGGGTACTTGGTACACCAGCAGGATCCCTAGTCTATCCCCGACCAAATCAAACACTAGACAGAAACACTCCATGTTGGATGAATTCAGCACTGGAAACCTCCAGAAGGACAATGAATCCTTAAAAATCACAGCTACCCCCCCAAGCCCCGGACCTATTCTGATGCTGCACAGAGTACCTGGCCGGCACTGGTCAGCCAAAATCAGCCCCGACTCATTGTCCAGCACCCAGGTCACCATTAAGCATGTAAGGTCAGCAGTGTTGATTTATTTGACACCGACCTTGCATTCAGCAGCATCAGCTTCCGTTCTGGGACCCAATCAGCCTCAACCCCCCAAATTCCCGGGTCATTGGAGGGGGGGGATTGGAGAGGGGAACAGAGGCCAACTGTCTCTTCTGCCTCTCGGGATATACCATCGGGGTGGCAGTGGTCTATCCCACCCTCTCCCCCACCAATCCTTCCCCTACGCTTCCCCTACCCTCCTTCCCTGTGCATGCACACACACCCTCACAGGGGGTCCATGGCACTTCCTCCCACCCATTTCTCCCATGCTTGTACCCCCACCTCTCACCAGGGGGCCAAGGCGTTCCCACCCTTTTTGCTATCCACATACCCATACTCCACTCCCCTCTAACCCCCACACCCTCATCCCTCCACCACCCTCCTTCCCTGTGTTGGAGGTGCTGCTTACCTCCTGCACCTGGCTTCACCTTCCAACTCCTTCATAAGGAGCTCCCTGGCTTGATGCTAGCTGCCACTGGCAGCTGCTGAACACTGGAGCAAAAGGTGGCCCCTCCTCTTACAGGGCGTTCATGACACTTCCTCCCACCCTCTTCCCCCATGCTCATACCCCTCCTCACAGGGAGGCTGGGACATTCCCTCCTAACCAATTTCCCCCTGCCCAAACTCCGCTCCCCTCACAGGGGGGCCAAAGTAATGCCCCCATATACCTGCCCATACCCTCCTTTCACAGGGGGGTAATGGCATGATACCCCACTCCCAACCCTCCATCTTTAGACCCCTTCCTTCCCTACGAAACCCATACCCCTCCCATTCAACAATTCCCTCCACCCACCTAAAAACAATTTAAAAAAAATTCAAAACAGGCAATCCAATGCACCCTCCTCCTCCCACAGGCCCACAAACAGCCACAAACAGGCCGCTACCTTGCTCCGGTGTGCTCAGCAGCTGCCGGCAGCAGCTACTGCCAAGCCAGGGAGCTCCTTATGAAGGAGCTGGAAGGCCAAACCAAGTGCAGGAGGTAAGCAGCACTCAGGGGCAGCAGCCACAGTCCCTCCTCTGGCAGTTCCTCAACAGCTTCCCCAGCCAAGCCAAGCCAGGAGGCTCCTTATGAAGGAGCTGAAAGGCCAAGCCAGGTGCAGCTATCCCACTCCACTCCTCCATCTCTCACATGGAGGAGTTCCCACCCCTGGCCTAAGCCCCCACCCTCTCACAGAGGAGCCATGGTTAAACTAAAAAAATTATCCTTCTCCTGCCCACTCCTCCTTCTCCCACCTGGGAGTCTCAGCCTCATTATCCCACTCAAACCACACACACCCCATCCAACCCTCAAACTCACCCTCCTCCCACAACTCCTATAATAATATATTGTATTAAAAATACAATATAAATAATGAGAACAACACACCTAACAATTACATAGCTATGTCTCCTCCAGAGCAGCAATATTTCACGGCCAGGGCTACACTGGCCAAGAACAGCCAGCACCTTTTTGCACCGCCCTTTGGCTGCTGCCTCTTGGCAGCTTGATTCCTGTATGTAGGTCTACCTGAGGGGAAAGCAGATGACACTAGAGCTGAAACAGGTACTTGATTTGGTACACTTGGGTAATACCCACATTTTGGGGTACCTTTACGGGTATCCAAACAGGTATCCAAATACTATTAGAGTACCCGAAATACCAACACTTGGCATACTGAAATACCAAAACTACTAAAAAACACCAAAATAATATTCCCCCAAGCTCCCAGAACCAGGGCACAATCGGGACAAAATCAGTATTTTGGTATATCGTTGTTAGTATTTTGGTATTTCAGTATACCAGTTGTCAGTATTTCGGTACTTTGGGTACCCAATCGAATACTGGTTCAGGTTCTGACAAGCACCCTAAATATTTGATTCAGTTCAGGTGCTGGAAATTCAACAGGTGTACCTGTTTTTGCAGGTACTCATTTCAACTCTAGATGACCCCAATCCTCAGTCACGAGGCTTCTTGATTCTAGGAGAGGAAAAGCATCCCACAGACAGACAGCTGCTTCAGTTATCATTACCAGAGGCTTCAAAGGAATCCAGCGATCAATTAAGGTATGAACAACTAGTGATGAACCACTTCTTGTTTCCAGCAGCCAGAGATTAGGACAGTGCTTAATTTGTGTATGTGAGTTTCCTTGTTTTGTTTTTTTTAAAGCTCGCTGACCCAGAAGTCCTACTCTTCGACTGGGGGTGGGAGCATGTATGCAGAGGGAGGAGGTCTTTTGTTGAACGACATCTTCTCTACATTTTTTTCTTTTAATATCAGAAACCTGTTGATCAGCATGAGAATAATAAATTGAAAATCATTTAAAATAGAGGGGCCTAATAGCATAGAACTTCTGCAGGCTTATTAAACAGGTACTGAAAAAAATCCCTAGAGAATGTCCCCATAAGCCACTGTATTCTCATCCATCATCATTACGTGTTTCCTGTACATTGCTAGAACTTCAGCCCTTGTGCCTTTTTGGGAGAGAATTCCTAAATCCAAATCACTTTGTCTGAGAGCTTAGAGCAGAGAAGGTTCTAAACACAGTTCTTTTACTACCTTTTTAAATGCCTTATCAGCAGTAGGGACAATTCCTTAAAATGTTTAACCACTACTAACCACATGGTACATGAACCTGATGTTGGGAGCCTTGGAATAAATGCTCAACAGTGGGTGTGTAGCCCCACCTGCTCCGGTTTATATAGACCCAGCAGCTGCCGCAGCCTGCAATCTGCCTGTGCAGTGCCCCTCCCCCACATCCTAGAGCTGCGGGGGGATTGGCCACCAGTCTAGGATGCTGCCCATAGTTCTATGGCATTGCCAGGGGCAATTCCCAGCCAGGAGCAACACTGCAGTGACTGTACGTAAGTAGACAGACCGCAGCTCCACCTCCAGCTGTTTGCGCATCCCAGTCTGCTGGCAGTGCTCCGGGATGCTCTGGAGTATCACTAGCAGAGCTGGAGCACAGCAGCAAACTCAAGTATGAATAAGGCTAATGGATGGTAGCCACAGGGAGGTGCTGCCAGCCAGTCGCAGGGACCGCAATGGGGCATAGAAGGACAGGTGGGCTCTCAGTTATCTGGGGCCCTGACCATTTAAGGCTTTAAAGGTCAAAACCTTGTGCCTGAGAAGCTTTAGGAAGCCAGTGCAGACTTCGGAACTCAGTGTAATGTGCTCCTGGCTCCCCACCCCCAAAAGGTGGGAAGTCACCATATTCTATACCAGCTGCAGCTTCTGCAGTCATTAAAGGCAGTCCCACATAGAGTGCATTGCAATAGTTTAGCCTCAAGGTGATGGAAACATGGTTGAGGCAGGTGGTCAGATCTTAATCAGAAAGAAAAGGCCTCATTCACCTCACCAGATGGAGGTCGCAGCCTGACAATCCAGGCACAGCAAGGGGTCCAGAAGCACTCCAAGGCTGTGAACCTGATTGACCAGAGGGAGCCAGACTCCATCAGTAACAGGAGTCCCAATCCCCTCCAAGTCACAAGACAAGCCAGCCATCATTAGTGCAATCTTGTCTGGATTCAGCTTTTGTCAGCTTATTCTCATCCAGTCCCCGACAGCAGCCAGGCAATGAGTAAGCACCGAGACTGCAGGGCCTGGATTGGATGAAAAAGAAAGGTAGAGCTTTGGGTGTCATCAGCATACTGATGACACTTTACCCCAAACCTCCAAATGACCTCACCCAATGGCCTCATATACACATTAAACAAGAGGGGAGACAGAATAGAACCCTGTGGTATTCCACAGGGGAGGTCCCGAGAGGACAACAAGCAATTGCCCCTCACCATTATCTGGGACCTCCCCAACAGGAAGGAGTGGAACCACTTGAGCAGTCCCGCGCACCTCCACCAGGTCCCACAATCATGTCAACAGGGGCGGTGTGCATTGCAGGGCACCAGGGGCATTGCCCCTCCTGGTCTGATCCCCCTCTGCACACTCTTCATGCTCTTAAAAAGAAAGAAAAAAAAAAGAAAGGAAAGAAAAAACCTCACCCGAGTCCCAAAGGCACCGAGGGGTGGGGGAGGAGGGGAGAGCCACCCACCCACCCACTTCAGACTTTCTCCGAGTCCTCCAGTTCAGCAATCATCTGAGTGCTCAGTGTTGTTGTGCCTCCCTGGACACAAGTTCAGGCAGGAGCAGAGGGACTGGGGGCCAGTGCCTCCTGCTGAGCCTGCTCTAAGGAGTCCCTTAAGGGACAAAACTTTACAAAAGTGATTTGGGCTATTAGGCTTAGAGCCCATGCTGCCTGAATGGGTAAAAGCACTTTGCTTTTTCCCACCAGCGGAGGCAGTGTCCAACAAAGCCCTGTGGGCTGCTTTGAAAGACTGTCTGGACTGGAGACTCAAACGCCCAGGCAGTATGTGCCTGTGCACAGCTGCTGCTGTTGAGGGCTCAGGCTGCCTGTACCCCACCCCCTAGGGTGGAGTTAAAAGAGAGTTCTCCTCATTTGACACACTGGTGATCTGCACCATTTTGGTGGAGGGGGAGTGCTGGCTGGCCTGGCTTGTTTGTGGCTTTGTTACCCTACGCTGATGCTGGACACATCCCCATTGGTGAGTAACTCACCGTGAAGTAGTTATTTTTAGTTATTTTACTGGTAAACACTGGTGAAAAAGGGGCCGGGGGGGCTACTTGGGGGGGAGAGAATGGGACTGCTTGGGGGGAAGAGAATGGGGCTGCTTTGGGGGGGAGAGAATGGGGCTTCAACAAAGCTGTAACAGTGAAGCATGTTTTGGGGGACAAGTGGAATTCCTCGCTGCTGCTTTTGTGATGTAATAAGACTTCACATGATATGGTTTAGTCGGTTTAAGATCTGGTTTGCTTTTGCTTGTTCTGTGTTCATGTTTGCATGTGCACTGCTAGTTTTCCCCGCTCCTCTCCCAAATCCCTCAAGCATGTGCAAAGGCTGTGGCCATTTTCTGGTGCCTCCACTGGCCATGACTACTTTTGGTAAAATTGGTCTCTTTTTTGGCTGTTTTTGATGTAAACTGTCTGCTTTCTGTGTTGCAGGTGGGGGACCTAGGGGCTTGGATGGAAGGGTTTATAATCTTTGCTGAAATGTTCTCTCTGAGAAGAGAATGAAAAGGTTGCCATGCAAATTGAGGATTCGAGGGTTCAGGATAAAGGTAGGCGATGGCAATGTAATCTATTTTTGTAACCTGCTATGGTTAATTTGGACTAGGTGGGAGAGAGTGGATGGGACCCCAGTAAGAGGGCTCTCTATCCCCCAGTGGGAGTGCTTCACACAGCAGCAAGGAGTTCCCAGCATTAACTAATGTAATGTCCATCCAATGTTAACCCTAGAAACTCCTTGCTGCTGGGTTAAGCCACGCCACTGGCCTACTGCTGCCCCTGGCTCCGCCTACCGCTGTCCCTGTCTCTGGCCCACCGGTGGCAAAGCTGCGAGCAGAAGGTTCAACCCACCCACTGCCCCACCAGCCTCAAAAGCCGCCAGCTACCACTGCATGTCAAGAACACCTCAGAGTCAACTGTATCAAAGGCCACTGGAAGATCTAACAAAATCAATAGGGTAGAGTTCTCCCTGTCAATCTCAAGGTGCAGATCATCAGCCAAGGTCACAAGCGCAGTCTCTGTGCTATACCCAGGATGAAAGCCTGACTGAAATGGGTCCAGGTATCCAATAGCATCGAGATCAGCCTGGAGCTTTTGGACAACTACCCATCCAAAAACCTTCCCTAAAAAGGGAAGGTTAGAGACGGGCCGATAGCTGGCTGGGGAGTCAGCATCCAGGCCAGACAACTGCAGTTTTAAGGGCGTCCGACACCCTGCCCTCCTGAAAAGAGAAAGAAACAACCTATCTGAAACTAAGGGTGCAGGCCTCCTCCATCAAAGTCAATGAGAGCTGTGAGATTGACGTCAATGAATGGAGGATTGTGCCCTAAGAATCCTTTCACTTGGTTGCTCACCTTTTCTTCTAGCTCTTGTGTCACTATTTCACTTGTTCTCCACTTGCCACATAGTCCCAAATCTTAGACAGGACCTGAACATCTATTGTAAAAATTAAGCAGAAAAGAAAAGAAAAACAACATTCAGGCCTTTAGAATGAAACAAAACTAAATTTCCTTATTCTTGTAGGTCACCTTTTAGTACAAATTAAACATTGAATGGGAGCAGGCAGCCATCTCCTACTCAGTCCCTCTCTTTTTAATGGTGATTTCAGCTGCCACAATCCAAATGGATGGTAATTAAAACTCGCTGCTGTTAATACATGAAAAAAAAACAAGAATAAAGTATTATTATCCTGTCTACTCATTTTTGGAAAGGACATCACTAGGGCAGCTAACCTGACATATTACAAATAAAAAGATTGTTGGCACCAAAGTGCCTGCATCAGAGACACTCCAACAAAAGTAGAAGAGACTTCTATTAAGCCATCCAGCTCTTTTTCCTGACAGATCAGGGCTGGCCGGTCAGACTGGTGCCTATTGCTACCCGTCATCCTTCCACTAATGCAATCTGCAGCACTTCCACATGTGGTGCTTCCCTTCTTTTGTTCCTTTGTTATTCCATGCCCCACCGCAGCACTTCGCCACATGAAACCTTCATTGCTTCCATAGTCGTTTCAAGAGGAACAAGTAGGAAATAACATTTGGATAATGGTGTGGGGTGTATGTACCCAGGAAAACAGATATTTCAAAACCCCACTGAGATGTGCTGGAAGTAGACTAGCTCATTAGGATTCTTTCCCATAAATCCATTTGTCTTAGATGTCTAAAGACTGGAAGTGTGGTGGGGTGCATTTGTCGAAGCATTCCAAATGAGACAGGACACCAAAACAGGGGTTTAAAATGGCCGCACTCTTTATTATGCCAGATCTTAATTAGAATAGGTGGGAGAAATCACCTACTGCGATTCAGGTCCAGTACTTAAGCTAACGGGCAACAAAACTAACCACAGGAGTGGTTTTGATATACCCTCAATTACCACCCCAATTAAAACACGGCTTCTGCCCCTCCCACAGTACAGGCCACAGGTGAGGGGGACCCAAATCCTTCCGGACCAGAGGAAAGTGCCTGAAGGCTGGGGACCATACCTGTCCCTACCACCCTTGCTGGTCACCCCTCCCAGGGAGGGTACCCCACTGCTTTCCATACCCCGCTTTTGCAATAGGTGTGTCCTCCCCATCTCTTAAGGAGATTACTCCCATTTATGTTAATCCTAATATATAACCTGAACATTGCAGTACTGGTCCCCTGCCACTAAGGGTGCGCTGCAGTTCCGGTTGCTTATGTAACAGAGCGTAAGTGTGGATACTGTCTCCTCCCAGCCCTGCTAACCACCTGCCTACGTCCCTGTTGATTGTCTTCCTGGTTTTGTCTATTTTTCTTGGGTGTACGGCCTTACCCCAGGACATCCGTTCCACTAGGTCAGTCCAAATAATAAGGGCGAATGGGAACAACTTCTTTATTTCCCACACTTCATTCTTGACCTTCTTAATAAGTTGCACATCTTTCAACTGTGGCAAGTCATTCTTGCCTAAGTGGAGGACTATGATGTCCGGTGGGAGGCCTCTGTGCAGCACCTGGAAACTCGGCAGCAGCCGATGCCATCTCATGCCGCTACAGCCCTTCCACCTGATCTCCGCTTGAGCTGACGTACCCAGCTGGATTCCCCACTGGGACTGGCCCACAGCCTTAGCCACCCAGCGTACCAGGCTGTGGCCAACAATCCAGACTTCCCTTTGCCGATAAAAGGGCATACCTGGGAAACAAATAATCAGTTCAGTGTTGATTCATGGGGTTGCCAGATATATGACTGGAATGTCCCCGAACACCAGTGGCCCACCACCCATACACCCTGTTCCAACATACCTGCCGCCGCAAAGCTGACAGCCCCGATCTGGAATGAGTGGGATCCAAAATCTACCACAAGCAGGCCAAGACAGGTCATGGCGGCCCTCAAGACCACTGTGAATTGGTGTCTGGTCAGGCAGTTGCACCCAGCATGCCGAAAGAGGAGGGCGGGGACCTGTACCGCTCATGAAAATTCAGCCACAGATCATTTGCATGAAGGTCCCAGCGGAGGCCCGGGGTGTAGGCTACCCTCTGCCTGAAGGCCTCGTTGTATCGTAGCCATGCCCCGGTGGACTCTGCTCGCTGGACTATGTCTGTGTACTTTAAGAGGTCTGCGGCACAGCTGGGGTAAGCCTGGAAAAGGCCGCCGTCCAGTTAGACCAGTTTCTCTCAGTCTTGGTGAATTTGAAGTGCTTCTTGTCCTTTTTATCATCCTGTGCCACTGGATCGACAATGGGATCACTGAACAGGAGGGCAAATATGTTAATGTATTCTCCCTCCCAGATCCGTTCCTGGGTAGTTGGGAGAAGGTGATCCCCTATGGGGGCGGATACGTCTGAATACCCTCCCCTGATTGGTGTGTCCTGCCTGGCAACTGTGCCCAGGGTGTGGACGTGCCCAAGGGGGGTGGCAGGTGGGGCCCAGACCTGCAGGGCTTGAGCTGCTTGCGATTGACTATTGCCCATTTGGACTAGAGGGGGTTGTTGCATTTGCGAGGGGTAGGCCACCACGCCTTCCCACCCCACCCCCGATGGGGGAGGTGGCAGGGCTACCGGGACCCACACCCTGTTCCACCATACAAGCTGGGTGGACCACCACCACCCCCAGCGCCCCATGGGAATGTGTCACCAGAGCACCAGGGGTAGCAGCGTACCCCTGCCCTTATGCAGCCACCGCAGTGATGGTCCCTCCAGCTTCTGGGGATAGCCCAGTGCCCGGCTTGAGGTTCAGGCCCAAAACTCTCGTATCCCAACCAGTGGGGAGGTGCCCCTACTTCACCTGGTCACGTGGCACAGACAGGGGGAGTGGCTCTTGGGTGGCCGGTGGCTTCTGGGCCCTCTGATCCGCCATAGCCTGTATGGCCTGCTCCAAGGCTTCCACCCTGTATTGGAGATCCCCTTCCTCCTGGTCCTGGGGGTTCGGTCCTCCACCCACTTGGTCCATTTGCAACCCGGGTGCATCCCTGTAAGAGAAGAAGGGGAGCTCCCCTCCCATGTCCCCCCGCCCCTCATGTCCCAGCAGCATGCAGCGGGGCCATCCACTCAGTAGGGGCCTCCCAGCCAAGCACCACAGGGGGCTGTCTCCCCACTCTACCAGGGAGGGTAAGTATGTACTAGGCCCTGCTCAGAGGTCCCTAAGAGGGGGCACCCCCAGGACCACTCTGCCTCTGGGGGACACCCAACCACCTCCCTGGGGCTCGGGACCAGTGGGAGGAGACCCAGCCCAGCCACCCAAGGCATGCCCCACAGCCACCACCAGTGGGAGATGGTCCGTGAACTGGGCAGGGGTCACACTCCTGCACCCACCCTGCCTTAATTGTTGTCAAGTGGGCACCTGCCCCTCTACCCATGTTTTCCCACCTCCAGGGCCCCTCAGCAGGCCCGGCAGCAAGCCCAGGGGAGCCGCAGCCGACCTCTCCCTCAGGAGGGCCTCGCATCCTGCAAACCTGTCCCGGAGAGAGGGGCTTATGGCATGCCCCTCCTCTGCCCCTGAAGCCAGGCCCTAGGGGCCAGGAGGGACATCCCTTCCAACTGTAGCTGCCCCCATGGCACCCACCGATTCCTCAGCCCCCGGGGGTGGTGCCATCTGCCAGGAGGGCCACCGAGGGTGCGGCTGTAGCCTTTCTTTTTTATTTGCCCATCCTGGACTTAGTGAGGGCCCCGCACTAATGGAGGAGCCTCCCCGCACTGGGGCACGGGTTCCTCTTGTGGCCCAGGGGTCCCCGCCAGAGCCAAAAAGCTCCCTTACCTGCTTCACCGGCGCTGGCTGAGGCAGGTAGGATGCGGGCTGCCAACCTGGCCAGAGCCAAGCTCATTCCCTTGCCAGGAGCCTGGAGCAAGGAGGACAGAGGTGGGCTGGGATGCAGGCCGCCAAGAGGGACTCACCGCAGGAACGTGAACAGCCCACAACTGAGGCTGGAGCCTTGCTGTGCTCATGCTCTTCCCCCCTTATGAGAGGGGGGGGCAGAGCACAGCCTAAGCAGTGCCTCTGCGCCCTCGGCCACGGTTGCCCAATAACCAAGGCCGAGCTTTGTTTCCCGGCTCCTGCAGTGGCCCCTTTTCCCCGCCGCCTGAGGTCTGCCTGTGGGGGCACCCTCCCCCCGTCTTGTCCCCTTCTCCGATGGGGAGCGCAACAAGTGGCCTGTCACCCCCCGACCCCATGGGACGGGCGGGGAAGGGCGAAGGCAGTACTAGACATAACAGTGGCTATGCGCAAGCAGCAGATATATGCTGTCAGTGACCATGCTTTTCAGGATCACAAACTGTGGTAACTGTGCAGCACAAAGCAGAATATTGGAAATTGTTTTCAAAACAAAGCAGAATATCAGAAAGACATATTAATGGGCAAATGTGTTCATAATGCTGAACATGAGCAACCAGCGTTATGCCTGGTAATATCTAATAACCTGAAATGCAGATAAGTATTTTATTAGCAGCATATGTTTGCTATTTTCTTTTAATGGTCTTGATAATATCCTAGAGATAATCCTACTATCAAGAGATTGTCTTGATAATATCCTAGAGTGGATTACAGAGTAACCACTTTTTAACTAATGCTTTCTCAACCACAGTTGATTACAAGAAGACGCTATCCAGATAACATGGCTTACTGAAAGTCCTGGAATTCGACATGGGCTTTTCACAAATAGCTTATCACAGTCGACACACAGCTCTGTGTGGCTGTGTCCACCTGATGTGCTCACTATCCAGTTTTATTTGAGCGAGCGCCATTAGCAGGAAACATTGCCAAGTGGCATAATTGATTATAGCCTCTTTAATAAGAGCCGCCTTGAGCCTCCGGGAAGGGCGGCATATAAGTATAAATAAATAATTAACTCTTCACACTGACTGTTAATCTAAAATAGGACCCGTTCACTTGCTGAGGCCTACTCCTTTTTCAATCAGAAGCAAATCAAAGGAATACGAACCCACTGGCCTACAAATCAACAGGATTTATCAAACTTGAAATTCAATTAAGACATTTATTTATTTTTTAAATCTCAATTGTAGACACACTTGAAAGGCAGCAACAGAGAGTCAGTTTGACCATTCTCATCCAATAATCTCCTGTGTGAGATGTAGAAATGTTCCATGAAATGGGGGCAGGATCCATATTTTCACACTGATGGGTACAAAGGGAGAAATATTACATCTGTGTGCATAACACACTCGCCCACTGCCTACATAACAATGGAAGGTACTTACTTCTTGTAAACAGTGAATGACTGATTGTGACAGGGCTGTAAAATTTACCTGACACCTGGTAATCAGGGCAGTACTATGCCCACCCCTTCCACATCTCTCAAAGTCATGACTCCTGCAATTTAAAAAGAAAAGAAAAAATCATATGCTGTTTATGGTTTCGTTTTTTCAATCATAATATTGTTGCTTTAAATCTAAGTAGAAAGGCTACAAAATGTAACCAATTTCCAGGCCTAGTGAAACAGCAGAAAAAAATAATACCTCTCTTTTGGTTTATTCCGTACACCCACACACCACTGTTCTCTCACCTCTCTTAATGCACTTTTTTTTTTTTTTTAAATTAATTGTTACAGCTAGTTTGCATTTTCATAAGGCAAGAGGTGTAGTATTGCACTCAGATCTTTGATGAATCAGGCAGAGGGAAGTATTCAAAACCAGCTTTTTATAAGCACTGAAATTTTCCTGCTGAATAGCTTAAGATATCTTTGAAGTATTGCTATTACAGAATGCTCTACTACTCAAAGAGCAGCGAGAGTCTGAGCGACATTCCTTCCAATGCGCATGGGCTGGTGCAGTGATGGAGACTGTCTTTTTACCACTTAGAATTTGTGTCAGGCATTTCTACCCCATGGAAATGTATAGCATACTCCAGTGCCCACAATTCAATCTCTGCCACTGACACAGTCAATGCATTTCTTTATACACACAACATATTGTTTCCAAAAGGGTTACTTACCTTCCTTATTCTTTGGATGCCAATACATGTTAAGTTGGATCAGAGACCCATGTTCACTGCATTTTCCTCATTGGCAGCAATGGAGAAAATGCAGTGAACACAGGTCCCTGCACTGGATGAGTGTTTCGTGTAGCATATTTTATACCGTTTATACCCTAAATTTGCAGCTATGTCTTGGCTACTAACGTGCCCCACATGGTGGGCCTGAATAACACATAGGCTGTGTGAGGCAAGCACAGAGTAGGCAGCTGTTGTGATGCCTAAACAGGGATAAGCCACTACCATGCTCTCTTCGCCTTTGCCTGTCTCCTGGGGAATTGCCTGCTGCTTCTCCTGTTGCCTCACTTTCTGCTCCTCAGTCTCCTGCTGTCGCTAGGGAGTCAAGTACCAGGAAGTGGAAAATAAAGTTGCTGGTTCCTATGACCTGCCTCCCTCATGACAGCAAGAGCAGCAGTGGCTCCCTGGGACCAGCTGCTCACTAGTAAGTCTGCTTCCTCCCACAGCAGCTTGTGGGTAGCCACTGAGTAGATGCTGGCTAAACTCATGGGCTATATCATGTATACAACCCTCTATGTACGAAGGTTGATTTTTGTAATTCCCTCTTCTATAGGCTACCAGCAGTGCTTATTTGTAGCTTGCAGCTTGTCCAAAACATGGCAATTTGGTTGCTTACTTGTTTGGGCAGTCATGAACATATTACACCTGTCCTGCATTCTCTGCATTGGCTGCCTGTGGAGCTACGGTTTACGTTTAAGATTGCGCTACTGGTTTTTAGAGCCCTGTATGGTTTTAAGCTCTGGCTATATTCGAGACCTATTTCTGGAGTCTCACACCGATGTGTATCTGCGCTCAGGAACCACCCGCTGTTTGGGGGAACCGCCATCACACCTTAAGTAAGCAAATGATTGGCTTTTGCTGTGGCAGGCTCATCCAGATATCATTATCATTATTATTATTAATTACACTTTTCCTCTGGAAGAACTTTCATGAATATATATCTATGATAAAAAAATATATTTTGAAGGTAGCCCTGAAGGCTATCAGAGTCTAAACATATTGGCTCAGTAGAAGAGGGAAGATCAGAAAGAACTTGGAGTATTTTGAAGATATTTTGGACTTATGTATTTTTGTTCTTATATATTATGTTTTTAATTGGTTTTGATTGTATACAAGTACTTATTATATTTTTCATAATTGTTAAGTCGAGTACTCTTTGGTTTTTGTGTGTGTTTTCTATTTTCATTCCCCTGATTTTTGCAAGTTGGATGCTGTATAAATTACCTAGGCAAAAAACTTTGGTTTAAGAACCTGGTTAAGGTGGCATACCAAGTTATACTCAAACTCTAACAAGACAGTAAATTTTCAGCCGCTCAGCCCTCCCCCCCCCTGCGCTCCCTCGGCTGGCCGCCCACGGGGAGATGGGCGGGTGCAGCAGCCAATAAGGCCACTGTGCCCGACCCTGTCCCATGGTTGGGGCCTGATTCCGGGATAGGGCTGGTGAGCAGATGTGCAGCACCGCCATTGCCGGTCCCATCCCAGATTGTGTCCACTCTAACCGTGGTCAAGCTTAATCCCGGTTGGGGGTTCACCATGGCGAACATCTGGCTGGGACCAAACAGACATTCTCAGAAACGCCACCACCACAGGGGGTTCACTGTGGTGAAAGGCATTTTCGTAATGTCTAAAATTTCCCTATGTCTTAGGCAGACCTCCAAAGGAAGGGAGTTCAGAGCCATGGAGCAGTCACTGATAACACCTCTCTGCATGCCTAAGTCAATGGAACTTGCAAGAGGGTGTTCTTGGCTTATTATTTATTTTATTTATTCATATTTATATCCCTCCCTTCCCCAAAGACTCAGGGCGGTTTACAACAAAATGTAAAAATACAATATAAAAACATTTAAAATACAACACACACCCCAAATCCCAACCAATGCCCACCCTCCAATAACCTCTCACTTAATCCCTCTCCTTACCCCCCCAACCAATCCTTCCCCTTAAATCAACCCCTTCCCAATTCAGTCCCTGCTGCCCAAAGCCCAATAGAACAAAATGGGCTTACATTGCCTCTGGAAGGCCACCAGACTTGAATAAATGCAGACCTCTTGGGGGAGGGAGTTCCATAGCAAAGGTGCAATGGCTGAGAATGCCCTCCTCGTAGTCGAGACCCATTGAAAAAATGGAATATCCAGGAAGGTGCCCCCAGCCAATCGCAGAGGCCATGACGGCAATCCCTAGGATAGATGGGGCACCTTGAATTGGGCCAAGAAGACTATCATCAGCCAGTGCAGTGAACGGAGCACCGGTGTTATGTGCTTGTGGCGACGTGTCCCCGTAAGGAGGCAAGCCGCCACATTCTGCACCAGCTGCAGCCTCTGAACTGTCA
>QEPC01001396.1:2663-26387 GCA_003113815.1 Sphenodon punctatus
TTGAGGGAAAGCCCACCTTCCACCCTGAGGGACCCTAGCCTTACCGAGCTAGGTACGTGCATTAAAGATAGTTGCCTCTGGTTGCCCTTGTATGTAACGGTGTTGTGCATCTTCCAGGTGTGGGGTCACCCCTCGCCCCTGCTCCCTTTTCCCTCCTACCTATCCCTACGTGACATGCACAATATGCAATATGAAAAATCACTAATATGTATGTTTAACCTAAACCTACACCTAATAACCTATACTATATGCAATATATTCCTATCTAGTATCTATATCAATCAACTTCTATCTGCTATGTGTTCTATCTATTCTATTCCTATCCCATAGTGCTAATATTATCTATAATAAAAAACCTAGTATCTATCTATCTATCTATCTATCTATCTTATGAACAGGTGGAGACAAACAGGGGAAGGGGAAAGGAAAAAACGATAGGGTATATCTATCTAATCTCTATATTATCTATATTATCTGTATCTATCTATATTTATCTATCTATGTGTACAGGGGGAGACAGACAGGGGGAGAGAAAAGTTAAAATAAAGGGTATAAGGAAAGGTAAACTTTAACACAGAGGGCTGGGGAAGATTTTTGGTGCAAGCACCAGAGTTCTGTAAATGCAACTAGACACAGCAAAAGTTAACACAGAACAAGAGTCAAACAGCCTGATCCTACAACATAAAAGGTTTCAGTGCCCTCCCCAGAGTCCCCATGATTGGTTCTGGGAGGCACTGAGCAATCACAGGGTGTAATGGAACTGCCTGGGACCTGCTTGTGGGACCTGCGATTACATCCATCAGGTCCTTCCCTCCTCCCCTCTCCACATTTCCCTCCAAAAAACAACTACCAGTCAATAATGAAATCAATAATGATTTTTGTTATCGTTATTGATTTTGTTATTATTTATCTTCATTATTATTGCAATAACAATAATGAAAATGAAGAATTTCATTATCATTATCAACATAATGAAAATGAAGTGCACATGCCTAGTATGGAGTACATAAACTCTTACTGTCGGGAGCTGAGATTGAACAACAGGGAATGGATCACCCCATTTTGACCTGTTGAGTGTTTCTCCCAAGTGACCAAGATTGGTCACTGGGTGTCTTTAGACAGATGTGGGGGTGCTGAACCTAGAGCAAATTGGGGGTGCACCCCCATATCTGCCTGCTTGCAGTAAGGCCTGGGTTTATTTTAAGTGGATCTGGCACTGTTGCAGTCCATGGTCCACCCATGCAGTGCCCCCTCCCCCATGCCATAGAACATAAGAACATAAGAAGTGCCATATTGGGTCAGACCAATGGTCCATCAAGCTGGGGGTGAATCGGCCACTGCTCTAAGTTGCCACCCACAGCTCTATGGCATTGCCCAGGGCAGTAGGGATGGGTGAACATAGTTCAGAAATTCAGAGTTCGGACCAAACTCGACCAGTTCGGTTGACTGAACCGAACTTCCGAACCGAACTTGATTTTTGAACTGAACCAAATTTCCGAACTCGGCTCTGTTCGCCCATCCCTAAAATATAATATTCCATTTAGTTCAATGGGGTTTGAATTTCTGAACTTTGTTCAGAAGTTCGGACCGAACTCAAATAGTTCGGTCGACCGAACTGAACTTCCGAACCAAACCGAATTTCTGAACCAAACCAAATTTCCAAACTCAGTTCTGTTCATCCATCACTACAGGGCAGCCCCCAGCCAGGAGTGGAACTACAGTGGCCATCCACTGAGTAGATGTACCATTGCTCTGTCTCCAGCTGGTGCCCTAGTTTGGGTGGCTTGCTAAATGAGTGGTGCTCCTGGTTATCCCGGAGCACCACTAGTGGAGTTGGTGCAAAGCATTCAGCACCTGCTCCACCTCTGATCTGCCTGCACATCTGGCGGGCTGCCTTTAAACAAACGGCCCATCCGGGTGTGAGGCAGAGCAGAAGTGTGGGTGCAATCCGTTTCAAAGAACCTACTGCCAGAGACAGGATGCTAGGCTCGATGGGCCATTGGTCTGACCCAGTATGACACTACTTATGTTCTTACGTGCTTAATTACACTAAAATTGTAACTAGCCTTTTTAGTCTATTCTAGTTTAATTTCACCTTTTCAAACCTGAGTTCATCATATCCAAAATGTGACACAAGTGATAAGGTTCTGGTTGTCTCACTATAGCTTCCCAAAGGATGTTGATTGATTGCCACACATTGTGGCACAATTTATTGAAAATGATTCTGCTCAGAGAAAGTTGGGGATTAGAGCAACAAGGCTGAGATTTGACAAGGACCTTTGAATGCAGGACATGGAATGCTAAGGAGCCTCCCAAACCACTTGAATGATTTACAAAATAGCCCTGGCCTGTCACAGATTCAGTCTCTAAACTTGAAGAAGGATAGGAGCTGCTTCTTCAGAGCTTCTTGAAAAGGGAAGAACAAAAGAAGTTAAGGACTAATCCAACTGACACTTTGCATCTGCCTGCAGTATATCCTGGCTAGACAGCAAGAGCGTGCTGCTCAGATAAGGAATGGACAGTGTTGCATTCCCATACTACAAAATAAATTATAATAATTCAGTAATAATTTTTAAGAGTAAAGAGGCAGTGTATGCTTCTAAATACAATACAACTGCAATTAAGACCATGTGAAGAGAGTTGTCATCCTGCATAAAATCCCCAGTCCTCAACAGCATTTCGCATCCCAAATCAGGACTGCACCAGGGCAGCTCATAATGGACACAAGACATTTCAGACTCAATCCCACCAAATCCACAGTTCACAGGTTTCCTCCCCATTTTATTTTAGTTGCAGTGGAACGCAATACACAAAGTTATTTGCTCATTCAGTCAAGCAGTGAAATAAAACTTCAAAATAAATATATTCCGGCTTCAAGGGATCTGCCCATTCCAATCCAGTCTGCTGATCCAGATTAGCTGTGCTGGTGCCCTATATTGTGCATGGGCAAAATAACAGCAAAGTAAAGGATACCATAATTTTGTTCTTCTGCAGTGCAGGATGCTGCCATTTTGTGTATATGTAAAATGGCAGTAGCCTGCATTCTGAACTTTGCATGGAGTTCTGCCATGCTTTAAAATCCTCAGTGGATCTCTTTAGGACATTCTGAAAAGCAGAAAATCACAACAATCAGGAAGGAACTAATCCAATTTAGCCCTATTTCAGGCCCATACATCTCATGTCCCCCTTCTCCAATAGGTACAGTCTGTTGGGCACTCTTTGTCCCATGTTTTGAGCTCTGGCCTTGAGCCTTCTCTAGACAAGTCAACTCCACATAGGTTCTAAACTTGGTCTCAAGTTGCTAGTCCAGATGCAGGTTAGCCTGTCTTCTGCAGCTCCCTGACATATTAATACATGTCTTAGTCCCCTGCAAGTCTTGTTACTTTCTCACTCAAAATACTTCTGAAATAAATTCCATCTATCATTTTTGTGGATAAAACCACCTGAATTCACCACAACTTCAACGACACACTTTCTGCAGTCGGAGAACCTGAGGTAATGGAAACCCAGCCTTGTTCTGTTTTGTAGGATCAGTTCCAGTGGGTGTCATCCACTGATGCGGAGGATGTCCTTGGGACTGTCCTGCCCACCCCAGCTCAGTCCCTCAAGAACAGTCCTGCCCACCTCAGCTCAGTCCCTCAAATGGGCCACCAACATCTCGTGGTCAGTGGTATCAATATGAAAATGTACATGATCCTTGTGTGTCTGAAATTCTTTGCACTGGCATACTTGGAAGATTCATTGGGCCCCATCTCATGGCCCACAAATCCTGTGTGCACCTGCACATACACACCGCGTTGAAACCACACACATCTCCGTTGATGGCACATTGTGTCATGTGGTTCCCATGCACACATGCAGCTAGTGCGTGGGATCCACGGGCCATGGGATCGGCCCCACCATTACTGAACTGCGACCAACATTTAATGGCCAACATGGATTTTTTGGTCACCTGAAATTTTTCTGAAAAGTAAATTCCATTGTGAATTTCCCTTCCCCCAGGAAAACTTTGACAGGAAATCTCTTTTCTGGTGGAAATTTGCAAACTAGCCCTAGGTACAGTAATAGGCATGGCCCAATGTTACAAGCCACTGTGGATTCCTACTGTTTTGTAAGATTTCAAGCACAGAGAGAAATGCAATTATCTACTTTCATCATGTAGAGCAAAATATATTTAGGTGGGAGAATTAAGGTGTTTTTAATGAATTTAGGAACATCAATATCCATTCTGTTTTGTCATTGTATACGTATCTTGATTATACATATTTTTTCTCTGTCTGAGATGTTACTTGCATTTGCATAACTAAACACAGAACTCAGAAAACAACTTTAACATGGGGCTTGGATATCAAAAAGAACTACTGAAACTAATGGTATTTATATGTTGGTACAAACCTAACAGACCTTGCAGGGTCAGAGGTAGCTGGGAATGCACTCTTGGCACAAGATAACCAGGTACCCCTTCATATATATCAAAGGACTTCACATCTTGAAAAGTGACTCTGATCTGCAAACTAAAAGGAGTTCTTTCTGGAGTTACTGTCTGAAACTGTATGCCAGGAATTTGAAAAGACTTGCTTTCCATGGACTGTGATGGATTGGTAATAACTTGATTTTTATATAACTATTAGGTGCTCTGGCTAACCACAATCTATAGCTAGTGTTTAGAAATAATAGACAAGTAGTCTGCCCATTCGTTTTTTTTCTTTTGATGTATTGTTTATCTGCTTACCATAATTAAAAATTGTTCATTTAAATTTAGTTTAGTGTGTTGTTTTTCCATCCAGTAATCCTCTGAGAGAATGTCTGTCATCGCAGCTACCTTATTAAAAGGCTATCCAGCATATTAGACAAATTGGGAGATTTGTGAGCCCAGTGAAGACTGATGGTTTAATAGAACTTTATAGGTTTTTCAAGGAGGACCCTCATTTAATTATGTATCATGGGCCACTCAGGGCTCTAAATGACTAAGGTATATTTGGTTCCTGCTTGCTTGGCTGTATGTGCAGACTATATATGTTGTTGTGGGATCACTTTCAGTGGGTGTCATCCGCTGATGTGGTGGTTGTTCTTGGAACTGTTCAAGCAACCTGTTGTGAATTAGATCCGTGCCCGTCCTGGCTGGTGAAGGCCAGCCAGGAGACATTTGGGCCATTGCTGGTGAGGGTGGTCAACACCTCCCTCAGAGAGGGAAGGGTGCCAAGCCATCTCAAAGAGGCAGTGGTGCGGTCCCTGCTCAAGAAGCCATCTTTGGATGTTGACTCCCTAGTCAGCTATCGGCCAGTCTCTAACCTTCCCTTTTTAGAGAAAGTTACTGAGCGGGTGGTGGCCCGGCAGTTACAGGGGCACCTGGACCGGGTCGGTTTTCTTGATCCCTTGCAGTATGGCTTTCACCCCGGGTTTCGAACGGAGACTGCACTTGTGGCCTTGGTCGTTGACCTGCGCTGCAAATTGGATCAGGGCAGATCCTCAATTTTGATCTTATTGGATCTGTCGGCAGCGTTTGATACTGTTGGCCATGAAATGTTGGTGACGAGACTGTGGTACCGGACTGAGGTGAGCAGAATCATTCTAGAATGGTTCTGCTCATTCCTGGCAGGGAGAACACAGTGTGTGGTTCTTGGGGAATGTACATCGTCTCCCCAGAATCTCATGTGTGGAGTCCCACAGGGTTCTATTCTGTCCCCCCTCCTGTTCATCATGTATATGCAACTGTTGAATGAGGTTATGAGAGGGTTTGGCATACAATGTCATCAGTACACCAATGATACACAAATTTACCTCTCGTTTTCTGGACACCCAGGCCCAGCAGTCTCGGTGCTTCCCCGGTGCTTGGCAGCTGCAGGGGACTGGATGAGGAAGAGTTGTCTGAGGCTGAATCCCAACAAGACGAAGGTGATGTTGGTGGGTAGGGCTGAAAGGGTGGTGGCTCCCATCATTGGTGGGGTCTGCCCTCCTCTGGCAGCTTAGGTCCATAGTCTGGAGGTGCTCCTTGATCCACAGCTCTGACTGGATTGTCAGGTGGAGGCTGTGGTAAGAGGAGCATTTTGCCAGTTACACCTGGTGTGACGGCTTCGGCCGTATGTCTCGGACTTGGATCTGGCCACCGTCATCCATGCTTTCATTACCTCCCAACTGGATTACTGTAACACACTCTACGTGGGGCTACCCTTGGCGATGATCCAGAGGCTGCAGCTGGTGCAGAATGTGGAGGCCCACCTCTTAATGGGGACGGGCCACCTTGAGCACATTGCACCAGTGCTCCGGACTCTGCACTGACTGCCTAGTGTCTTCTGGGCCTAATTCAAGGTGTTGGTTATGACTTATAAAGCCCTAAACAGTTTGGGTCCTGATTACCTGTGAGACCACCTCAAACCTAGGGTCATTTCACGGCCCCTGCGGTTAGCTGGGGGTGCCCAACTCGAGGTCCCCTGGGTACACTGGGTGGTGACGGTGGGGAGGGCGTTCTCTGTGGCCACGCCTCGGTTGTGGGATGCTCTCCCGTTGGAGGCCCATCTTTCCCCTGACCTTCCCTCTTTCCGTAGGTGTTGTAAGACCTAGTTGCAGGCCTCGAGGAAGGGGATGGGTAAGGTGGGTATTTATTTGCCACCCCAGGCTGCCAATGTGCAGAAGGGTACGGGATAGAAATCTTTTGTAAAATAAAAATAAAATAAAATATAAGAATATGTAGGGTGGCAGCAATGTTGGGGGTGTGGAAAGGCTGTGGTGGGCCTGCCCTGGATTCATGCCCCAGTCATGCACCCCTTCAAGGGCAGAGATCCTGGCCAGCATTGGGCTCTTCCTGCAAAGGTTGTAGTGCTGCTGACCTGGCTCCCAGTGAGACTCTCTGAAGTGGCAGCAACCCTACAGGAAGGAAGTTTTAAGAGTTGGCAGTGCCAGCACTCCACACTTGCTCACCCTGAAAGCTTCCTTCATAGTGGGGCTTTTCACAAGTGATCTGAGCACTGCTAGAAAATGTTCAGAGTCAGTGGGGGCAGAGTGTTGGCTCTGCTCCTTCCCTGACCCACTCTGAGGAATTCCTAGGGAGGCTCAGGCTGTTTGCAGAGGGCTCCCCTAGAATCCAGCTTCTTGGGTAAAATGAGTTCCCTCAAGCTATAATAGCTCTAGCAGTGTGTAGATTAGACTGGTGTGTGTGTGTGTGTGTGTGTGTGTGTGTGTGTGTGTGTGTGTGTGGTGAAACCACAGGTTGTGATACATATCAATAAGGGATGTTGCACTTGCAACTGACCTACCAGCTTGCTTCGGTTTTGAGTGGTAATGGCTTTAACATTTAATACTGACTCAGTGGGTTTCCCTGTTCTGTTGAACTACAAGCCCTCATCTCACCACAACCCTCATAATCTTCTCCCAGTTGGTTTCCCTGCTGGTAGTAAAACAAAGGAAGCATTCTAAGAAGATATCTGTGGAAGTTCTCTGGGGCCTTTTCCCATATCAGTATGGTGAAGCTAGTACAGAACATCACAACTGGAGACCGAAACAGGGGTTGCTTTTATTAGTTCATTTTTCTGGGACCACTTGATCCGTCCGCTTCATTGAATGTGAAAAAGGTGGAGAAGGTTGCTAATTTATTAGGCTGAGAGATCCTATGGGACTACTAACATTTTTACAAAGACATGTTTTCTGCAATATACCAAGGAGCTGGGGAGAAAACTTGGCAGGTTTTGTACATTTTTTTGTTTCATCATGTCTGTTCCTGTCTTTACACTACTTAGGGTAGAAAAAATTTAGGAGACCCAAGAGTAAACAAAATAGGAACTGTTCAGTGTATTGCTTCACTACATAGTAAATGTAACTAGTTAATCAGGTTTGGGAGTGGAGGTGCCCATGCAATGGATAACACAATTATTGCTTCCCCTTTCCCCCTTGATTAGATATCAAATGGGTACATTTTTGTGTGACTTGTTTAACTATGCTGGACCTCATCTGTAATCTGAAGGGTGTACTGAATGATGAACATTTTCAAATTACATGGTTTGTAGTTGCTAGTTCCACTGAATTTACAACTGCTTTCAGAGTCACTGATCTGCATTTGAGAAGGTGGCTCTTGGTCCAGAACCTTTCTTTAGGTACATAATTGAAACTGTTCTTCCAAATCTGTCTGTGTGGCACTTGGTCACACCATTCTATCAGCCACTCAAAGACACTTGATCCCTCTATTAACAAATAGCAGTGGTGCTATAATGCCATTTAATTATTATTATTATTTTTTTAAAAAAGCACTGGCACATCCGAATACCATCATGATGATCATAGACGTGTCCAAGCAGAAGAATTGGCTATTCCCATGTGTTTGATTTCATGGTGTTGTAATTATAAATTCAGAGACACAGATGTCTCCATAAAGGGGGAATCCAGACTATCCACTGCCATTTAGAGAATGGCAGGTGTTTGATAAAGCACTCAGTGGATTTTCCATCTGTTTGACCATCTACAGCTCCTACAGTACACAGTCCTCTTCTTCCAACAAAAGTATTATAAAACATCAGTGATTTTTAAGGGGTGTATAAAAACATATCATGATACAGGAGCTTTATGAACACATTTTTTGCTTGTACACTATCCGTCTGATTTATTCCTTCTCTCAGCCACTTCACAATAATGCATCTAGCTTCAGAATTTATTGCTTTGCTGTATAACAAACATTCTCTCCCCTCGGTGATATCCCATTTTCTCCAGCAACAGATGCTAGCTGGAAAAGAAAAACCTAGCTCCTATTCACATATTCCAGAGAAATTAATTTTAAAAAGTACTTAGTCTTTTTTTCAGTTTGTCTTTAGAGATGTGTTATCAAGGTGTGCATGAAGAAAAGTGGGTTATGATATTAGAGTCAGGCAAAGTAAATGAATGAAGGAGGATAGATGGAGCACTATCTTTAGATTATGGCCATTAGAAATGTTAGAGAAGAACAAACAGCAATCTTCCTAGATGAAAATGTGAGTTCTGGCAATCTAATTCTGCCTTCTATATTAAGAACAGTAATGCTACTTTTATTCAATTTTTTAAAATATCATGCTCATTATAAAAAAGCATGTTTAACCAGCTCAGCTGATGGCATAAGCTACTTGAAATGCCAAGAAAATCAGATAAACTGATGAGGCCATAGCATCTGGGCTCTTTGCCATGATGATGTAACTCAATGTCTCTTATTTAAGGGAAAGTCATTTAAGTTTAGATATTTACAGTAACTAAAGTTATATACCTGATAACTTAGCATTTGTAGAACTCCTGATTTTCATAGAGAAGATGCCAGCTCACCTATTTCAAAACCAGTGATTAGAACTATACAAATAATTCACAGCAATTAATTTAATACATTTCACCATTTTTATACTCGAAACATATTTGTTAATTTTTCACATTTATTCATTATTCAAATTTTCTGGTGAGTTTTTTTTTAAAGTAAATAAAGATTATTAAACCAGATTTTTGCTCTGCAGTTTGTGTAGGAGCCGTCACTGTGAATACCTTTGCAAGGAGATAGTGACATAAGCCACATGACTTTCTCTTTGTCCTCTAACATTAAATACATAAAGTAACTAGTTCTGTGCAAGCTGTTTGTATCTGCAGTATGCAGTGCTCTTCCAATGAATATTGAAGGATTTGAGCTAAAGACTATTTGCAAGTATTTATTTTATGGTAATAGAACTTGTCTATTTGCATGTTAGTGGAGAGTGAACATGAGAGTGTCTTCATTATATTCAAACTTTAAATTCACTTTTGAGGTTGAATGCATATTCATGGACAACTTTCCCCAATATTCAGCCCTACTGGTGGTTGTCAAACTATCATCACAAAGACGCATGATCTGGGAACCAATGCGGGGAACATGGCCCATGAAAGGATTTCCAATCTGGGCACCAAAATCTAAAAAAGAATAAGATAGGGGGAAAAAAACCACAGCTCCTAGAGGATGCATATCTTTCTGTTCAATCCAATGGATTGCATTATTTCTTTCAGGAAATAATGTACCCTGGTTCTGTGTGAATATAGATGAAAATAAGGCCCCACAAAGTCCAGTTAGAAGAGAGCTAGGGGTAAAATTCTGTGTCATAATTCTTTCCCCATGCTCTTTTTGGAAAGATCTGGCTGTATCTTCTCCAATATTGAGAATTTAGCCTAAAACCTCAATCTTACCATTAGTCATATATTAGGTGTTAACAGCCGCAATGCTAGCCCAGTTCAACCGTCCTGGCCCGCCTTCCTAGCGTGGGGGGTTTGCCATGGCAGCAAGCCATGGATACCTCTTATTGGCAGCCAGGGCTGCCCATCAAGGTGGGGGGCAGGGTGCTGGATGCAAAGCAGGGATGGATCTAGTCATCCGCTCAGTACTATGCACCTCCCACTTCCCATCTGGGTCAGGCTGGGAAACGTTAGTTTCCATCCCCTGACCTGACCTGACTAGGGGTTGCAGAGGTGGCCATCCTGCCCCATGACATACAGTCATGGAGCTGCACATATGTTAACACAGTGGGGCTAATCCCAAGCCCCACCTGCATTGCTGTGTGCATGCATGTGCACGCTGCCGGGTGGTTTGTATGCATGCTGTAGGTCCTGTGCCAGAGGTGCACGCAGCTTGTGTTTGCTTATGTGTGCATGCACTGCATGTACTCCATGTGGCAGTCCATGGAGCTTGGGATTGGCCCCAATGTCAGGAACACACTGTGAGATGGCGGCCAGGCTGGAGTCATGGTGGGAGTCAGTGTAGGATTAAGTCTGGGTAATTTTGTACAGGATCAGGGCCAGTGACCTCAGGGACAGGCAGAGGACTAGCACATGGAACAGGGAACACAACAGATGGACAGGAGGCATATGACAGGCAGGGGGATGAGCAGGATGTTGACGATGGCTAGTCAGGCAGACATAGGGTGATTTCAGATGTTACGCAGTTCCGATTCACCACAGTGGATTCCCGGCAGGGGTAAACTGAACAACCACCCCCTTGGTAAATAAAAGGCCCGAACAGACGTAACGAGACCAGGACCACAGCAGGGAATCGGGCCGGCAGATCACGGGCTAGGGCAGCGCAACAGACGTGACGCCGATTCCTGGCTGTGGTCAAAACACCCAGAAGACGCTGGGGTCAGCTCGTCCTGGCTGCTGCTGCTGTCCCTCCACCGCCTCCAGGTGCAGCATGACCACCTCCTCCCGCACCTGTGCCTCTACCGCCTCCTCCTCCTTCACCTCCTCCTCCTCCCTTGCTCTCTCGCCCTCTGCTCGCCTCTCCCTTCCTCCTCACTCCATCCCGCCACATCCCCCTGCTGTGTGTGCCCTTTAAATCTCCCTCCGCTGCCTGTGTTGTTGCTCGTTGCCTGGCAGTGACACTGCGTTTTTTGTCCCTGACTGGGAATCATTTCCTTTGATTCTGGCCGGTGGTTGCCGGCCAGACGTTACTTTTTGTTGGTTCCCATCGGGAATCTCTTTGAACACGCTTTCGGAGATGGTCTGGCAGGGAGCTCCGGAAGCATGGTTGATTTTGACCCCATGTGGGTATTGACTGTGGTGAACATCTGGCAGCCGCTGAACAGACGTTCAGGGCACTTTGGCCCCACTGCGGGATTGGCCGTGGTTCACTGTGGTTGAGCGTGATCTCGTAACGTCTGAAAATACCCATAGTTGCAGGGCAGGATTCAAGGGCAGCTGTAGAGCAGGGTTCAGGATATACACTCAGGCAGGCAAATAGGGACTCAGGCAGAGAAACAGGGATGGACAAACAGGAAGGGGAAATAGTTTGATGATCCATCCAGATCCCTATCGCTACAGGTTGGCTTTTAATATGGTCTAAAGCCAATCAGGAGGCTGAAGGGGGTGGGGGCGAGGCATGGAGAAAGCCTGCAGAGGGTTGTGGCCTCACCGGCACAGACAGGGCTAATAGTACTAGCCCTGGGTCCTAGCCAGAGTGCCTTGTATGTCGTGAAGCAGAATCCCCTTCGCCTAGCTCCTCCATTTATGGAGAAGTATAGAGGGTGGCAGAGATAGTCCCGCCCCCAATCAGAGGGAAGAGATGAGTTTGCCCTGGGCTGCTACTGTGAGATGTACCCTCGGGGCACAAAACAGGATCTCGCAAGGTGAGATCAGGCAGGCACTATTTTGCAGTGTGGCTGGTGCAGAGCCAGTCATGCTGAAGCAGCAGCGCTGGCTCCTCCGATGAGCGCCCTTGGCCTTCCTCATAGGATGCCATGAATATCAGGTAAGTGGCCTCCTCGGCCAGTGCAGTAAGTCCCATTGGTGAGTGGTCACTACCACACCCCCGGCAAGTGGGGACACACCCCTCAAAAGCAGGGACTATACCTTTACATGGCAAATGAAGGAGGCTGTGGCAAGAGCAAGGGCCCAGCCAAACAGCCCTCCACCACTGGGGACAAGCCCTCCCTCAAGATACAGAGGCAACTGTAAGCAGAGGCGATCATAGCCACGTTACAGATGAGGATGGGGAGAGGTGTGAGGAGGTGCTCAGGGACCTTGCAGAATGCCAGCCCCTCCAGGAACTGCTTTCCTCCCAGCCCACTGACCCACAGCCCACCTGAGCAGATGGGGAAAGAGGGACCGGGGACAACCAGGCCCAGGGGGAGGAGTTCCCACCTGGCATTGTGGCCCCCCTTGTGTGGTCTGCTCTTCCTGGTACCCCCCCACCAGGAGGGGGTAGGCAAGGGGGGGTAGGCACCTCGTGACTCCTGCCAGATACAGGGACAAGTCCCTGCCCAGGTGGGTGGCCCCTCCTGGCACTCCTCCCCCACACAGGTGGGACAATAGATAACCCACAGCACTTGATAGACCAAGGGATGAGCCTGGGTAAGCTCGCATAGTCGGGAAGGGAGTCACCCTTTGTCCCCTGACAGGTATGGGAACATGACCCCTCCCGGGGCCCCCCCATGGACTGATCCCTCACAGGTGGTACTGGACCAGTTAGGAACATTATGGGGAGGATGGAGATACTCAAGGCAATGGTGCAAGAATTGGTGGAGAGACACCACTGTCCTGGTCCACCGAGAGGCAAGGCACCTGCTCAAGAACCCGAGACAGGATCACCAGCCCCCAACCCAGCCAGCACCTGTCCTGCATGGGAGGACAGATTATCAACTGCAGGTAGGTGCTGCCATATACAAACTTCACAGCAATAGGACCCCCACTGCAGTGGGTGCTGCAGCAGGTGCAGTCAATGTACTATGCCCGAAGCAGGCCGTCAGCAGAGGTTGGGCTGGATCAGATCCTGGGTGCCATGGCCTTCCCAGAATAGACCTACCCACTGGAGAGGGGCATGCCTATCCCCCCCTCCCCATACACCCCTGACTGTGGCAGGACTGGCCCCCTAGCAGGTAGCACCTCGACTGGGTTGTCTGCCACAGGGTGCAGTCAAGGTACTTATTATTATTATTATTATTATTATTAATATTATTAACAAACATTTATATAGCACCAGCAGTGTACCTGGCACTTTACAAAGTAATAAAATAGACACGGTCCCTGCCCCTAGGGCTTACAATCTGAGAGACAGGAGCTGGGGGAGAGACTTAGGAAGGGGAACAGAGGGAGAGACAAGGGGTCTAACATTCATGAAAATGAGAGGTCTCAAGTGCACGTACTTGGCTTGGTTACGATGAGAATGACAGCAGGCAGGTCCATGTGGCAAGGATAAGGGTAAACCGATTGTAGGTATAGGAATAGTGGCTCAGCAGGATAAAGAGTCAGACAGAGCAGAGCGAAAGAGGTGAGTTTTAAGGAGAGATTTGAAGGTATGAAGGGAGGGGGCAAGGTGGATGTGGACAGGGAGGGAGTTCCAGGCATGGGGGGCAGCAAGTGAGAAGGGACGAAGGCGCTTAGGGGAGCAGGGAAGGCATGGAAGGGTGAGAGAAGGGACAGAGGAGGAGCGAAGTGCACGGGCTGGAGTATGGAGGGCGATAAGTGCAGAGAGGTAGGGGGGAGCAAGGTTGTGAAGAGCTTTATAGGTGAAGACTAGGAGCTTGTGCAGGATTCGTTCAGGAAGGGGAAGCCAGTGAAGAGAAGAGAGGAGGGGCTGCACATGGTCGAAGCGACTGGCGAGGTAGATGACCCTGGCAGCAGAGTTTTGGACAGAGATGAGGGGAGAAAGGTGAGACCAGGGAAGGTCAGTGAGAAGGAGGTATACTTCATCCACTATATTGATGACTGCCTGCTCCTGGGCCATTCTGGTACAGACAAATGTAAATGGTTACTTCAGAGACCTTCCACTCTGTAGCAGATGAACTAGGAGTCCCCCTTACCCCAGGAATAAATGTAAGGCCAGTCACTGTGCTCACATTCATGGGGATCAAGTTGGACACCATACAGACAGAGTCCTGCCTGCCCCAGGACAAGCTGGTGGCTTTGCTGTAGGAGATCATCAGGGCATGCCTTGCTGCCCCAAAGGTGACGGTATGACAACTCCAAGGACTGTTGGGAAGCCTGAACTTTGCCTTTTTGTCCCACCTCTACGCTAAAGTCCTGGGTAATGTGCGAGATTTGGTGTTGGTTCCTGTCAGAATTCAATGGTGTAAGCCTCTGGAGACAGAGGCTATTGTTGGAGGCAAAGCTACAGGTCCAATCCAACATGGCTGGGGCCCTCAGCTTTGGCCTCTACTTCAGAGGAAAATGGTGCGCTGCCCCCTGGTCCCCTGAGTGGGCAGGAAAGGGCATAACTGAGGACCTCACCTTTCTCGAACTCTTCCCCATAGTCCTTGTAGTCCACCTATGGTCAGGCAAGTTCACCAACAGAGCTGTACTCTTCTGGTGTGATAATCTCACGGTGGTGCATGTGGTCAATACTCTGTCCTGCAAATCAATCAAGGTGATAAGACTGGTCAGGGCTTTTTTTCTGCAGTGCTTGAGGAATAACATTTTGTTTATATTCAAACATGCCGCTGGAGTTAACAACGGCATAGACGATGCCCTCTCTTGCCTCCAGATGGATCATTTCTGATAGGTAGAGAGTGCGAGGTGATGGAGGTCCCGTCTGGTCCAGCTTTGTGGGGGGAGTTTCAGGAAGTGACGCTGGCCAATGCAGTGGATGTCTTGGGGTCTGTGAGAGCCACCTGTTGTGAACTTGACCCATGTCCATCCTGGTTGGTGAAAGCCTCCAGGGAGACATGGGGGATGGTGCTGGCGAGGGTGGTTAATGCGTCCTTGCAGAAGGGGAGGTTGTCGCCCAGCCTCAAGGAGGCTGTGATGTGCCCCCTGCGGAAGAAACCATCATTGGATGTGGATGCACTCACCAGCTACTGACCTGTCCCTAACCTTCCCTTTTTAGGGAAGGTTATTGAACGGACGGTGGCGATCCAGCTCCAGGTGCATCTAGACAGCATTGGTTTCCAGGACCCTTTTCAATCTGGGTTCCGCCCCGGCTATGGTACCGAGATGGCGTTGGTGGCCTTGGCTGACGATCTCCGCCAAGAGATGGATGCAGCACGTTTGACATTTCTTGTCCTGCTATATCTCTCAGTCGCTTTTGACACCGTGGACCATGGGCTGTTGTTGAGATGGCTGCGTGACCTGGGGGGTGGGGGCTGGACGGGACTGTTCTTGAATGGTTTTGCTCATTCCTCTCTGGGAGAAGCCAGCGGCTAGTGCTGGGAGCTGAAACATCTAGCCCCCGCTCTCTGTTCTGCGGCATTCCGCAGGGTTCTATTCTGTCTCCATTACTATTTAATATTTATATGCAGCCCTTGGGGGAGATCGAGAGGGGGTTCAGGGTGCGTTGTCACCAATATGCTGATGATACTCAGCTGTACGTCTCTTTTTCAGCTGACCCAGACCCTGCTGTCTCGTTGCTATCCCAGTGTTTGGAGGCCGTGGCAGAATGGATGTGGCAGAGCAGACTGAAACTCAACCCCAATAAGACGTAGGTGATGTTGGTGGGGAGAGCGAGGGAGGTGTCGGTCCCCCCTTATTGGGGGGGGGTTCGCCCTCCCATAGCTCAGCAGGTTCAGAGTCTGGGGGTGATTCTGGATGCAGATCTCCACCTGGAGTGACAGTTGGAGGTAGTGGNCTCTGGCCCAGACCTGGCCTCCCTCGTCCATGCCTTCGTCACCTCGAGGCTGGACTACTGCAGCGCGCTCTACGTGGGGCTGCCCTTGTTCCTAGTTCAGAGGCTGCAGCTAGTGCAGAATGTGGTGGCCTGCCTCCTCTTGGGGACGGATTGCCGGGACCACATAACACCTGCACTCTGGACTCTGCACTGGTTGCCAATAGAGTGCTGAGCCAGGTTAAAGGTATTGGTGTTGATCTATAAGGCACTTCACGGTCTCGGTCCCTCATAGCTCAGGGATCGCCTCACCCTCCATGCCCCAGAGCGTCTCCTTCGGTCTGTTGGGGGTGCCTTCTTGGAGGTCCCCCATGTTAAGTGTGGGGCCACAATGGAGAGGGCATTCTCGGTGGCCAGGTCGCACCTTTGGAATTCTCTCCCGGAGGAAGCTCGCCTGGCCCCGAGCATTTTAACATTCCAGTGAGTTTGTAAAACCTGGCTGTTCGCCCAGGCCTTTGGGGAGGGTGGGAGGGTGGGTTAGTGGGTTTTTATTCCCCTACCCTTCTTTATTATTTTTTATAAAAAAAATTGTCCTTCCCTGTTTTAATTGTTAAGATTTTTATGACTTTTAAAAATATTTTAAATGTTGTTTTATCTGAAATTTTTTAGCCTCCCTGAGCTGTTTGCAGGAGGGGTGGGGTAAAAATGTACCAAATAAATAAATGTACCAAATATTTCTGCCTGTTTCCACCAGAAGCCAGCGAGGAGCCAGAGGCCATGCTGGAGGCCATGTGGAGCATTGGACAATAGACCTGTATGAGGCAGAACAAGGTTCATTAGCAGACATCACCAGGGCTGCATACCACAGGGCTTTCTCTGAGTTCCAAGAATTCAGAGGGTGACAGCGATGGGACCTTGGCTTCCCCATTTCCAGGGTCCAAGTCTTGCAATTTGCCCTGGCCCCACGAAAGAGGGGGCTAGAGCTATCCACAATAACAGGCTAGCTGTTGGCAGTATCCTTCACCAGTAAGTTGTCAGGACACCCACCCCCCTGACAGAGGTTTCTTTGTGAGTAAACTGATTAAACGTTGGTCCCATGAACACGGCAGCAGGGAAGACAACAGGTTGCCCATCACACCCGAGAGCCTGACCTCGTTGGCCGGCTTGCCCCCCCCCCCCAGTTTGTTTTAATGTATTTGTTTGATCCTGTCTTCAAGATGTACTTCTTTGGTGCCTTCCAGGTCAGCAAATTGGTGGCTGCATCAAAATGGGGCCCTGGCTGCAAAGCTATCACAATTAGGGATGTTGAATCACGTGGCCAGTCCCTGAAAATCATCTTCTGTATCTCCAAGACTGACCAATGGCATATGGGACAGGTAACACTCCACTGGGTGGGCACTCCAACACTGTGTCTGGTAGCGGTGGTCCACCGCTACATGTCAGTACGCCCAAGAATCCCAGGCCAGTTTTTACACCACATGGATGGCTCTCTATTGACCCGTCATCAATTTTCTGCAGTCCTCAACCAGGGCTTATGCTGATTGCACCTCCCAGCCCACCTTTTTGGGTCCCACTCATTCTGTCTCAGGGCAGCTAGCTATGTGGCTGCGATCGGCCTCCCCAGTGACAGGATTCAGGCCATAGGGAGATGGCGAATCTCAGCATTCCATTCTTATGTTTGTGTAGAGTACAAAAGGCTGTTCCATTCTTGACTGTCAATTTGTTTTGTTTTAGGAGAAGCACTGGTGGGACCCCACAAGTTGATTTGGATAGCTGACCACAGAATTGTCTGTTGGGCAGGCAAGGCTGCCAGCCCCTCATAGTTGTCTGGAAGGCCAGAAGCAGCACGTGGTGGGAACAGCTTATGCAGCTTATTCATGCGGTTTCCAGGGCGTGGCACTCCGATATCGTAGTAATTCACCTCGGGAAGAACAACCTACCCAAATCAACTGGGCTCAAGCTAGTGGTAAAGATAAAAAGGGACTGGGTGGAAGCACACAGGCTACTGCCCCGCACCAAGCTAGTATTGAACACACATGATAGAGAGAATTAACTGGATGAATGCACTTCGACCTGGTAGGGTGGACAGGACCTGAAAGAAGATAAATCAGGAAATTGAGAAGTTAGTCCTTTTCCATGGTAGGGACTGCATCTCGAGAAATTTGCTTCTATTGGCCCAAGCTATACAGGGCAGACGGGGTCCATCTCTCTGAGGTGGGCTTCAAGTTGTACCTCAGGGCATTAAAAGCAAAGGTATTGCAGTTGGTGTAGGAGTCGGGGGTGGAGTCTCAAACCAGCCAAGCATAAGCTAGTGGTTTGTTATGGCAAGGGTCCAGGGAATTATTTAACAGGGTTAGTAGAATTATCTATTGTTAAGTCATCTCCTTATGAGATACATCCCCTCTTCGTTGGTGTTCCCATCTTGGTTGGTGTTCCACAAAGCTCTGTCCTTGGCCCTCTCCTCTTCTCCATCTACACCCTGTCCCTAGGCAAACTCATTGCCTCCCATGGCTTCCAATATCACCTCTACAGTGATGGCAATCAACTCTATCTGTACTCCATCTCTCCCTCCATCTGTTCAAGCTCACCTCACCAGCTGTCTCTCTGATATCTCTACCTGGATGTCTCAACGTCAGCTTAAACTCAACATGGCTAAAACTGAACTCCTTAACTCCCCCCCCCATCCTTTCTCTCCCTTCTCCCTGTCGATCCTTATCAATGGGGTCACCATCCTTCCCGTCCTCCAAGCCCGTAGCTTAGGCTTCATCTTTGACTCACCACTTTCTTTTAAACCCCTCGACTTATTTGCCAAATCCTGTTGCTTCTCCCTCCATAACATTGCTAAGATTTGCCCTATGCCCTTTTTTCTCTGTCTCCTCTGCCAAAACCCTTGTTCATGCCCTGGTCATCTCTCGCCACAATTACTTTAACCTCCTTCTCACTGGCCTCCCCCACTCTCACCTTTCTCCCCTTATCTCCGTCCAAAACTCTGCTGCCAGAGACATCCACCTCACCCATCGCTTTGACCATGTGCAGCCCCTCCTCTCCTCTCTTCACTGGTTTCCCTTTCCTGAACGAATCCTGCACAAACTTCTAGTCTTCACCTATAAAGCTCTTCACAACCTTGCTCCCCCCCTACCTCTCTGTGCTAATTTCCCTCTGTACTCTAGTCCGTGAACTCCGCTCCTCCTCTGTCCTCTCTCTCGGCCTCCCACACCTCCCCTGCTCCCCTAACCACCTTCGTCCCTTCTCCCTAACTTCCCCCCACACCTGGATCTCCCTCCCTGCCCACATCCACCTTGCCCCCTCCTTTCATATCTTCAAATCCCTCCTCAAGACCCACCTCTTCTGCTCTGCCCTCCCTGACTCCTAGCTCCCCTCTCCTAACTCCTGCTGATACCTACCTTCCAGTACAATCTGTTTCCTGAGGTCTCTGTACTCATATCCTCACCACATAGACCACCCAGTCATCATTCTTGATGTAACCAAGCCAAGCACGTGCACCCGAGACCTCGCATCTTTGTGAATGTTACACCTCTTGTCTCTCCCTCTGTTCCCCTTCCTTCATCCCTTCCCCATCCTCTGTCTCTCAGATTGTAAGCCCTAGGGCAGGGACCATGTCTATGCCATTACTTTGTAAAGTGCCAGGTACATTGCTTGCACTTTATAAATGCTTAATAAATAATAATAATAATAATAATAATAATAATAATAATAATAATAATACATCTGAGGGCCAGGGGATGGACCAGAACAAATCATCAGCAGTAAGGAACTGACCACCCAGTGGGGACATGCAGTCCTGGATGGCCACATAGGGGTGGCAGATGCCTGTAGTGAGGGCCCACACAGCCAGGGGAATTGCATCTGGTAGTGGCTCGACTAGTTAGAACTGGGTTGAGGTGCAAAAATTAGAGATGTGCAAACAGAACCAGGTTCAGATTTTCAGCCATTCAGTGGTTTGGGTTGAAGGTTGAGTTTAGATTCAGTATTTGGATCAGTTGGACTCAGTTCACTCTTTAGTTTGGTGCAATCATGACCTGAAAATGATATTTGGTTTTTGAAATAAAGGGAAAAAACTGAAAAACATATTTCCAGATATAACATTTTTGTTTATTATTTGTTTTTGGTGAAATTTTGGAAGATTGTACCCCCATTGGAGAGCACTATGAATACCACATTTCGGAATGATTAGATAAAGGGAACCAATTTCAGAAGCAATTGAATGTTGTGATTTTAAGAAAAGCTCCATACACATTCATGGCTACAACTTCTTTATCTTGCATCCAATATTCATGAAACTTGTGTATATTACATCCTTCCATATGTTTAATATGTCTGCCAATTTTCAGAAAGAGTGGATAAAGGGTCCCAAGGGTATAAGACATTAACCTGAAAATACATTTCCAGTGGTAAAGTTTTCATATTCCATTCTGTTTACAGGATATTTGGCAAGAATGTATCAAATACCTTTTCTTCCACTTCAGAAAATGTACAGGAGCTTTTAATAAAGGAACCCAATTATATAATCAATTGATGTTGTCCCTGTGAAGATCATTATTCAGATGAATATCAGCATTTTCAGTGCCAGTCAGAGGCAGGCACCCTGCATGGCAGGGGGAGAGAGATGGTAGGAGGAAGGATGTGGAGTAAACCCAAAGACTAACAGGCACATTCAATGGCCAAACACATTACTGCAAGCTTCTAGCTTTACAGGACCAATTGGTAGTGGCTTCGAGGTGGGCACAGGGGGCGGCCCTGAGACGGGCATAAGCAACATAACTGGGACTTCTGAGATAGCATCCCAGCAGTGAGGAGACATAGTTTAAACACATCAAGGCTGTCCAATTATCATCACAATCACATCCTGCAGCACTGAGACAGAGGACATAAGAGAATTTCTATTGACTCTTTCCTAAGCAGATGCTTCTGACTTCCTAGAACCAAGTGGGGGAGATATGTTGGGATGGTCCCATCACAGAATGAGGATATTTGGTTGACATTTATGTTGGCCAATTCGCATCACAAACCGATCTTTTACTACAGTGACATAAGAGAATCCCAGGCATAGGCCCCTTCTCTACATATGTTGTAAAAGCATATATAATTGGGACCCTTTATAAAAAAACTTTCTGATATTTGGCAGAGATGATCATGAAAGCGTAATATATAGCCCTGCCAAATTTCATTTACACTGGTTGGACTTCAAAGATGTTACAGACATACATACATTTATATGTTAATTGCTTATACCACCAAGACCCTTTCTCCAATCCTTCTGAAATTTGGCAAAGGTACTAAATATAGGAAGCGGTATAAACTGGTTAAGTTTCACCTACATTAGATGTGAGACAAAGAAATTACAGCTAAGAATGTATATGTAAAATATTGCAAAATACAATCATTCAACTGCTTCTAAAATCGGATTACGTTATCCAATCGTTTTGGAATTTTGTACACATAAAGATATCTATTGGAGGTATAGGCATCCAAAATTTCAGCCACATAGCTTAAAAAACTAAAACGTTACAGTTGATAATGTGTGTTCCTTTGAAACCAATGAAAATTCAATTCCGAACTCACCGAACACATCCGAACTGAACGTTTGAATTCGAATTTGGTTCGCACATTTGGTTCGGTTCACCGAACTATTTGAGTTCAGTCTGAACTCCGAACTTCCAAACCGCGTTCTCCCATCCCTAGCAAAAATCAGAGATGGGTTGCATCCCAATCCCAAGGCCAGCCACTGTGCCTCTGCTGTGTCCTTGCTTCCCCCTCCTTCATCCATTGTCTTTTCACATAACTTTGTGGTTTTCCTTCGGTCCCCAATGCCATTGGCACAGTTGTGTCCCTCTGAGGCAGCTTTCACTTGTGCTTTGGCCACCCCTGCCTATTTGCCTCTGATGTTGGCCAACCCTTGCACATGACCTCCGCTTGTGCAATCTGCTGTTCCACCATTGTCCTGCTGCTGAGCTTTCCATGGTTTCCGAGCATATAACCTTTGTGCCATGCGTGGGCTTCTGCGCAAGATCCATGCACCATGGGATGGAGTTCAATGTCTTTGGCTCAAACCAAAGCTTCACATATATTTACATATAGTGGAAACTTCACATGCATTTGCTACATTAAAATACATTCCACCATCACAGATTGATGGCATGAAACACCATGTCTGAGCTTCTCATCAACACAGAACATGTGCTGTTTTCATGATAGTAATTTCTACAGTAGCAAAAAAATTGATTTTGTGTGGCATCTTTTTATATAAAGGCATCACAAGCACTTAGATAGTTATATCACAGAGGTGGCATCAACAGATATTTTGGGGCCTTGGGAAGAAGGGAGCAGAGAGCAAAGGAGATTGATTGATTGATTGATTGATTGATTGATTGATTGATTGATTGATTGAACATCCGGAAATTAGGGCGTAAGATTTTATGGTTTTATTAGCAAGAAGTTTAGGGGTCATAGGATTTAAATGTTTTATTAGCAAGAAGGTTAGGGGTTATAAGGCAGGGAGAAAATATAGTTTTCCAGATGGGGAATGAAGAGAGTCATGGAGTCAATTAAGTGCAGATATGACATTCCAAATGGTGGGAGCAGTGTGGGAGAGGATGATTCTGCTACAAATATGGGGGGTGGGTGTCAGAATGAGCTTACCAGGACAGCAGAGAGGGATACAGGATTGTAAATAACTGATATTGCTTTCCACTAATGGGGGGAAAGGGCAAAGGGATTAGATCAGTGGTTAGCGGGAACACCTTTGTTTCATGTTACACACATTTGGGGTTTGGGGTTTTTACTTTTCTGTTATCTTTCAGTCTCCTACAAATAAATCTGCCTGCCAGAGCCCAGGTTTGTTAACATTATGGACATGCTGTCAGATCCATCTACCTCCCAAGAGTTTGGATGGATGGATGGATGGAGCTGGAAAAAACCCCAATGTGAATACTGAATTTGATAAATTGGTCTATTTGTTTGGTGGTCTTTGACGAAGAGAAATTTACTTTCCTCTTAGTCTGCCAAAACAAATATTCATCCTGCCTCCATTTCAATATTTTGTTTTGGTTATTTTGGTTCTGTCATTTCACTAATTTTGGTTATTTTGGTTTTAACATCAATGACCGATCATTCAATACCTTAGACTGAAATATTAAAATGAGCAAAAAGACCAAAACAATAAACGAAGAAACAAACGTGACTATTGCATTGCCAGGTGATTATGATTAAGATGTTTGGAAATGTATCTGCATAATGTATGGCCCTTTTTATGGACCTTTTTACATGAGATGCTCCCCCACATGGACACCCATCGGCTACGCAGGGGAGCATCCTGTGTAAATGCGTGGGGGTAGGGATGTCCGAACGCGGTTCAGACGTTCAGAGTTCGGCCTGAACCCAGCCAGTTTGGATGCCCGAACAGAATGTTCAAACCAAATGCCAAAACCCCTGAACAGTTCAGCCGCGTTCGGATGAGTTCAGGCGCGTTTGGGTGGGAAAAACCTGGCTGGCCCGGGGGGTGGGGGTGGGGTGGCAACTGAGGAGAAGACTTCCTGGCATCAGGGGTGGAGAGGCTTGGACTAGCAGCCAGCCTGCCCAATCAACATTCCTCTTTTCCTCAGACCAGAGACCACTGGCTTGGCAGTCTGCAATTGGCCACGGGCTAGACTGCACAGAGCCAAAGGGGCTTGTGGTAAGGCGGGCACAGCAAGTAACCAAAGTCATTGCCC
>QEPC01001396.1:30757-68093 GCA_003113815.1 Sphenodon punctatus
CACACACACACACACACACACACACACACACACAGGCACGGAGGATAGGAAAGAAAGGGAAGGGGGGGACACGGGAGACCGGGCACCATGCAAGGCAGGCCGGGCACTGGGGCGGGGGTGGGCTGCGGGACTGGGACAAGGGGACGAACAGGCACAGGGGCAGGGCGGGACACCGGCACCAGGTGCATCCCACCCCACAGCAGAACAGTCCCCACAGGCACCCCCACAGCAAACACACAGTCCCAGAAAGGGGGGGGGCCTGCAGCTCCGGCGAATGCCACAGCGGGCGGCCAGATGTCACAGCGAACCGGCTGGGAAGGGCCCAGGAGGCACATGCAGTCAAGGCATCCCACCGAGGGGCAAAGGACGGCAGCAAGGAGAGGCAGTCCAGCACAGCAGGTCCAAGGATGGGTGGCCCCATCAGTGAAGGAGCTCGGGAGTGGCAGTCCTTGGGTCCCGGACCCCCGGGGCACACAAGCAACCCAGGAGGGGGAAGAGAAGCCCAGAGGGGGCCCAGTTACACAGCCGGAGCAGCAGCACACAGGGATGCAGGCATTGTGGCAGCAAGGCAGATACAGCAGGGTGGTGACAGGCAAAAGGGTCAGGCCCACGGGCAGGTCCCGAAGCCCACATGGCCCAGGACACAAGGGGGCCAGTGAGGGACCCAGGGGCTCACAGGCAGCCATTGGGGGCAGCCAGGGGCCCAGTCCCAGGGTGCCCGGCCCGATGAACCAGGTGGGGTCAATGGATCATGCCCCAGTGGTACCCCAGCACGGATATGTGGTGGGCGATCAAGTAGTAAGCCTTGAAGGGGTCATGCACAGACAGCCCCAACTGGATATCTGGACGGGACCATACCCGCCCCAGTGCCGACATCTCTGCCATGGAAGGCTCCGTTGCACAGCAGGCTGCAGCCGGAGGCCAATGAAGATGCCCCAGCCGCAGAAGCCGGTGATACACAGCCACACATGTGCGCTGGTATCCACGCGCCCCATGAACGCTGTCAAAGTAGGACACAGCCAAGGCTGGGCCCCCCTCAGCAAGGCACTGTGAAAAGGCTGCCAGGCTGCACACCCAGAGTGCACTCACGGTCTCAGATCCGGACCAGGGCACATGCGAACACCTATTCACCAGGACGCGCCCATCAGGGAAGAGGACCAGCCCCAGGGTCTCGGCATGGAGCCGGTAATCCTGTGCGCTCACATCGTAGCCGAGGTAGCGGAGTCCAGAGCTCAGGCTCGCGAAGGTGGACAAGCGGCTGTCCGGCCTGCCCAGGAGCAGCTGCATGGCAAGGCTACGCCACAGGTCACAGAGGGACATGGTCTCGGTGTAGGTCCAGATACGGGGGGCCCCATGGGGGATGGGAAGCAGGAGCCTCATGGATGGACAAGCAGCCATGGTCCAACCGCCCGGGGAGAATAGCATGGAGCTCTGGGGGCCTCACACACCTACCGGGGCCGAGGGGCCTCCCGGGGGTCCCAAGGACAAGGAAAGCGGCCATGGGCTGCAACATTGTAGTACAACAGAGCGAGGCATGGGGTGCGGACCCAGCACAGCTGCACAACACAATAGCTCTCACATACCAGCTAATCAGCACTCCAAGGCCAAGGTGCCGCAAACACGAAGGGGGGGGTTGTTGTTGGCAGATGGCATCCAGGCCCACAAGGCATACGCGGAGGACAGCGCCCATGCAGGGGGGGTGCCCACCACTCTGGCCCACCCCCTGGGGTTCCTCTGACCGGTCCCTGCACGCCCATGTTGCCCCACCCCCCTGTCTCCCACATACAGGACCAGGAGCCACGTTTCCATTTACACCTTTATTATCACCCATGCGTACAGTGACACCCATTCCCTCATAACCGTTTGTGCCATGTCACCACCTCTGCCCCCCCCACACCACCCTCCCCCTCCCCCCATCCCCCCATCCCCTGGGACGGCCCCGTGCGCGCCTGGTCTGGGCCATGGAGCTCATAGAGTTCACTTCCCCCCCACTGTCAGTGCTGGTAGATGTGTCCCGGGCCACCTCCTGTTCCGGTTTGGGTGGCCCTGGTATGGTGGCCAAGGGGGTGAGGCCCTGGGGGCCCCCCCTGGTGGCTGCACACTCCGGAGGCCAGCGGGCACAGGGAGGTGAATGCGTGGCCCCTGAGGGTGTGGGGGTGGCTGGGGGGGTAGGCCAGGGAGCAGGTTCGCAGAGGGGCCCACCATGGGTGCCTGGGCAGGCAGGGTGCCCGGGGGGCCCCCAGCCATGACATAGGCACACATTGTGCTGGCATGCAGGAGCAATGAGGTCCCAATGTCATGCGATCTGTTCATCTTGAGCGCGTGCTCCCGCACCATGGCTTTGATGTCCTGCTTCAGCCCCCCGAGCAGCTCCTCCTGCCTGCTGCACTCCCTGCACTCCCCCCGCCGCCACTCCAGGTGCACCTCGGCCTGGAGCCTCCTGTCCCACTCCTCCGCCCGCTCCAGGGACCGCTCTATGGCCATCTGCATCCGGCCCACGGCCGCGAGCATCCTCTCCCCCTGTTCCTCCAAGGTCTGGACTATCTCCTCTGCCTGCTCCTCCCTGCGCCTGCGGACCCGTGCCCGGTACTGCCTCATGTGCTCGGCTGGAAGCACGGGCCCTGGGGCAGCTGGCTCCTGGGGTTGCCCTTTGGGTAGAGGAGGTTGTGCTACAGTGAACTGTGGGCCCCTGGCCCCGAGCCATTACAGCCCAGGGGCTCCGCAGTCCCACTCACATGTGATCCGGCCCCTCTGCCCCCATGGACCCCTTCAATTTCCCCCTCCTCACCATGCCCGGTTAGCCCTTCGGTGAACCCTGGCGGGCCCGCCATACTGGACCTGCTGCCTCACCTGTTCCCTCAGCCTGCTCGGCGGGCTCCTCGGTGGCTGACTCCTTTGTCACCTGGGTGCTGTCTCGGGGTGGTCCGTGGCCTATGGGTGAGGGGTGGGTATATTAGTGTGATGGGGTGCTGTTGGGCGCCCTGTGGCTGGGACCCCCTCCTGCCTGTCGTCGGGCCCTGGGTCTCAGGCTGAGCCTCTCCCTGCCCCTTGCAGTCCCCCCCAATTGACCATGGCCCTGTGGGCATGAGGCCTCTCCCCCATGGGGTGGGTACTTACCATCTGTGTCTGCCACGGAGTCATCCGAGGCCAGGCCCTCGGTGTGGGAGTGCTCCCCCAGGGACCTCCGGCTGTGTGTGGTTTGGGTTCCGGTCTCTGATTCGCCCTGGCCGGCCTAGCCCATGTCACTCTCCAGCCTGCTGTCCGGGGGGGGCTGTAGGTTATGGAGCACCCGGGCCGGTCTTCCTGTGGGTCCGGGGCCCTGGAGCTGGTGTCTACCGGGGGGGCAGCAAGGGGAGGGGGTACCTACACACATTCCCTGCCCTGCTCCACAGCGCTTCCAACCAGTCGCTATGGACCCCTTCATGTGGAGGAAGCGGTCTAGGGCATCGTAGTACGGGGCTGTCCGGGCTCCGTGGCCAGACCTCCTGTTGTTGTCCTGGATCACCTTGTACCCCCTCCTCAGCTCTTTCGCCTTTGACCAGCACTGTGCCACTGTCCGGGGGTGCTCCGCCGCCTCCATGTCCCGCACTATGTCCCTGTATACCTGCTCATTGCACTGGTTGAGCGCGATCTCCAGTTGGTACTCCAGGGTCCCCCATATCCGAATGAAGTCCCTGGTCTCCTTGTGTCCCCACTGCCCCCCTCGGTGGTATGCCTTCCTCCCTCCTCTCTGTGCTGGGTCTTCTCCCTCCTCCTCCTCCTCCAACCCTTCCTGCTGCACCTCCGGCCAGGCTGGCCCAGTGTGCTCCGGGGGGTCGCCCACCTGGGCCATTTTCCATGTCTGCGGGAGACAGGGGGTTGGAGGGGATTATGGTTCATTAGAGGTCGGGTCGGCCTCACAGGGTGCCCCCCCGGGGGTGGCTGCCTGTGCCTCTGGCCCCCCTTTGCCACACCTTTGCCCCCTGTTCCCCTTGCCCCCATTACCCGTTTCCGGGGTGCCTCCGCCGCCGTCGGCGCAGCTGCTGTCCCTGGGGCGTCCTGTGCTGGCTGCTGCTGGTGCTCTCTCCCTACCACCACCTCCATGTTCAGCATGACCCCCACCTCCCCACCCCCTCCTATGCTGTCTCTCCCTCCACCACCACCGCCTGTGCCCCTGCCTCCCCTGCCTCCACCTCCTCCTCCTCCTCGCCCCTTGCACTCTCCTCTGCCACCACTCTCTTCCTCCTCCTCCCTCCTTGCTCCATCCCGCCACATTAACCAGCCATGTTTTTCCCTTTAAATCTCCCTCCGGTGAGTGTGTTGATGCTGGTTGCCTGGCAGTGCCATTACGTGCATTGCCCAGGCCTGGGGATCATTTCCTTTGATTCCGGGCAGTGTTTGCTGTCCAGACGTTACATTTGGTTGATCCTGGGTGGGGATCTCCTTGACCACGCGTCCACGGGAATTGGTGCGGGGAGCCCGGGAAGCGTGGTTGAAATTGACCCCGCGTGGGTATTGAGTGTGGCGAACATCTGGCGGCCGCCAAACAGACGTTCAGGGTGCCTTGGCCCCGCCACAGGGTTGAGCATGGTTCACTGTGGTTGAGCGTGATCTCGTAACGTCTGAAAATACCCATAGATAGATAGATAGATATAGATATAAAATAGACATATAGATTAGATTTGAATAGTTATATAGATAATTGATTAGATAGATAAATTAGATAGATAATTTTCCTTTTCCCTTACCCTTTCTCCCTTAGACTTAGATAGATATTAGTTGTGCACGGGAATTGATAACGATACCGACACCAAAAATAAAGTCTTCATTTGAAACGGTATCAATATCAATATCAATAGAATATTGATAACGATAATGGTTACTTTCAGACATGATGCTAACCACCCTTTAACCACCCTTGGTGGTTATTTATGCATGTTGCGGGGCTGCATAGGGCACCAATACTGCCCTGCAACATGCATAAATAACCACCAAGGGTGGTTAAAGGGTGGTTAGCGTCATGTCTGAAAGTACCCAATGATAACAAATATTGATAATGAATATCAATATCAATATTGATACAAATCAAAATGATAAGAAAAATGATTAAAATGATAACAATACAAACATGAAAATTACATTGTCATTAATAACAATAACAAAAATGACATTTTTGAATAATGAAAATTAAAACAAAAAATGAAAATGACATGGGGGCCTGGTGCACACGCCTATTGCAAGCACGTCAGCTACGTTATGAACAAAGGACCTTTATTAAAAGGTAAGAATTAACAAAGTATTAACACAAAGGATCATATGGTACTTACAAACTTCCCACACATAAATCCCACCCTCAGAGCAATAGTTGGTGTCACAGCAAAAAGTCTCAGTTCTGCATTCCCCAAACCCTTCACCCCACTCACAATTCTTTTGGGGATGTGCAGTTCACAGAACCCTGGTTGTCCAAAGCAGGCTGCTGGTGATCTCCATTGTCAGCATCCTCAAGCATACCTCAGCAACCTTTGTCTCAACCTGGCCCAGGAAGGCTGCTCCTGATAGGCTGTTGAAGCTCCCTGGTGCAGCCTTCATTCACTTCAACAAGAAGTTGAACTTCAACAATGCTGCCAGAACACATAAACCATTTCCAGGGGGCTTGTTTGCATTAGCCCAGCATCTTAATGGGCACTACTTCTGACAACTCGGAAGGCCTATGGTGGCCCAAACCCAATCCAGCCCCAAGGCTTTATCCAGATTATTTTGATCCAAAAGCATCGTTGCTCTGGTGCTGGGGTGTGGAACTAATTCCCTGTTGTCCAAGGGGCCCCCCAAATTGTCCACTGTGACCTCCCATCATGCACCTGGATGTGCATGCAAATCAGGCATGCATGTAAGTGACATACACTCAGGGAGGGCACATCCATGGAGTAGATTGCTTTTTATTACAATGGACTTCCACAAACACCCAAAGAGAATACATCCAGGGAGTTTTCCCTTTCAATGGGCTGTTCCAAAGTCCTCGGCTACACAAATAATAATAAAGCAGTGGAAGCGTCACATTTGGTTTTCCTTCTGTAGTGAGCATGGTTTTTTATCAAGTTCAGGCTCTGAAAGGAATGCATGTTGATCAAGATTACAAAAAACAGCAATATGTGCTGTAACAAAATCACTTAAATAACATTTGAGTTGATTATTTATAGTTTCACAATATGAACATGTTTCTCCCCACCCCTTTCAGAAAAAGCACAGAGATAAAATGCAGAGCTAGCATATGCTCTCCAGTGTAGATGGGACCCCTCAATGCTAGTTAACATCAGCAGTTATGCACCCACTCTTATGGCTTACATTAAACAACCTGTCTCATTTTTAGGAAGCTGCAGAGTCAGGTCATGGTAATATAATAAGGTTCAAAACTCCTGATCTAAAATATAACATATTAGACAGTTGTTTTCAAAGTTATAAAAGGGCTTTCAGTGCTCAACTGCCCTTAACCATCAGGATCCCTTAGGTGGCTTGGAAAGTTTCACCCTTAATGTTCATAGTGTCCATTTTAATTCTTGCAAACAGGCCCAGAACACAGAACAGAAGCATGAAATAAATTTAGATACGTAAATACAACTCTACAGTCATGATCACCTGCATGTGTTACGACCCCATGGGGAGAGCATGCCTTTTTGGCAGAAACTCAAGCTAGCTCACTTTGTCTGCCAATCCTCCCCCTGTGGAGCAGAAATACAGCCAGGTAGCCATGACTGTATAAAAAATAAATAAAGATTGAAAAATCAACATTCTTTCCAAAAATTAACCCTAACTGTAAGGCTGGGGTCCATAAGTATTATATTTATTATAAATATTCTCACTTCTCTAACCAAGTCCTAGTATTAGATGTAGTAATCTTTTTCCCCACATGTTTGAGTACCCTCTTATTTCCATAAATATACTGGTTTGTTCAAAAAAAGCAAACAACCTGTCGAATAGTTCATTTACTAGGGGTTTGTGAACACCGAGCGGTTCAGTGTTCAGTTGAACCTGAAACGGTTCGTTTCGGTCCGTTTGGACAAAACCGATTCGGGGGGGCTGAACCCATTTGGGTGGGGGGGCTGGTTTTCCCTCCCCCCTCCAGGCTGCATGGGTGGAAGGGGTGCCAAGGAGCACCTCCTGCCCAGCCTGGGATTTATTTTATTTTTTTAATCCTCCCTGCCACCCTCCCGCGGGATCGCCGGCAGCCCTACCTGGTGGTACCAGGGCTCAGGTCAAACTGGAAGGCCTAGTAGCAGCCTGAAGCACTCTGGAGCACCAGCCCCGCCGGCCCCCGGGCTGGAGCCCAACCTACCTGGGGGTGCTGGGGCTCTGGCCATGGATCTGGCGGCGCCGGGGCAGTGCTCTGGAGCGCCGCCGCTGGCAGACTCACTGCCAGACCCACCTGCCGCCGGACCCGGGGCCTGAGCCCCGGCACCACAAGTTAGGACTGCAGGCGATCCTGGGGGGAGGGGTTGTTACAAAAAATCCCAGGCTGGGCAGAGTGGGGGCGGAGGTGCTCCCCAGTGCCCCTTCCACCCACGCAGTCTGTAGGGGGGAGGGAAAACCACCACGCCTGCCCAAACCGAGTTAGGAACCCGAACTCGGTTCGGTCAGCTCGGTTGGGGGTCGGTTCGGATTCGGGGTGTTCACGAACAGGCCAAACACCCTGAGTTCGGGCCGAACCCCGAACTTCCAAACCGCGTTCGCACATCCCTTTCATTTACTGCATGAGATCTAAAAAGAAATGGTAGTGGTTTCTGCCTCTATATGCTTCTCCCCCTTCCTCCAATTTATATTTATTTTGAATAAACTGTGTTATCCCCTTTTAGAAAGATAATGAATACATCCATCTAATCTTTAATCAGGCAATACTAGAGATGTATTTTGATATAGACAATCACAGTTGCATACCTTCCAACATTTCAAGAGGCTATAGAGAACATGCTCCGCCTCCACCCTTTGGCCAATAAACTCCACCCTTCAGTGAGTAAGCTCTACACTTCACACATTAACATTTGCATTAGGGGTGAAATGAGAATGGTAAAAATTCTCATGAGAACCTTGTGAGATTTTCACAACCCCGGCGAGATCTTGTGATAGCCACCACAACCGTTCTGCACATGCAGGCCCCCTGGCAACCATTTTGCACATGCACAGGGCATTTTTTGAGATTTTCACAAATCTTGCAAGAGTCTCAAAAAAACCAAAATGCTCTGTGCGTATGCAAAATGGCCACCAGGAGGGCCATGCATGTGCAGAATGGTCATGGTGGCCATTTTGCACATGTACACAGAGTTTCTTGGACTCTCAAGAATCTCACGATGACTGGTCACAAATCGAGCAATTCTCGACTTGTTCTCATTCTTGAAAATCTTATCGAGAACCAAGTTCTTAATGAGATTTTTGAGAACCGCGAGACGGCGTTTCAGTCCTAATATGAATACACACTTCTCAACATTCCAAGTGCAAAGCGAAAAACAGATTCTATTCTATTTAGTTCCTTGTCATTCCATCATCTCCCCATGGTCCTCTCAAATGCTTTTTCTGCAAGGCAATCAGGAAAGAGGTGCCTGAGGCTTGAATACCAATAATTTTTTATCTCTCTCTCTCCTCTGAAAGGGGGACAGTGGGTTTCAGCACCCAAAGAGGAACTGTTCCTCCTATATAGGGACAGTTGGGAGATATGCATTTGTAGGCAGTCCTGTGTAACCCCTAACCAGGTGTCACCAATATATGGTTAGTCAATTCCAGATTTTTGGCAAACTTAGCAGTCATGGCAGTGACTTTGCACATACAACAGCTGAAAAAAATGTCAGATTCCTGCAGGAAGAAGAGCAAATATTAAATCACACAGCACAAACATGCTCTCCCAAAGTAAGTGTTGTGGAGAACTTCAGTTTTCTGACGTGATATACCGATCAGTAATCAGATAACTGGAAAATCGGTAATGGGAATAGGTAAAAAATACCACTTTGGGGGGTATCCTAGTATTTGATATGTCCCTGGGTAACCTGTTGAGTACACGGGTACTAAATTACGTAGCCATTTTAGCCCTATTTGAGAGGCAGGGCCTTTTTGCCCAGGTGGTGTTAAGGTTCAGGAGATTGTTGCACTCAGGGGTCCAGATGACAGGTGTAGATTGAGAAGGATAGAATCAATTATTAGTGAGACATCGCCTTATGAGATGGGGAATGGGGTAGGCCTAGAACCTTAATCCCTCCCAGGGGTGCAGAGAGTAATGTGGTCTAGAGCTACACCTGATGTCGTCTTCAGTACCTTTTGGGCCACTTGTCCCCAAATTGGGCATCGCTAGAAGTGAGAAAGGCTACTCCTTTCATGGGGGTGGCTGAATTGAAGGCTGGACTCCAGGCCATATCTTAGGGGTCTTCCAGTTTACTTAAGCAGTTGCTATGTTCTGGATTTATTTTATTGTGGGATGTACCCTCCCCAGACTGTTTTATTGGTTAATAAAGAGTGCAGCCTGTTTAAACCCACATTCTGAATCCTTATCTCCTTCTGTGATATGGTGTCAAAGTAATTCTGGCAGTTCTTTCTAACTAGAATTGATGTGCATATAGAAACAATGTCTTTCAAAGAGATTTCAAGGGTGAAATTCTTCATGTACTATCCTTATGTGGTAGCTTTGCAAGGGTTGCATTGGAAGAAGGGAGAACACATACCTCTTAGAAGGTCATGAAGCGGGAATCTGTGGTCCTCTTGGGACATAGAAAAGTGGAAGAAATCTGAAAATGTGAGAGATGAGGAGTCAATGGTGATACTGGAAGAGCAACATAAAAAACCCCAGATTTATCAAAAAGGAAAGTGTAGGGTTACATCTAGAGGCAAAAGGGACCGCAAATTTTGTACCTGAAACACTGAAAGTAATATCTGAAATTTCAGATAGCCTAGTATCGGGTACCTGAGCAGTAGCCAAATACCAAGCCAGATACTCAGCCTGAGCCACCCAAAATACTGGATATTACTGTTACCAAGTTACTGACTTTCTGTTTTTTACCATTTAACATTCTACCAAACATTTCTGACCTAGTGTCTTTCTGTTTTTGTGTCTTTCAGACATGGAACAATAGATGTATAGAAATGGACAGAAGAATAGTAAACTGGTAAAATGTTGTAAAATAGAATAATGGTAATTCAATAATGCAAAGCCAGTAAATCTGGTAATGGTAATTGAGGTAACTTATCAGGCACTGAACAGGTACCATTTAGTACCCTCTCTGCAAAATCACCCTATCAAATATGATGATTTTGACTGGTATACTCGTTTTTGTGGGTATCCATTTCAACCCAGTGGACTCTGACTATGGCACATCTTCAGTAGTTGCACTGCCAGTTAAATAAATTTTGCATAGGATTTCCATTGGGTGTTTTCAGACAGATGTGGGGCTGCCACTCCCGGACATGCTCTAGGGTTACACCCGCACATCTGTCTGCTTCCAGCCCTTCCTTAGTCAGGATCAGATGGACCCAACCTGTTTTCTAGCCTGGAGTCCGCCCATGTGGTGCCGTCCCTCCCCACACCATAGAGTCCTGAACTAGAGCATCCACAATGATATGTTATTGCCCAGAACAATGCCCAACTGGAAACAGAGCAGCAGCATGTGTCCTCACATTAAACAGCCAGCTGTTCTGCTTCAGGCCAGTGTCCCAGGGTTGGCTGGCCTGCTTGACTGGTGGCACTCTGCAATATTCTAGAATTCTGCCTGCGCCTGCTCCGAATTAACATCTGGTGAGACACCTTTAGATGGATGGGTCACCTGAGGGTGAAGAGGGCTAGCACGGCCAGCACCGTCTAAAAACATCCATTGTGAACAGCTCTGTTGGCAGGTGGGAATAGACTGGAAGGAACTCTTGCCTCTGTGAAGAGGCTGGCACTGACACTGTCACTAACATCCATCTGTAGCCTTCCAAACTAGTCATGCAGAGTCACATGTTCAGAAGTATTTATCTCTGTTTTACCCAATCATGTTTGTCTTTTCTACAGAGCTGGTCATAAGTGACACAAGGAAATAAAGCCACCTTTGAAAAATCTAACCCATATTTTGGCTTCTAAACAGAAGCCAAACTCTTTGAAAATATGGTCTCTACTGAATGGCTCTTGTGCAAAGTCACAGTAATAAATTCTATGAAGACTTTTTGTGCCCTCCCCACCTGTCCACCCCCACATCCCTCACATGCCCCATTCATGGACAGACAATGGAGCCCTCAGTTTCATTAACTGTATGAATGAAATAGTTCTTAACGTATCTGAGCTAGCTCACCCTAGCAACAAATCCTTAGAGACTCCAAACTAAAATCTGACATCAAGCTCTTTTCATTCCTTTTAAATGCGTGCTTGTTTGCCGATTTAGAATTGCCCATATGTTCAGTGCTGTTGACCATTTAAAAAAATATTTATTATATTCATTTATTATAAAAACAGATGTATAAAAAATTACTCCAGTTTTATAAACTGATGTAAAGGTGTGATTAAAAGCCTCTGCTATGGCATTTCATGCTATGTACAAGGGTGACTTAAAAGAGGCAATCGGGCTGGCTAATAACCCCTCTTGTTCTGAGTGGGGATCCACCCATGTCTCTCAATTGTTTGACTCTGAGCCTTTCTGACCTGCCTGACTCACAGTCCACCTAATTTAGTTTATTACATTTTTATGCCACCTCCTCCTGCTTCCGCAGCTTGGGGCATCTTACAACAATAAAAATAATAAGTAATATAAAAGTCAATATAAAACAACATAAGAACATTGAAACCTGGCAAAAAGACAAAGACCCCCCCCAAACCCCCTTCCCATCACCCGTCTCCCTCACCAAAGGCCTGGTGGAACAGTCAGGTCTTACACTGTCTACGAAAAGAGGGAATGGACAGGTGGACCTCTGGCGGGAGGGAGTAATTACCTAGAGGCAATAAAAGACTGTTTAATATAAACAGAAACACATGGCACCAATAGAAGAAGCCATATGGAGTTTTGTATTCCACCCTAAAGTTTGACTTCATGCACACTGGGCATGCTAGGTTGGAAGGAGTCAAGGCTGCTCAAATGCCCTGGACTCTGCCTGACTAGGGACCAGTCCTGTTCCATCTGAAGTAAAGGCAGCTTAGGAGAACTGTTGTTGAACTTGGAGGTTGTAGGATTGGTGATGCATCTCAAGAGACAGACCTGCCTCCCTGCCAGGTTGGTATGCACTGGGTGGAGTCACAGCACACTTCCGGTGAGTGAGGGGGTGTTCACATGGTGGGATATGGGTGTGTGGTCAGTGTGTGCTTGAACCACCCATACATGCCCCTGCATGGAGCAACCAGGAAAAATACGGGTTGCTCCATGCAGGCAAATGGATGGGTGGTGCGTGGGTTGTGGGAGAACAGCTTCTCCACCCACGATCCCTCATACGGGTGCCCAGGCACGTGGGAGATGGGTGGGCCCACGTGGGCTCATCCCATCTAGAAATGGCCTTAGACCAGACCCTTCTGACTGGTCAACTGTGGAGTGCTACAATGATGGATAGGGGTGCGTAATTCGGTTTTTTTATTATAATAACGAAAACAAAATTTTCCATTTTCTTTTTCATGATTGCAACAACAACAACAACAACAATAACAATAACAACAATAATGGGTGATTTCAGACGATACGGGGCCCTTTGGCCCCGTACCGGAACCACCGGCTTCGTTCCCCGCCGGGGTCACCCTGTAACGGCACAACAGACGTGCCGGGGGGATCCCAGTGGGGAAAGTGGGAGGGGCTGGGGCCGCGCAGCGCAACGTGCAGCCGCACGGCCCCGCCCCCTCCACGCACCCCGCCGCCCACCCTCCGAGGAGACGGGCGGGCGGCGGGGCCAATGCGGCCACCGTGTCCAGCCGAATGTGCCACGGCCCGGGATCCCGCCGGGGATCCCGGGCCGTGGCGCGCGGCCAGACATGATGTTTAGTTGGTCACGGCCCGGGGTCCGTTTGACCACGCTTCCTGGGACCTTCCCCCGGCTAGGCCGGGAAGCGTGGTTCAAACGGACCCCATGTGGGGATTCACCGTGGCCAACATCTGGCGCGCCTCAAACAGATGTTTGAGACACGGTGACCACAGGTGGGTATTCACCGTGGTTCACCATGATCTTGTAACATCTGAAGACACCCAATAATAATGAAAAAAGAATTTTAATTTTGAAAGAATGGAAAAAACTGAAAAATGTATTTCCGGATATAAATTTTTTGTTTTTTATTTAATTATGATTATACATTGGGAGATTGTACCCCCAATGGAGAGAACAATGTGTACCAATGGTTGGAAAGAATGAATAAAGGAAACTGATTTTATAAGCAATAGAATGCTGTAATTTTAAGAAAAGCTAAATACATATTCCTGGCTAGAACTTATTTATATTCCATACAATTTGCATTAAACCTGGGAAGCCTATGTATCTCCACAAGATTACCAATCCTACCAAATTTCAGAAAGATTGGACAAAGTGTCTTAATGTTATAAGCCATTAACTTGAAAATGCATTCCTGGCTGTAACATTTTTATATTCCATCCTGTTTACAAGTCATTTGGCAGGAATGTATACCACATGTTCCCTGCAATATCTTCCAAACTACAGGACAATTTGATAAAGGGCCCCAATTTATAAGCAATTGAAGTCCATTTGAAGACCATTATTCAGATAAATAGCAGCACACACAGTGCCAGTCAGAGACAGGCATCTGGCATGGCAGGGGGAGAGAGGCTGTAGGAGGGAATATGGGAAGCAACCCAATATACAGACAGGCACATTCACTGACCAATTACTGCATGATTCCAGCTTTACAGGACCAATCGGTGGTGGCTTCAAGGCGGGCATAGGGGGCGGCCCTCAGGCGGGCATAGAAGGGACATAACTGGGACTTTGGTAGATAGCATCCCAGAAATCAGGAGACATGGTTTACACATTCAGGCTGGCCAATTAACATCACAATCACATCCTGTAGTACTCTGACAGAGGACATAAGAGAATCTTTATTGGCTCTTTCCTAAACAGTTGCTTCCAACTTCCCAGTAACAAGTGGGGGAAAGAATTTGGGATGGTCACAGCCCAGAATGGGGATATTTTGTTGAAATTTCTGCTGGCCAATTGGCATCACAAACAAATCTTATACCACAGTGACATATAAAAGAATCCCTGGCATAGACTCCTTCTTTGCATATTCTGTGCAGGCTTATAAATTGGACCCTTTATCACATCTTCCTGATATTTGTCAGAGATGATCCTGGAAGTGTTAAATACAGCCCTGCCAAATTTCATGTACACTGGTTGGACTACAAAGATTTTACAGTCAGACATACATTTATAGTTAATTGCTTATACCACCAGGACCCTTTATCCAATCCTTCTGAAAGTTGGCATAGATCGTAATGTTTGGGAGGGGTATAAACTTTCCAATTTACATCCACTTTATATGGGATACAAAGAAGTTACAGTCAGGAATGTATATGCAGATTTTTTGCAAAATAACATAATTCAACTGCTTACAGTTTCGGATTCCTTTATCCAATATTTCTGAAATTTGGGACACATAATGCCTTTTATTGGTGGCACAATCTCTTCATGTTTTGTCCAAATATAATTAAAAACAAAAAGGTTAAAGCTGAAAATGTGTTTTCCATTGAAACCAATGGAAATCAAAACAATAGCAAAAAGAAAAATGAAAATGAAATTTTGATATTTAAAAAAACAAAAATGAAAGATGTAAAATAATGAAAATGAAAAATGACATTGGTCCCTGGTTCATACCTCTAATGATCGATTCATCCCACCAGACACTGGATTATAAGACTGCAGTAACCAATTTGCTTTGTGTTGTGTTTTCATTTACCTGACTTCTCACTGAATGGGGGTGGGAGCTGAGGCAGATGATCTCTCTGTCTGCTGTCCTGAAGGAGATGATCTCTCTACCCAGAGGCCTACCCAGAAAGGTAAGTGCCCCAAAGAGAGGGGAAGCAAGGCAAGGGAGTGTGTTAGACACTCACGACCTGTTATAAAACATTCTCAGAAACACTAGTAGGCAGGGCAGCCAAGACAGAATTTGAATCAGTTTTCCCTAAAAGAAGATATCACAACAGAATTGTTCATTGGATGTTATCTAAATCCCAACAATAGAGAAGCAGCATCTACCAAAATATTTAGGCATTTAAGTTAAATATAACTGAAAAAAATAGTATATTTAGAAAATTGGGGTTATTAATTTCCCTTTGATTTCTGTTGCTCTTAATATATCCCAAGGTACTGGTATATTGCAGGTAGAATCTATCCATGGGTTAGGTTCTCAAAGGTTACTAGAGCCTATAGGGGAATTAGCTTTACTTGGGACACAAAAAGTTTTTTCCCCAGTTTGGCCCTTCTTGGTCTATTTCTGTATTTGGCCCAATTGGGGCTCTTATGATAGTCTTTTGCTCCTCTTTGAGCTAACAATACAGTCTGATCCCTCTCTGGACTCACAAGAGCATTTGCCCCCTCACAGGGCTAACAACACATTTCCCCTTTCACAGGGCTAATAGCACATACGGCAGCCCCACTGGGGCAATTTGCTTGCCTGCTTGCTTGTAAGGAGTCTCCCTGCTTCTCCCACATAAGGCAGGTCCCCCAAATTAAATCATAACAAAAGATAAGCCTCTTGGCTGTTATTACAAGTCTCTGACTCTTATAAGCCTTCAAAGAAATAATGTCCCATCACAGGCCTCAGGCCTATTCACTTTGCTTTAAAGTCACAAGAAAAACACATTCTTCTTTATAGGCAGATCCCACCTGCATCTCCCATGATATCTATCAGTTCTGACCAGGGATTGGAGGATTGAATCCCAACAGACTTCTGAAGAGGTCCTTTAGTCAGTTTGGCTTGGTGGCCAAAGAGCTCCTCTCTCCACTACCTCCTCCTTTCAACTGCTATCTTCTCTTCTCGGCTTTTAGCTCTTGTCTTTCTTATGCTCCTCCTCCTCTTCTGATTGGCTCTCCTACATCATGAGGATAGTAGAACTGCAGCCACAACCCATGTTACTAATTAGCTGGTTGCTCACTAATGATGCAGCTGTGAGTTGCATCACAGCTCACTTGCTGGCTTCTGGCTCTGACCATTTTTAGATATGCAGGCGATGAGTGGAGAATCTAGTGGGTTTAAAAATCTTCTTTTAAAAAAGTTATGCGGGAAGCATTTAGATGCACCAGAAGTTGCCCAGCTGCCATTAGAACAGCAGCCTGTGTATTATTTTTAAAACCAGAGTTGTCAAATTTCGGGGGTTTAACAAATGTGGTTTTAAAAATAATGTGCAAGTCCGCTGTTCTAATGGTGGTCAGATGACTCCTGATGCGTCTAAACACTCCCTGCATGACTTTTCTAAACGTGGATTTTAAAACCCGCTAGACTCCCTGCACATATAAAAATGGCCTCAGTTTGGGCTGGATTCCCTGCCTGTTCTGCCACACAATCACATGCTTTACTACCAGTGGAATTATTTTTACACTCATGCTAAATAAGAGGAATCAGAAAGCTAAACCACCCTACATTTACCATTTTAAAGAAATTTAAATTCAGTGTGACCTTTTAGATCCTTCACTGCCCTGGTTAACATATGACAGTGATTATGTTTCATAGCATGCTGAATGTAATTCACAAAGGTTATGTAGATAGCACATTTTAAAGTAACCTAGTTGATAATACCCAGCATATGTGACATTTTAATCAACTTCAGTCTCTCTAATGGGACTGTAACAGTGCCTGCCTGCCTACCCCTTAGGCTATTTGACTGACCAGAAAAAGGACGAAAGTGCTGGAAATGTCTTGCCATTACACTGTTAGATCCCCTGTATTTTTTGCAAATGCACTTGAACCCTAACCTGCAGTAGTCGTAGAATGCACATGGAGAAGATAATGGAGTTTTACTCAGTTCAAGGTCGCTGTGTAGCCCTTATGCCGCATGACATAACTTGGTGTTTTAGAGATGCTGACATGACTGCAGTCGACTAGGTGAAGATGAGATGGGTTTATTTTCTCTTGTCCAGAATTAACAACAGCTACAAAGGGGTGGGGGGGGAGTAAGAAAGTAACAGAAGAATATATTGCATTTGGATTTCATTGCAAGGGCAAATAGGACAATTTAATGGTAATTGTACTGCTCAGAAAAATCAAAGAATAGCTTACAGGGCAACCAACCTAGGAACGGAAGCACAGGCAATACCTAACAGAATAGCAGCTCCATATAACCAAGGGAGAAAATAACAATGCATGCATAGTTTATTAGTTACGTCTTCATGGATCATTTCTGATCTGTTAGAAGTGTTCAACAGCTAGAGTTATCTTGAAACCAAGAAAAACTCATGAACCTTGCAGGGTGTTCAGTTATTTATACAAATAAAGCCTGTTAGCTGTTGGGCTCAGGTCCCTCTGCTGCTAAAAGAATCTGATTAAACTCTAATGACAGAGAAATGGGTATGAAATGCAGCTAATCCTGAACGGAAAGTTTGATTCACACACCCCACCCCCCTTCTCCTTTCTTTATTTCTGGAACATATCACAGCATGAGGCAGCTACACCCTGAAAAAGAAAATGGCACAAAGAACCTTTTGCACTGGCATTTTAGCAATCCTAATTGATTTAGAGTCTGCACAGGTATTGTTGCTTGATCGGACACAATTAGTATGAGGGGAGCATTGTGTGAGTGCATGGAGTTGTGAACTCTCCTGCTCTGACCCATTAAGAGGCTTTTCTATGTACTGTATACTGCGGCATTGCAGTGCAAATGATAAGGGCCTTTGTTAACTTCAATGGTATCACGGAAAAGAACAAGAAGTGGGAGGGACTCAGGAGATGCTCCCCCTTCCCTGCTTTCTGTCTTGTATTGTGACTTTTATCTGTTTTGAATGTTTATACAAAGTCCACAAGCTGGTGGGTAATGTGTATGTAATCAACATCATAACAGGAAAAGATGAATAGAGACTATTCATGCAGTAACTATTTTACATATCATCATTTTGTGAATGAGAAAAGGTAAAATGCTTTAGAAAAATAAGAACAAATACCAAGAACCCTCCTATCACAATTTTCAGCCTTCAGGGAGTCTTTCTTTGTTTTCAATTGGTATCTGAAACCTGCTTTCTTGGGCATTTTGCACAATGGACAGATCATCAGAGATTTAATCAAGGAACCTTTTCTCATGCGATTCCCAGCACAAATTTGTAGACTTCAGAGATTTGGCAACATATTTGAGAAATTGAATTCTTATTCAAACTTTCCCCAAGCTTTCAGACACTTACCTGTGCCTGGATGTGCCTTTGCACTGCAGTCCACTGTGCTTATAAATCCTATTATAATATTCTCATTGCTTTACTTAAGCTTCCCAGTAGATTAAACCTCATTAAACTCACCATCATTATTACTCTCCCACTTTATAGCACTGACTGTGCTTGGCTGCTGATTATGTTACAAAGAGTGTCCTCTTAATTACACCTGTTTAACATCATTCATTTAATTGAAGTTAGTCTTGATTTGCACAGGTTTGAGTATCATCTGTAGGGTCTGACTACAGAAGCATCAGCATAAAGTGTACTTCTTTGTACTCACAGCCAGTAAAGAGAAAGATTGTGACACAGTGACAATATAAGCATCAGACCCATGTTGGGTTAGAGATGTGGGGGACAGTTTGCACTAACCATACCTCCCAAAAGAAATCTGGGTGTTCATACGTGGGTGCTGCCCATATAAATCCCGTGGTGAGTGAGTGGGGGGTGCGCACTCACACCCATCTACACCAACCTCCACCCATCCTCCACACATGGAGCAACTGGCAAAAATGGAGGTTGCTCCATACGCGTTGATGGGTGGAGGTGGGTATAGATGGGTGTGCGCCCATCTACACCCTCCCCCCACCCACAGCACATGGACTGTGGTGCACACTGACCCCACCACACACACACACACACACACACACACACTGTGGCCCATGTAAAAAGGGCCTAAGACAGGATTGCAGAGAAGCTTTCACTGTAGGGCCATTTTGAAACCCTTTAAAAGTATCCTGCATGTTTTCCTCCTAACCCCTCATGACTGCTGGGCCCCAGTTGAGTGCTAAGGTAGGCAGGGACATATTTTAACCCACTTTCTTCCCAACGTTTTTTTCGGCACTGCTATGGGCACTGAACTCACTGCTCCTTATGTGCCAGGAGTACAATGAGCCCAAGATTGCACTAGGCCTTGAACAAAAGCTTAAAGGGGAAATATTTCCTTGCTCCCTTTCTCCCACCCCCATCTACACTAAAGTGAGGGCATAATCCAGTTCTAAAACTGAACAAATCTCTAACAAACTTTTTTTAAAAAAAAAATCCTTTTACTCAGTATAGGCTGATATTGGTTAGTTATGACCTAATATCAGGGTAATGCAGGAGATGAAAAGGAAATAAAACATTTTGGTTCTATGAACAGTCTGCTTTTCCCAGAGTCACCTGGTGTTAGGCCTCAGTGTCCCTTTCAAGCAACACACTGGGTCTCAAAAATAAAACCTAAATCTCACTTCACCTTAATAATGATTACACAAACAAACAAAAAAAGTCTCTAATACTGGTCCAGCCCTTAATCAAAATTTCCCTAGCTGAGCTAAATGAGATCTATCTATCTATCTATCTATCTATAAAAAAAGATAGATAGATAGATAAATAGATAGATAGATATTTTATATGATTTTTATGCTGCCCCCTCCTGCCAATGCAGCTCGGGGCAGCATACAACATAAATTCAACATTTAAAAGTATATATATATATATATACTTTTATATATATAAAAACAATAAAAGCCAATAAGATCACAGTAAATATACTACAAAAAGGCAGAGTTAAAAAGACTTAATACAAAAACAAAATGCATTCCCCATTGCCCATCCCAACTCCCACCCCCATTACCTGTCTCCCTCCTCAAAAGCCCAGTGGAACAGCCAGGTCTTACATTTGTTATTAAAGGAGGGAAGGTTCAGGGTCAGGTGGACCACTGTTCAGAGGGAGTTCCACAGCCTTGGCACGGGCACCGAAAATGCCCTACTCATTGTTGCCACCTGTGAAAGCCAGGAGACACCGAGAAGGGCGTCTACTGATGACTGCAGGGGTCACTTTGTGACCCGGTGGATGAGGCGATCCCACAGGTAATCAGGACCCAAGCCATAAAGGGCTTTATAGCTCAAAACCAACCCCTTGAACTGGGCCCAGAAAATATAGGCAGTCAGTGCAGAGACCGGAGCACAGGTGTAATGTGCTCCTGGTGACCCATCCCCGTAAGAAGATGGGCCACCACATGCTGCACCAGCTACAGTTTCTGAATCATCCCCAAGGGTAGCACCATGTAGAGCGCGTTAAAGTATTCCAGTCTTGAGGTGATGAAAGTATGGATGATGATGACTAGGTTGGAATCTGAGACATATGTCCGAAGCCATCACACCAGATGTAATTGGTGAAATGCCACCTTCGCCACCACCTCCACCTGGACATCCAGGCGGAGGCTTGGGTCAAGGGGCACCCTCAGACTCTGCACCTGTGGGACCAACAGAGGACGGACCCCATCTATGATGGGAGCCACCACACCCTCAGCCCCCCCCCCGTCCCATCATCACCTCTGTCTTGTCAGGATTCAGCTTCAGTCAGCTTGCCCTCATCCAGTCCTCCACAGCTTCCAAACAGCGGGTAAGCACCAAGACTGCGGGGCCTGGGTCAGCTGAGGAAGAGAGGTAAAACTGGGTTCATCTGCATACTAATGCAAACAACCCTTGTCCAGCTCACGGTAGAGGTTGCTGACCATGGCCACAAGCTCAGTCTCGGTGCCAAAAACCAGCTGAAATCCAAATTGCGAGGGATCTAAAAAACGGTCATGGTCCAGATGCCCCTGAAGCTTCTGGGCCACCACCTGCTCAATAAACTTCCCTAAAAAGAGACGGTTAGAGACTGGCCGATAGCTGACCAAGAAATCAGCATCCAAACATGTTTTTTTAAGCAGAGGCCGCACCACCACCTTTTGAGGCAGTCCAGTAGTTAGGGTGCTGGCCTCCAAAAGTCTGACTTGCATAGACATACCACAAGCCTATTCCCAAAAAAACGTAAAGCATCACGTTGCCACAGGATATGAGTGTGGAAGAGGAAACAAGAGACCCAAGGGTTTCTGTATATATGATTTTGGGGGGATTTAATCAGAGAATTTATGGGTTTTTTATCAGAGAATTTCCAAATTTTTGTCATGAAAAACTAGGAACCCTGGTGATAACAAGCTGATGTAGTCCTGTTTTGTCTGCTCTGAAGGCTTTCCCAAGAATGTGGTCCCAGATAGGTGGTTGCAACCCATGGAACAAGCCATCCAGAAGGGATGCAAAGGAGGGGAGGGCTGTGATGATGGAATAGTGGGACCATCCCAGAATTCAATAGGGATGGGCAAACACGGTTCGGAAGTTCGGAGTTCGGGCCGAACTTGGCCTGTTCGGACGACCGAACCAAATGTCCGAACCAAACGCTCGAATGGTCGAACAGTTCAGAAAAGTTCAGATGTGTTCGGATGAGTTCGGGGGTGGGAAAAATGTTACAGGAAGGTGGGAAAAATGTGACTGGAAGTGGGAGACAGCTAAGGAGCAGACTTCCTGGCACCAGGGGTGGAGACTAGGGCTGAAGCGGTAACTCCTTTTTCCATTCCACCATTGCATAATTGCCCATGATGTTCGCCAGCTTTTCCACTGGCATTCTGCTAATTCTTACTGCATTCCGCTAATTTGGAAACTGTTGGAATAATCGTGTAAACTTTTTGAACAAGCATTTTTCGCTACTTCACAGTGCTGGTGGAAATTTCAGAAGATAGCAACTATTGGAAAAACATTATTCCACTATTTCTACAGTCTTTGGAAGTAGCGGAATGAAAGTAGCAGAATGGCGGAATTAGCGGGATGAAAGTAGAGGAATTAACGCCTCTATCACATCATACCTCTCATTGTGGAAGAGCTTTTTCCATCGGAAAAAGTTACCACAATGGCTTGCCGCTTCAGCCCTAGTGGAGACATGGGGTGGTTTCAGGGTCAAAAAAAATAAAATAATCAAATTTGGTTTCGGTATCGATAGTGCTATTTTCGGTTGTTCGGCCAAGTTCAGCTGAACCGAACTCCACCGAACTGAACAGCTGACCCCGAACTCAGATTTCAGACTGAACAACCGAACGTCCGAACATCTGAATCACGTTCTGTTCACCCATCCCTAGAACCCAAATGGGGAAGAGTCAGATGCCTGGACAAGAGGCCTATGGAAAAGTAGGGATTCTGACTGGTGGTCAAGCCAAGAGGGTTCTTGAGCAAGTAGGACAAGAGGCTGAAATTGGAGTAGGCATAAATCTCCTAGTAGATGAAAGGTAGTATGCCCAGAAAGGGGAGAAGGCTCTGAGGGAGAGGGCTTAGCAGACTAGATAACTACTAAAACAAGACTGGGGCCAAGAAGGCTAAAAAAGTATTGGGGCCAAGAAGGAGGACAACTGACCCATTCCCTTTGGAAGGGGAACCAATGATAGTATAAGAACTAAGTCAGGCTGATGTCAGAGCACCATAGACAGAGGCCCATGGACAGGACTGTGCATGGTAGAAAACTAATGCCCAGAGAACACCAGAGAACAGCAGTAAGCAAGCACAAAGAACAACACCCACCCACAGAGATATTCAAGACAGATGGCCTAAAACGAGTCAAGGCAGTAGCCATAAAGTTGAGTGGCACTGGACCTGCAAGGACTTACACTCAGTTTGGGCTAATGTGCATCACTCACACCAATGAACAAGAAAACAATTTGGGAATTGGCTTTTGTTGAGCCTTGCTGCTTTCTTTGCATGAGTGCAGCATTAAAAAGAGGGAAGGCAGCTGCTGGTAACATGCAATGGGGTTGCAAGATAGCTCAGTCACAATTTCTGGTCTTGATATAGGAATTACCAATTGAATAGCTATGGCCTGTGCTATGCAGGAGGTCAAACTTGATGATCCTCATTGTCCATTTGGCAATGAACCAAAAGCAGCAGTGGTGATAGTGCTAGGTCTGGCCAGAAATGCAGTGGCTTGAGCAACAATCCTTTCTTGGAGCTTCCACCATTTATATGAGAAGGGAGGCCATTGCTGCACTGGGAAACCAAACCCTGCAAGTTCCACAGTGTCCTAAGTATTAGGAGGAGGGTTGGGGGTAAAGGACAGGACCTTCAGTCTCTGATGTCTCCCATATTATGTGCTCAGTCTGTAGCAATTATATTTTGAAGGCCCTATTGCAATGGAGTTTTCAACAAGTTAAATGGGGCCATGAAAACAAGTTCCCAAGTTTTCATGGGAACTTTCCAGCTCCTAGTCCTTAATGTTGTTGTTTTTTAAAACAAACAAACAATACAAATACATAAATACATAAATATGAAAGATTTTACTTAGCATGTTTTTCTGACTGGTGACCCTTTTGAACCGCAAAAGTCTAGCAGATTTCCCTACTCTTGTAGGAGTATGGGTATTCTGCTGTTTGCAGAACTCTGTGTCCATTAATATTTGATTATCTCCATTAAAGTAGGTAGGTAATACCTTGCCTGGGTGATTGTCATGAATATCTAACTTCCAGAAGATCATAAAATAAATGAAAACCCTACAGAGTTAGCCACCCATTATTTAGAAGAGAGCCCCTCCTCCCCCCGCCTTTAAAAACAGGCAAAACCATGTAAATACATAAAGTAGAATAGAAGGAGAAAAATTCTTATAGTACCTTTCCTCTTTCATCACTATCACCCCTTCTATAGAAGCCAGAGGGCTGTATTCTCAGTCAGGCATTTGGAAACAGAGAGGTTTTAAACGGAATTCTCCCTTGGATGCTGACAGTTTAGCACTTATCAGCTCAAATTCTGGAAATCCTTGTCATTAGAAAAGCTGCACATAACTGTCGGGGGGGGGGGGATGTGAACGCTTGCTGTAATTACAATAAGCAACTTTGGCCTCTTTTTTGACATAAGAGTCAGTGAAGTGCAGTTACTTGACACTCTTTTCTCTGACCACGTTCAGCTACCTTGATCTCATTTAGCTCTCAGGCTGCAGAATGTGGCAGGAAAAAAAAAGCAAGCACCTTTATTAAATAAACATACAAGTATAATTTTTTCAACTGACTGAATTTCAGTACTGAATTGTATTCCTTGCAGAATGTCTCACTCTCGCAGGGTGATAGAAGTGACTCTGGCCCTCTATGGCCCACCTGTGCCGGGGATTCACTGGGACGTCTATTTCCTGACTGTCAATGTGGGCCCGCTGCTGCCCTGGCCCAGGGTTGCCATCTGGCCTGGAACTGGTGCTCTGCACAACCCAGGACGAGGGCCGCCCAGGCAGGCTAAGCCATAACAGGCCAGTGTATCTATTTTTGGCTCCATCCCCACTGGGGATCGACATACGTCTATTTTCACCCTTTATTTATTTATTTATTTATTTATTTATTACATATTATACCCTACTCTTCTCTGAAGGCTCAGGGCTGACAACATTAAAAAGATATAATACAATAAAATACATTAAAGTCCCCTAAAACCCCTACATTATCCCACCACCTATCAATCCCCCTCCCCAACCCCCTCTACCCATTCCCACCCAACCCTATTCCTGGCTGCCAAACACCTGACAAAACAAAAATGTCTTACATCTCCTCAGGAAGATGAACAGGCTCAAGCTTAGGCTCCCTCCAAGGGGAGGGAGTTCTATAATTGCATGGCAGCAACCCAAAACACCCCCCAGGGTTCCCTCATTGTAATAACTTACTGGGCAGTTGGCAGTAGCAAGACGGCACACCTGGTCGACTTCAGAGACCACAAGAGGACATAGGGGAAGAGGTGGCCTTTCAGATACCTGGAGACCAAGCCATTTAGGACTTCATAGGTTAAAACCAGCACCTTTATTTGTGCCTGGAAATCTATTGGTAGCCAGTGCAGACTCTGGAGCACCAGCATAATGTGCTCCTGGTGACCCATCCCTGACAAAAGGTGGGACCATGTTCTGCACCAACTGCAGCTTCTGAACCGTCTTCAAATCAGTCACACTGTCACGTTTTGCATTACTCTTTTTATAAAAGGAAAGAAGGCTAAGTTTTCCAGCTGAACTAATCATACTGGATTGGGCCTTTTTCTCCTAATTATATAAAATGAGTTTTACACTTTACTTTGAGGCCAGGCTAGCAAAGCAAGTATTGTAAAATGACAATATATTTATAAATAAATGGAACATGAGACTTTAGAATATATTAAAAATATAAGCATAGTTTACTTAAATATAAATAGAGAATATCAGTAGTTTACATAGAATAGCATAGATAGCCAATCAAAATTACATGATCTTAAAACATCTCTATTTTAAGAAAAAAGCTTCTAAAAGCTTAACATATGCTCAATTCATTGGCTCAAAGATATCAAGAGTAATACATTACATTCTTCCCAGTTCTTCCCTTTGTCTGCCAAGATGTTGGTGAGAAAGAAATCCCATGGTGTGTGGAATTTCAGTCTAAAAAAAGTCAGGCTGTGTCTCTCTTCTTAAGCAGTTTGCAAGAAGGCTCACATTTCTGAGCACTGACGTTGCTGGTGTTCTGACATCAGTTAGTAAGGAAATACACTGGATTCTAATTGGCTTTCTTAATTCTGAACAAGTAAAGTTTTTTTATTTCCTTCAAGGTTTAAATAGAAACCTTATATTTTTATCAAAGATAATTGTCAGATTACAGAGAGAATAACCAGAACTTAAAGGTTATTTCAACCATTAATTAAATAGATATGTTAGCTTGAAAAAACTAACTTAAAACTTCCTTCTCAGTCTGGAGATGTTTTATGGCCTGATCATTCGTTATCTAGACACATAATAGATAAGATTCCAGACACCTAGGCTGAGAAGGCCTCTTTGTTGCTTTCTAACTCCTAGCCATTTGACTGTTTCCTTGGATATGGTGAAAGTTCATTTTGGAAATTTAGAAAAAAGCTCATTGGAATGTAGCTGAAGAAACTTCAGCCTGAACCAAACTAGCCTGAACCAAACTAATCACAGAAGTTGATTTTAGGAATCAATACTGCAAAACACAAATCCAATACTTTGAAACAAAAAGTTAACATAAAGAAACTCAAAATTAATACATTAGGAACACAGATGGCCAAAAATATATGCTTATAATAGGAAATACATGACAACACGTAGAGCACATTGCAGTAATGTAGTCTCAAGGTTATGAGGAAATGGGTGATAGTGGCCAGATCCAAACTCATAGAAAAGATTGCAATCTTGTCACCAGATGAAGTTGGTAAAAAGCGCTCCTGGCCACCACCGCAACCTGACAGTCCAGGCACAGCAGTGGATCCAGGAGCACACCAAGGCTGTGAACCTGAGTGACCAAGGAAGGCCATACCCCATCAATGATAGGCTTCCCACCTCTCCCAGATCACAAAATAGGCCACCCATCATCACCTGGATCTTGTCTAGATTCAGCTTCTATCAGATCGCCCACATCCTGTCTCCAATGGCAACCAGGCATCAGGTAAGCACTGAGACTGTGGGACCTGGGTCAGATGAAAAGGAGAGATAGAGTTGGGTGTCATCTGCATACTGATGGCATCTCACTCCAAATGATCTCACCCAGAAACTCATACACATTGAACAGGAGTGGGGAAAACGTGGAACCCTGTGGAACCCCACAAGGGAGCTCCTGAGGGGATGACAAGTCACCACCCACCAGCACCATCTAGTTCTCCCAGCCACGAATGAGCAGATTCACTCAAGAGTGGTCCAATGCACCCTAGCCAGGTCCTTCATCTGTGTCAACAACCCCAATGGTCAATGGTTATAAGACCGTCAAAAGATCTAACAAAATCAACAGGGTACAATTTCCCCTGTCAATTTCCAAGTGGAGATTGTCAACCAAAGTCACAAGCGCAGTCTTAGTGCCATGTAACCTGATAGACATGGGTCCAGGAATCCAACAGCACTGAGATATGCCTGGAACTGCAGGGCAACCACCCACTCAATAACCACCCACTCAATAACCTTCCCTAAAACATCTTGCTGACTGACTGAGGTCATCAACCAGATGACTCCTAGGCATTGGCACCACAAACCTCTTTGGTTCACTGAGGATCTAAAATTGCTGGAGCAAGAAGGGCAGTGGTTAGAGCGATAGTGGTGCCATTTTCGTGCTAAAGCCAACAGATTGCAACATGGAGCCACTTTGTGAGCCTATGCTTTGTGGGGATGTACGAACAGAACGCAGTTCGGATGTTCGGATGTTCAGTCATTTGGTTCAAAACCCGAGTTCAGGTTTGGTTGTTCGTTTCAGTGGAGTTAGGTTTGGCCGAACTTCATCCGAAAATAGCGCTATCGATACCAATATCAAATAATTTTTTTCGGTATTGGTATCATTTGGCCCTGAAACCACCCCTGGTCTCCACCCCTGATGCCAGGAAGTCTGCTCCTCAGCTGCCTCCCCCTTCCAGACACATTTTTCCTGCCCAAAGTGACATTTCTCCCACCCCCGAACTCATCCGAACTTTTCCAAACTGTTTGGCCATTCAAACGTTCGATTCAGATGTTTGGTTCGGTCATCCAAACAGGCCGAGTTCGGCCTGAACTCCAAACATCCAAACCGCATTCGCACATCCCTAATGCTTTGGCTGTGCAGGAAGCAAAGAAGGAGTTCTTTTCTGCCCTCATAGCATCAGCAAAGTGTCATCCAGTGGAGCTTTTCTGGGTGATGGGGTTGGTTGGTCCAGCTTCCCTGAGCCTGGAACTGGAACCTTCCAGTGCCCACTGTGATGTGTTTATTGATGACTTTGTTGATAAAATCGTTCATATTCACCATGAGTCCAAAGCTGCATTTATTACAATAGGAGAACCAGATGTTATGGAAGCCCCACCTTGTTCTACTTTGTCGGATCACTTTCAGTGGGTCTTGCCTGCTGATGTGGAGGATGTTCTTGGGTCAGTAAGAGCCACCTCTTATGAATCGGACCCCTGCCCTTCCTGGCTGGTTAAGACCAGTCGGGAGACTCTGGGACCGTTGCTGGGGGTGGTGGTCAGTGCCTCCCTTCAGGAGGGTAGGGTGGTGAGCTGCCTTAAAAAGGCTGTGGTGCAACCCCTGCTCAAAAAACCATCTTGGGACATTGAGTCCCTTGACAGTTATTGGCCTCTCTCTAACCTTCCCTTTTTTAGAGAAGGTTATTGAACGGGTAGTGGCTCACCAGTTGCTGGAGCATCTGGACAGACTCAGTTTTATAGATCTCTTGCAGTCTAGATTTCAACCGGTCTATGGCACTGAGACTGTGCTTGTGGCTTTGGTCGATGACCTTCATCATGAATTAGATCAGGGTACCTCAACCCTGTTGATTCTATTAGATCTGTTGGCTGATTTTGATAACATTGACTATGAGATGTTGGTGACTCACCTGCAAGACCATGCCAGAGTGGGCAGGACTGTTCTCAAATGGTTCCACTCATTCCTGGCCAGAAGAACTGAGCAAGTGGTGCTCAGGAACCATTTCTCATTCCCCCAGGACCTCTCATGTGGAGTCCCTGAGGGTTCCATTCTGTCCCCAATCCTGTTCAATGTGTAGATGGAGCTGCTGGGTGAGGTTGTGAGGAGTTCCAGAGTTTGTTGTCATCAATATGCTGGTGACACTCAACTCTATCTCTCTTTCTCATCTGACCCAGACTCCGCAGTCTTGGTGCATAAGCAATGTCTGGTGGCTGTGGGGGACTGGATGAGGGTGAGCCAACTGTGGCTGAATCCCAACAAGACAGAGGTGATGCTAGTGGGGAAGGCGGTGGGTGTGGTGTCCCCCGTCATTGATGGGGTTCCCATTCCCCCCCTGGTTCTCCAGGTTCAGAGTCTGGGAGTGCTCCTTGATATGCAGCTTTGTCTAGATGCCCAGATTGGAGCTGTGGCGAGGAGTGCATTCTGCCAATTACACCTGGTGCAACGACTTTGGCTGTACATCTCTGACTCTGACCGGCCATTATCATCCATGCTTTCATCACCTCAAGACTGGATTATTGGGGGGTTGACTGGGCATGTGCAGCTGACAGGACGTGTGCGGCAGAGCTCCTGCGAGCCTGTGAAATGAAGGTCAGATAAAAGGTGCCTAAATGAAGAAAAATCCCTGTAAAAAGTAAAAACAGAACTGAGGGAGGAGCAGGGAAAAAAAAAAAGAAGCCAAAGAAACCATAGATAAATTTTACCCACCGTGATGCAGCATGAGGAAAACAGACAGTGGCCTGTACAAAATGGCCAACGGAGCTAAGAAAAGTGTGCAGGGGGAACCGGAGGCTTCAATACAGGTGATCAATATGTTTAAGTCCATTAAAGCGGACCAGGTTCTAAATAAGGACGGCATAGCCACAATTAAAACCAGTTTGACTGAAATCAAAGTTCAGATGGAGGGGATTAACAAAAGAATGGCAGAGGCAGAGGCACGAATAAGTGAGCAGGAGGATAGAGAAAATCTGCAAGAAAGTAGAATTGTGCAATTGGAGGATGCAGCACATGGAGTTAAAGAAAAACCTGAGGACTTGGAAAATAGGTCCCGTAGAAATAACCTTAGATTTTTGGGGGTGCTGTAAGGAAGAGAATCTAGGGGAGTGAGAGAACTGGTATCAAACGTGCTTAAAGCAGTATTTGTGGAACAGTCAGAGCTTCACAACGCTGAAATTGAAAGGGCTCATCGTTCTTTGAGGCCAAAGTCAAAAGATCCAGCACCCCCGAGAGCCATAATAGTTAAATTTCTGAGGTACCAAGACAAGGAAGCCATCCTCAGAGCATCTAGAAACACAAGGGACATGCAGTTTGAAGGAAGTAAAGTTTCAATATTTGCTGATCTCGCATATGAGACAGTAGAAAGAAGAAAAGCATGGGGGAAACAAATGGGAAAATTAAAAAATATGGGAATGAAAGTTCAAATCCTGTACCCAGCTAAACTATCCTTTATTGATTGAGTTAAAAGGAGATATTTCAATGAGGAGTCTGAACTGGAATACTACATGGAAAAAAACTTAAGACAAAGCCCTGGGAGCATCAGAGAAGAAGGGACAGATTGACTCTGGGTTAGACTGACAAAAGCTCTGCCAATAAATCTTAAAACATACAATACGGGCAAAGTGAAAACAGTAAAATATTTAATGAATACCATGGGATCTGCTGAGAGTGAAAGCCAGCAAAACTGTTCCTCCTACTTAGGCCCCCCCCCCCGAATTATAATATACTAGTTAATTGAAATGTTATGGTTATTTAGATTATGGTTTGGTTTAAAGTTAATGTTAAGAATTGGTGAATTACTTAGAGCAAAGAGAAAAGATCAAAATTGGAATAATTGTGAACAGTTTGGTAAAAAAGGCAAAGACATATCAAATAGCATCTTTGGAAAGAACTTAATTAATAAAAAAGGCTACAATAAGAAAAATGGTGTAGTTATTTGGTGGGCCCCATTGAGAGGGCAAAAGAAAAGAAGGAAAAACAACAAAGGGCAAATAATAATAAAAGGTTGCAAGATCAATGGCTAATCTGAAAGTATTATCATTAAATGTATGTGGGATGAATAATCCAGTGAAAAGGAAAAATATTTGGCAGTTGGTAAACCAGACACGATCGCTTATTTTTGCTTTGCAAGAAACCCACTTAATAAGAACAGACAATCAAAGATTTACAAGCAAGGATTATAAAATAATTTACTCCAATGGGGACAGGAAAAAGGCAGGGGTATTAGTGGGCATTCATAAAGAACTAAAATCACAAATATGTAGTATACATAAAGACGAGAAGGGAAGGATCTTAATAATAACTGTGCAGATAAAACGAGAGGTATACACTATTGCAAACATATATGCCCCTAATTACAATACAGAGAAATTCTTGATAGATATATTTGCCCTGATCTCACAGAAAGCTCAGAGAAAAATGATAATTTGTGGGGACTTTAACTGCCCATTATCCCCCTTGGATCAATTTAATTAAAAAAACTGAATAAAAAACAGGAACAGGTAGCCAAAAAGATAGAACAGGGATAATTGAGGGAAATATGGATAACTATCCACCCTAAAAAACAAGAATTCACCTTTTATTCAAATCCCCACACCACAGCATCTAAAATAGATCATTTATTAGTTCATAAAACCCAAATATTGGAATGCAGTAGCTCCTTTATACAGATAATATCCTTTTCTGACCACAATGCAGTGGTAGCAATTTTTAATCAAAAGGATAACAAAAACAACAGGAAATATGGCAGCGGGTTAAAAAAAAATTATTTCAATAATAAATGGATACAGGAGGAAATAAAGAAGGCAATACAAGAATACATTCAATTTAATGATTTGCCAGGAACATCACCACAAACGTTGTGGGAGGCGGCAAAGGCTGTACTCCGGGGGCAATTTATTTCATTAGGGTCACACCTAAAAAAAGAAAAAGGGAAAAACATTAGTGAATTATATTTGCAACTAAGACAATTATCCAAGTCACCTAAATTAAACGCAAGCAAAATAGCAAGCCTTAAAAATCAAATAAACTTAATGGAAATGCAGACAACAGTTAACAAAATTAGGTACGCTAAAGCCTTTTATTATGAGAAGGCCAATAAAGCAGACAAAGTATTGGCATGACTCACAAAAAAGAAAAGACAAAAAATAAACATACCCTATATACAAAAAACACGAGACTCTGAAATATTAACGGGTGCAGATAAAGCTCAATGTTTTGTGGACTTCTGCGAGACATTGTATGGTGCAGAAGGCCCCCCTGAGGAGTTAATACAAAAAGTATTGCAACAGGTTAAACTACCACAAATTACAGCTGAACAAAGAAATTATTTGAACCAACCGGTCTCATTAGAGGAAATAAAAGGGGTAATAAAACAGTTAGCAGGGAACAAAGCAACAGGAACGGATGGCTATCCGGCTGAATTTTATAAAATATTTGTAATACAAATTGCCCCAATGCTCACACAATGTTACAATTAATTTCTTAAGTTACAGACCATGCCTAAATCCTTCTATGAATCAAATATTGCCCTCTGCCCTAAACCAGGGAAGAATCTTGAGACATGTAGCGGGTATAGGCCTATCTCACTAGTAAATGTGGATGCAAAAATATTTACAAAAATTCTGGCAAATAGATTAATAAACGTTATGCCGGGTCTGATCTCACCTGACCAGACTGGATTTATGCCAGGGCGATTGGGAGTGGATAACGTCAGAAAAATTGTAAACATAATTCACCATGTCAAAAAAAATAACTAAATCGCTGCGGTGATATCACTTGACGCAGAAAAAGCTTTTGACATGGTACAGCACAGATACCTGTTAACTACAATGGAAAAAATTGGGATTAGGGGAGCATTTACAGATTGGATTAAATTAATTTATAAATCCCCGATGGCCAGAATACTTATAGACGGAGTCCCCTATAAAGAAATCAGCCTGAAAAGGGGTGCTAGACAGGGCTGCCCTATGTCCCCCTTACTATTTAATATAGCTATAGAACCCCTGACTATAATGATAAGAGACTCAAAGCAAATCACTGGAGTTGAAATAAAAAATAAAGAATACAAATTGGCAATGTACGCAGACGACATGCTGGTTAGTCTGACAAATTTGCCTAAATCGGTTCTGGTTTTAGTTGATATCATAGAACAGTTTAGTGTCGCCTCAGGGTATAAAGTAAATATAGAGAAATCAAAGATGTTGCTATTTAATGAAGATAGACTCAACGAAGAAGATTTACAAAAGTCAACTCCATTCACAGTAGAAAAGGTAGAGCTAAAATATTTAGGAATTACAGTTACAAAAAAACTTAAAGATTTGTATAAGGCCAATTACTTACCATTGCTAGAGGAAGTTAAAAGGAAAGAAGAGGTATGGAAATATTTCCAAGTGTCGTAGGTGGGGAGGACGAATTTAGTTAAAATGATGGTGTTACCTAAATTGATATATACCTTTTTTGCATTGCCGATACAAGTGCCTGGGGAATTCTTTGGAATACTGAATAGAGTAATATCAACAATGATCTGGTTATGCAAAAAAATCGAGATTAAAAAGATCAGTACTATATACCCAGACAGAAAAAGGGGGCATGAACATGCCTGAGTTTAAGTTATATTACTGGGCATCAGTATTAAGAGGAATAAAAATATGGTACCACAATTTTGAAACACCTGATTGGCTGGAAATAGAAAAAAATTACTGTCAAATTCAAGAATTCAAATACTTTCTGACTGATAGTTTAGATATAAAAGTTCCCAAAAACAAAGATCATCCATTTGTATATACAGCCTTACAGGTATGGGAGAAATGTATGAGAAAGGCTGAAATAGATAAAGAAACGAACCCTTATACCCAAATTTTTGGGCCATGGGCAAAAAAATCTGGGATACCAGATAAAATAACGAAAGAATGGGAAAAGAAAGGTCTTAGACGGTCACTCACCTGTATGTTGGAGATGAAATCCTGATGTTGGATACAATTAGACAAAAGAACATTGCTGATCTGGGATTTTTAACATATGCTAAAATTAAAAGAAAATTCAACTGTAAACAAGACAGACCCTTGTATACAAGGGAAAAAAAGGAGATAGAATTGGTGTTATATGGGGATGCCAGCAATAGTCACAAAGCTTTCCAGAATTTATAGGGTATTGAAAAAAATGTTTCATGAGCCAGATGAGGAGTATATTCAAAAATGGGCAAAGGAACTGAATGTGAAACTAGAAGGGGAAAAAAAACAGGCTATATGGACAGAGATGAGGGTTGGTTCAAGTTCACTGGCAGTCAGGGAACCACAAATTAAAGCCACGTATAGGATATATTATACTCCTGTACATCTTCATGGTATAAATAAAAACTACTCAAATAAATGCTGGCAAGGTTGTGATGCAACGGGGACCATGTTACATTGCTGGTGGGAGTATCCTGATATACAGGACTTCTGGATAAAAGTGAGCCAATACATCAGTATAGTGGCACAGCAGCAAATCCAAATGCAGGCAGAGTTTGCAATCCTGGGAATTTTCCCAGAGCTGCAGATTACAAAGGAAAGAAAGTCGGCCTGTCAGCAGCTTCGCCTAGCCGCAATGCACATGGTAGTCGGTAACTGGAAGTCAAAACAGAAACCAGCACTACACAAATGGTGGCAAAGACTTTGGTGGATGTTAACTACGGAGCGTATTCAAGCTGAGATACATCAGAATCTAGAAGGATACTATGCTATCTGGAATAATGTTTGGAACTTCTTGCAGCAACATGTGGACATGTCTGAAATATGTTTAACCAAAATATGATCACGTGTAGAGAATGGGAAATATAGAAGTTGAAGTGAATGGACCAACTCTGTAACAGGTATTTCCCGATCTGGTCGACTTTGAAGAAATGGAATTGTGTATATAGTTTTCTTTTCAATATGTGAAGTGTAAGTGTAAGAAAAATAATAAACAGATATTAAAAAAAAGAAAAAAGAATGGATTATTGTAAAGTGCTCTAAGTGGGGCTGACCATGGTGACAGTTTGTAGACTGCAGCTGGTGCAGAATGTGGTGGCCTGTTTCCTTATGGGAATGGGCCAGCGGAAGCATATTACACCGGTGCTCTGTTCTCTGCACTGGCTGCCTATATTCTTCCGGGCCCGATTAAAGGTGCTGGTTAAAGCCCTATACGGGTTGGACCCCATATATCTGTGGGATCGCCTCACTCCCTGTCCTCTAGATTGGCCCCTGCAGTTGACCAGGAGCACCCTCTTTGAAGTCCCCTGGGTATCCTGGGGGGAAACTATGGAGAAGGAATTCTGGGTGGCCGTGCCAAGGTTGTGTAACTTTCTTCCCAGCAGAGGCCCAGGTGACCCCAGACCTCTCCTCTTTTTGACGTCAATGCAAGACCTAGCTGTTCCAGCAGGCCTTTGGCAAGGCAGATGGGTGAGGATGGGTTTTTATTTTTTATGGGGGATGGTAAGGGTGGGGTATTTTTTCCTCCCTCCCATGTTTCCCCCCTTTTTTCTTCCCCTTGTTAGATCTTCTGTGTTGTTGTTTGTGTATTTTTATATATGTATTTTTATATTTTTATATAATGTAAGCTGCCCTGAGCTGCCTTTGGTAGGAGGGGCGGCTTATTATTATTATATTATTATAAACATTTGTATAGCACCAGCCATGAGCCTGGTGCTTTACAGAACAAAGATAAAGATGCGGTCCCTGCCTACAGATTACAATCTAAAAAGACAAGGAGGGGGGCGACAAGGAATGGGGACAAGGGGAAGACAAGGGTGATGCAAACAAACATGCAAGCGGCTGCAAAGTCTCAGGTATGTATGCTTGGCTTGGTTCCATAGGCATTGGGAAAGGTGGCAAGGAAAAGGTGGGTCTTGAAGAGGGATTTGAAGGAGTGGAGGGAGGAGGCAAGGCGGATGTGGGCAGGGAGGGGGTTCCAGGCATAGGGGGCAATGAGGGAAAAGGGTCAAAGGCAGTCAGGTGAGCAGGAGAAACGAGGGAGAGTGAGGGAGGGGCACTTAGATTTGGTGATACGTAGATCAATGGGCACAGGGGGATGAGGGTGGGGAGGGGGGATGGGCCTGGGTGAGAGTACGGGGTAGGTTGGCTGGAGAAAGGCCACTGGAGGCAAGGGAGGGAGAAGGAGGAGGGCCATGAGAATGGTGAGAAGGAGGGAGGAGATAGAGGATGAAGCGGTGAGGGGGGTATAGGGAGGCATAATTCCGGGTGACGGAGGGAGACCAGGCCTGCGGGTGTCACAGGAGCGAGTGTGTGATGTCCAGCGGTGATGGTCAGAGGCGGCTGTGTAGTGTGGGTGCCATCAGGGGGGTGGTTCCTCGCTGTCCTCGCTTTGGCCTCACAACGGCCACAAAACGTCCAGCGCCCTTTTGCCGTCACCCTTCGGGCGCCGCCCAATGGCAGCCGCCCGATTGGGCGGGCGTGCAGCTTTGGATGTTCCCTCCCAGGGGGGCAGGGCCTCTCACCTGCAGGAGGATTGTTTTAATAAATAAATAAAAAGGAGGATTATGTTTTAATAAATAAATAAAAAGGGGGCGGTTAGAGACAGGGTGATAGGTGGTGGGGAAGTCAACATCAAGAGATGGTTCTTGAGCAAGGGATGGACAACCACAGTCTTGAGACCATCAAGCACCCTGCTCTCCCTAAGGAAGGCATTGACAGCCCCCGCCAGAAATGCCCCCAGTGTCTCCCAGATGACTTTCACCAGCCAGGACAGGCATGGATCTAATTCACAAGTGGTAGCACACACTCCTCCACGTACATCCTCCACATTGGTGGGTGAGACTAATTGAAGTTGATCCAAATAAACTGGTCAAGACCAGGCCTCCTCAACCCAAAATTCTGACTCAGCACTCAAACTAGCAGCGCCCAAGTCAAACCAAATAATATGAGCGACTTTGGGTGAAAACAGACATGACGCTAACCACCCTTTAACCACCCTTGGTGGTCATTTATGCATGTTTCAGGGCTGCATAGGGCACCAATACAGCCCTGTAACATGCATAAGTAACCACCAAGGGTGGTTAAAGTGTGGTTAGTGTCATGTCTGTTTTCACCCTTTGTCTGCAAAGTAGGTGGCAAACTCATCACAGTGGGCAGGGCAGTCAGTGACTCTAACTCCAGGTGGAGACAGCCAGAATTTGATAAGCTATTCACTACCTGGAAAAGCTCAGCTAGACAGCACTTTGCAGATGCTATGGTGGCTGTGAATAAATCTTTCTTTGCTGCTGCCACAGCCATGTCATAGTCCTTCAAAAACAGGCTATGTGGCAGTTGGTCAGCTTTGGGACAAATTATTTATTTATTTATTTATTTATTTATAAAAATGTATATCCCGCCCCTCCTGCAACGCAGCCCGGGGCGGCTCACAACAACAAAGCAATTAAAACAATAAAATACATTAAAATTCAGATAAAAACAATCAAATATTAGATATAAATATTAAAACAGGGCTAGACAAAACAGATGGGTAGGGGATTAAAAACCCCTCCCTACCCTCCCCCAAAGGCCTGGGCAAACAGCCAGGTCTTACAGTTCCGCCGAAATGTTAAAAGGCTTGGGGCCAGGCGAGCTTCCTCCGGAAGGGAGTTCCACAGCCGCGGCCCTACTACCGAGAATGCCCTCTCCATCGTGGCCCCCCGTTTAACACGGGGGACCTCCAAGAGGGCACCCCCGGCAGACCGCAGGAGCCGCCCTGGAGCGCGAAAGGCGAGGCGGTCCCTAAGGTATGAGGGGCCAAGACCGTATAGGGCTTTATAGATCATCACTAGGACCTTGAACTTGGCCCGG
>QEPC01001396.1:68777-92954 GCA_003113815.1 Sphenodon punctatus
GCATCCATCTCCCGGCGGAGGTCGTCCACCAAGGCCACCAACGCCGTCTCGGTGCCATAGCCGGGGCGGAACCCAGATTGAAAAGGGTCAAGGAGCCCGATGTAATCCAGATGAGCCTGGAGCTGGAGCGCCACTGTGCTCTAACCGCTTACTCTCACAGTCACAGGTCTTCCGTATACCAGGGAAACCTATGCTGCCACCACAGAGGGAGGAGATGCCTGGGTGCCACCATGCCAATAGCCCAGGTCAAAATGTTATACCACAGATCAACCAAGGCATCAACAGGAAGGCCATCGAGGTCAGTGGGTAAATCCCCGACGGAATTCTGGAATCCTATTGGATCCATTAGTCTCCAAGGGAGGATCATCTGAGCTAGTCCAACACCCCAACAGGGGCAAAGGAAGGTGGGGATCTAGAAAGAACACTGATTACTGAAGATACATTCCTTGCTTTCATGTGTGTGGTAGAGGTTTCTAATGTTGCCCCGTGTAACAAGATTCGCATTGGTTTAAAAAAAACAGTGCAAGATGTATTCTTTCCAACTCTGCATTGTGTGATCCAATGTGAGTGCTTCTAATTTTCATTTGATATTTGAAAATGCTTTCTAAAATTAGCAGACCTTCCTTTGAATCTCAGCACCTTCTCTTCCAGCAAACCTGATGTTATCAGTTTACAGCTGAGTAAGGTATTATCAGATGAAAGACTATTCATGTTGACCTATTCACTAATTGTAGCATGAAAAAAATTGCTTTTCTACATTTACGGTAGTATGGGTCTCAATCTTTGTTAAACCAAGCAAGAGCATAGATCCTCTTTTAAATGAGTTATGCTTAGATGCAGGAGATGATATCACTGAACATAATCCAGCATGTTGTCGGCCAAAACCCAGCTGATCCCAAAGTCATTGGAATCAAACTTCTGGCCCTGTTATGGCTTCAGTTCTACCAGTAGCAAATTTTGTCTCACAGGTGGTTTGCCAGCTGCTCAGTACTGGCTGGTTATCTCTAAAGTGTAATTGATACCAATAGGGGTCTTTCCTTTCACTAAAGCAGGTCATAGCAAATTATTACTTCAAGGCTTTGAATTTGTTTGTTGCCATTTCCATCAAAAGCTTCCTCTGCTTTAATGTTTCTTTGTTTGGCAAGGTAGCTGATGAAATAACGTACCCTTTTGCACTATTATGTTGTACGTGTGTGAAAGAAAATTGTAATTTTCTATATCTGGATTTATCCTAGATGTACAAAATAGAGGTAGTATATGCAATAGTACAGTCTGGGTTCACATAAAACACATTATGGAATAATAAACAACATATTAAACACATATTCAATTTATTAGATATGAATAAAATATAAATATACACACAACTCTCTTCCTGTATGTATAGGCCGTAATTCAAAGTATGTACTATACACATGCAATGTACACACCCAGTCACAGCATACATACATTGTGTATGCCAGGTGTGTGTGTTTTGTGCGCACACCAGGTGCTTGCAACACACACACTCGACGTACAGGCCTTGGATCAGCCACATACAAAAAAGGGTGTTGAATTCATTTTAGTTTTTTTGGTTACTAAAATGAATAGGGCTCCATTTCTTTTTAGTAACTAAAATGAATGAATAAGCAAACAACATTCATTTGCTTTCATTTGTTTTTGTTTAAAAAAAAAAAAAAGGAAAAGAACCGTGCATGCACAAAATGACCACCGGGGGCATTCTCCACATATGTGACCCTTTTCCAAAATGGTGGTGATGCTGCTGCGGCCATTTTAGAAAAGAATACACAGAACAGTCCAGTGACCATTTTGTGCAGCTGCAATAATTGCTTAAAATTATTATTTTTCATTTTAAAATAGTTTTAAAATGAAAAAGTTAATAAAAACAAATTGGTTTTTAATCAAAATAATAGATTTTTAAAACAGAAAGTAAAAGGCAAAACAAAAATGAATGAGATAAGTTTTGCACAACCCTACTATAAATACATAATCCTGAAAGGAGATTGCATAATAAATTATTGATTAGTACAATTCAGGAATCCTAAGTCATCTACTCTCTTTTTACCACATAGAAAAATCATGAGCAGCATTAAAGCAAATGGGATATAGTTGCTAACCATACGTTCTCCAATGGCAACCAGTAAATGCTAGTTTAACTGAGTGAAGTCATTTCAGCAGCCTTAAAATAAGTATACCTGGTAGACATAACTAACAATATATCACTGCTGAGTGTAAAACATAGTCCCTGGTAGACATAGCAATATATCAGTGCTCAGGCTTATTTAGAAGCTATGAAAGTGCCTTGTTTGTTGTAATACTATGACACAATGGGTTTTAACAGACAAAATGTTGCCCCACTTTCATCCCCATTACTTAATTTTTTAATTTATTATAAAAAATTTCTATCCTGCCCCTCCTGCCCACAGGGCAGCCCAGGGCGGCGAACATTACAACAAAGATAAAACAATAAAACAATTTTAAAAGTTAAAAATTTAACTTATATGCAGGGAAACAACCCCCCTAGCCCCCTCACACTCTACACACACACCCTCACCGAAAGCCTGGCGGAACAGCCAGGTCTTACATAAACGTCAAAATGACAGGAGAGTGGGGACTAACCCTGGATTCACTTGCTATTGTGTTGTGGGGCCACCAGATGTTTGGCCCAGGGCTGATCCACACAGAGACATAGCTGGAAGTTTCAAGGATGCCAATGCAGGCAACTCTGGGTAAATCTTGGGCAACACATTGCCCAAAGGCCATCTCATGTGTATTGGAGGGGGTCATGAGATGCTCATGTGACTGCTCCAAACTCCCTTGTCTGTTGGGCTCTGTGCATGTGTTCAGCACTATAGAGTTGCGGACAGCAGCTTAGGGTACCTGAGAAGCAAATTCAACTCTATGGTGGAGGAGAGAGAGAGAGAAGCGTGGACAGACCACGGCAGGGAGGAACACCTGCCCGTTTCATTTGGTCCTGTACGGAGCCTATGGGTGGTGTCGGTGGGGTGGGGGACAGAGTGAGCCCTCTTGTATGAAAACACCCAGGCTGTTTTTAGATGAGTTGGAGAATTTAGCAGGTTTTTAAATCCACTTTTAGAAAAGTTGCACGGGGAGCGTTTAGAACCACTGGAAGTCACCCAGCCACTATTTGAACAGCAGCTCGCACGTTAGTTCTAAAACCAGATTTATCAAAACCCACATGACTATCTAGCAGATATTTAAACCTGCTAGATTCCTCCACTCGTCTAAAAACGGTCCCAGTGTGTCAGATCATTGGCCCTACTTTTACCCCTTTGCACTGCTGTAAAGCACAAAGGGACAGTAAAAGTGCTTATCAAGCCATCTAGGGATTTCCAGATAGTGTAAACCCATCTTAGCAGCTTCTCTTATTCATACACACACAAATCACCTCCATCATTGCCACTTTCTTCTCTCCCAGAATTAGACATTCTGTCAATCAGCTAATAAAAATTATTTTAAGTGGTTACTTGCTTAAGCTTAAGTGTTTTGTACAGCATGTTTTTTACTTAGGTATGTTTAATTATTGTGTACTTTTGATATGTATAGTTGTCTATACATATCTTGTGATATGTATAGTTGTCATGGCTATTTGCCAGTACAATAAATAAATAAATAAATAAATACATTTAAATTTAAAATAACAGGTATGCACAATGATTCTATCATGTTATTTTGTTCAGCATTTACTATGCTTCAGGGTTGTGATTTTTTCAAAGGAATGAGGTAACATCCCAACTGAGTTTCAAAATTGACCATATTTACAATTTCGCATTCAGGTATGTTATCACAATTGATGAGTTAGAGGTCAGTATTGAAGTAATTGAAGTGCTACAAACAAAACCAAGGAGTCATTATGAACTCAGCAAGAGATAAGGAATAGCCTTAGCCATTAAAAGCAGTGACTAGTGAACCTCAGAAAGTTCAGAGATTAATTCTGAATAAACATCCAGTGTCTGGATACCAGCCAAACTTGATCTGAACTTAAAGACTTTGTGTTTGGGCTTCCAAATTGCCATATTGGATGTGAAGCAGAACCATAATTAATTGAAATCCCAAAGCAGGAGCTAGAAATCTCAAAAGAATGTGATTTATCATGTTATTTCTCATGCTTCGTTCTTCAGAAATACTGCAAAACATACTCTTGATGCCTTGACATATTTATTTCCTGTCCTGTTCAGGAGCAGCAGGTAGAATATAAAAGCAAGAACTGGTGGGGTGTGTGGAGATTTTGGTTTGAAGTTTATTTTCTTGAGCATCCATAAAAGTGAATAGGAAAGTACTTATTTTATCAAAATTCATTCAGTTCTGTGTATATTTGGTATCTGTATATTGGAGATTTCTGTGTTTGGAAGCAAGATACAAACAAAAGATACTTGGAATTAGGCTTAGCTCTTCCCAATAGTTATTTATCAATACTTATTCCCAATAGTCTTCATCAATAGACACGTCCACTGTATGAAAAACACTGATACAAGAATGAAAATGGCTGAATATATTTTATCCTCAGCTTTTATATTTTTTTTCTAAACAGACAAATGAGTGAGCGATATGATGATCTCTGAAGCTGGAGGCATGGAGGACAATTCTAAACCTTTTTAGGGAAGGTTATTGAATGGGAAATGGCTCGACTGCTTCAGGGGCATCTGGACCGGGTCAATTTCCTTGAACCCTCATAGTCTGGCTTTTGTCCGAGTTATGGCACGGAGACTGTACTTGTGGCCTTGATCGATGACCTCTCTCATGAGTTGGACAAGAGTCGTTTGACCTTTTTGTTTCTGTTAGATCTCAATTCTGTTGATCATGAGTTGTTGGTGACTCACCTGCAAGATGGCCAGGGATCAGCAGGACTGTTCTTGAATGGTTCCACTTTTTCCTGGCTGGAGAACCCAATGTGTGGTGCTGGGTGATTTTTCATCCTCTCCTCAGGATCTTATGAGTTGGGTCCCACAGGATACCATCTTATCCCCTATCTTATTCAATGTATATGCAGCCTTTGGGGGAGGTTGTCAGGGAGTTTGGTGTAAGGTGTCATCAATATGCTGATGACACCCAGCTATATCTCTCATTTTCATCTGACCCAGGTCTGGCAGTCTCGGTGCTTACCCGGTGTTTGTCAGCTGTGGGGGATTGGATGGGAGTGAGCTGCCTCAAGTTAAATCCTGACAAGACAGAGGTCATGGTTGTAGAGAAAGCCAGGGGACTGATGGCCCCCGTCATTGATAGGGGCATCCTCCTCTGGTATTTCATAGAGGTGTGCACCAGGGGTCCATGTTATTTTTATTTTTGTTTTTTGTTTTAGTTATTTAAATCTGTCATTTTTTTCTTAAATAAAATTGTCATTTTTGTTTTTGCTTTTGTTTTCATTTTCCATTGTTTTTAATGTAAAACAAATTTTCAGCTGTACCTTCTTTGTTTTTCACTATATTTGTCTGACACCTGTAGTGAATATACCTTAAATGGAAGGCACCAAGTGTACCAAATTCCAAAAGGAATAAAGGAATCCAATTTTAGAAGCAGTTGAATTATTTTATTTTCAAAAATCTTCATATACATACTTAGGTGTAACATTTTTGACTCACATTTAATTTAGATTAAACTTAGCACATGTATACCCCTTCCCATATTGACTATCTCTACCAACTTTCAGAAGGATTGAATAAAGGGTCTTTGTGTTATAAGCAATTAACTTATAACTGTATGTCTGGCTGTAACATGGGGTATTTTCAGATGTTACGAGATCACGCTCAACCACAGTGAACCACGCTCAACCCTGCGGCAAAGCCAAAGGGCCGTGAACGTCTGTTCGGCGCGCGCCAGATTTCATCACGCTCAATACCCACATGGGGTCAATTTCAACCACGCTTCCCAGGCTAGCCGGGGGAATATCCCGGGAAGCGTGGTCAAACAGACCCCCACCGGGAACCAAGGAAAAGTAACATCTGGACGTCAATCCCTGGGCGGAACCAAAGGAAACGAGCCCCAGCTGGGGACAAGGCACGCAGCGTCGCTGCCGGGCAACCAGCAAAAACACAACCACCGGAGGGAGATTTAAAGTGAAATCAGCAGTGGGATGGAGTGAGGAGGGAGGTGGAAGAGACCGGAGGCAGAGAAAGCGACACCGGCGGTGGAGGAGGTGGAGGAGGTGGACGCAGGGGCAGCAATGGAGGTGGAGGGGGCACAGGCGGAGGAGGGGGGCACAGGGGTTCACCCGACCAGGGAAGCGGCCCAGCAACAACACCCACAGCTGCAGGCGGGACACGATGCCCCCGGGGACAGCAGCCGGAACGGGGCAGGAGGAGGCACCCTGGAAAAGGGTACGGGGAACCGAGGGGAGGGGAGCACGGGGCCCCCCCAGGGGGGGCCAGGGCAACCCCAGGGGACCAGGAGGGGGGCAGGGAAGCCCCACGAGGCGACCCCATTGGCACCCAACCAACCACCCCCCTCATACCATCCCCACAGACACGGAAGATGGCCCGGGCGGACGAGCCCCAGGAGGAGCCCAGCCCTGCATGGCTGGAGGTGCACCCAGAGGACGAGGAGGAGCAGGAGGAGCAGGACAAGGACCAGGAGGAGGAGGAACAGCAGTGGGGACGCTGGAGGAAGGTGTACCACCGAGGGGGCCAGTGGGGCCTCCAGGAGACCCAGGACTTCATCCGGATATGGGGGACCCTGGAGTACCAGCTGGAGCTCGCCATCAACCAGCGGAATGAGCATGTGTACCAGGACATTGTGCGGGACATGGAGGTGGCAGGGCATCAGCGCACAGTGGCACAGAGTCTCTCCAAGGCCAAAGAACTCAAGAGGGGGCACAAGGCCATCCGGGACAACAGGCGCTGCGGACATGGGGCCCGCCCCGCCCCCTACTATGATGCCCTGCACTGCATCCTTCATATGAAGGGGTCCATAGTCACCCCACGGCTCGTGGGCAGTGCTGTGGTCCAGGCAGGGAGCGAGCCGAGTTACCCCCACCGCTCGCCGTCCGCCCGCTAGACACGGGCTCTGGGGCCCCGGACCCCCAGGAAGAGTGCCCAGGGACCGCAAGCACCTGCAGGGCCTCCCCGGAGAGCACCCAACCCCGGGCCAGCCCAGAGGAGTCCGATGCCGGCACCCTCACCACCTTCAGCCAGTGGTCCCTGGGGGAGCACTCCCATATCGAGGCGCCGGCTTCCGAGGGCTCTGAGACAGAGATTGAGGGTAAGCGGCCCTCCAGGACAGAGGGGGGCAAGGGCAGGGGGCTGTGGGGGGAGGGGCATCATCCAGAAAGCAGAGGAACAGGGGGAGTGCATGATCGAGGCTGTGGCCCGCATGGAGGCGGCCATCGAGCAGTCCCTGGAGCGGGTCGAGGAGCGGGACAGGAGGCTACAGGCTGAGGTGTGCCTGGAGCTGAGGTGGGAGCACAGGGAGCACAAAAGGCAGGAGGAGGTGCTCGGGGGCCTCAGGCAGGACATCCAGGCCATGGTGCAGGAGCACACAGCAAAAATGGACCGGTCCCACGACATCGGGACCTCCCTGCTCCTGCACGCCGGCACGATGTGTGCCTATGTGCTGGCAGGTGCACCCCCGGGCACCCTGCCTTCCCAGGTCCCCATGCCGGGCCCCTCGGCACCCCCATCCCCCGCCCAGGTTCCCCAGCCACCCCCACGCCCCCAGGGGCCGCGCATTCGCCTCCCAGTGCCCCCAGTGCTCCGGACGGTGCTTCCACCCCAGGGAACGGCCAGGGGTCCAGGCACAGTCTCCCCACCACCACCTGCCCCCCTGCCGGGCCAGGGGATGGCCCAGGACACTGCAGGGGACACAGACAGTGGGGGGGGAGGAGAGCTCCCAGAGCTCCATGGGCCCCAGCAGGCGCTCACGGGGATGGCCATGGAAGTGGGGGGGATGGTAGGAAGGGGGGAGGGGGAGGATGACCTGATGGGGGGTCACGGAAGGGGATAGGGTGATGGAGGTGGGGTGGCGGGAAAGGGTGATTGTGTGAACAGTGGGGGTAATAAAGGCTGCTGTCAGCAGTTCAGCTCACGCTCCAGTTTGTGGGGACCAGGACTGGGGGCCCAACTGTGCGGGGGCATGCCCAAGGAACCGGGTGTGGGGCCCCCAGGGGTGGGACTGCCCTCACAACGGCCCCCCCCGGGCGATATGTCTTGCAAGGGCGTTCCGGATCCGTTTGGTGTAACAGTACTCCCCAGGGTTCTCTGCGTTCATGTACAGGGGCACGGGACCGGTGGGCCGGTGGGACTCTGGGTACTCCAGGGCCACCCCCTCGGTCTCACAGACATTGTGCAGCACGCAGCAGGCACCGATCACCAGGGCCGAGGTCGAGACGGTGTAGTCCAGCCGGCCAGCTAGACTCCTCCAGCGCTGCTTGAGGGCCCCGAAGGCATGCTCCACCACGGTCCGGCTGGAACACAGGTGGGTATTGCATACAACCTCCACTGGGGTTCTCGGGATAGGGTAGACCTTCATCAGCCAGCGGGTGAGGGGGTGGGTGGGGTCCCCCAGGATACAGGGGGGCATCGGTACCCCCTCCATCCACCTCATGCCCATATCCATGAAGTCCCCCCTGGACATGCAGGCATAGAAGGGGGAGATGGTCATTATCCTGGTGTCATGGGTGCGGCCGGAGTTGCCCGTGTAGATGTCGTGAACCGGCCACGGTGGTCCACCACCCCCTGTAGGTGCAGGGAGTAGTAACCGTGCTGGTTCACATACTCCAGGCCCTCCCCGGCGGCCGGGCGCAGGATCTCAATGTGGGTGCCGTCCACGGCTCCAATGCAGTTGGGTAAGCCCCCGGCCGCGAAGCCCGTCATCACGGCGCCCTGGTCCACGAGCTGGATGGTTCTGTCCAGGAGCACGCCCTCCACTGCCTCGCACACATCCCGCATGATGCAGGCGACCGTGCTGAGCCCCACCCTGAAGTGCTGGGACACGGACCGGCAAGAGTAGGGAGTTGCGAGGGCCCAGACCCCAATGGCCACCCGCTGGATCATGGGGATGGGCTCCCGCATGGAGGTGTGCTCCCATTCCAGCCAGGGTGTGAGGAGCTCCGCTAGGCGCAGCAGGGTGCCCTTGTCCATCCGAAGGTGGTCCCTCCAATCTGCCTCCTCCCAGTGGGCCAGGGCCCGATCCCACCATGCCTGTGGGCGCTCAGAGACCAATAGGCTTCATGCTATGGGCATAACAAGCAGGGCATCCCAGCGGAGGGTCTCCCTTGCCCACAGGAGGCACCTCGCAGCCCTGCGGAGCACTGCGGGCCAGATCAGGCTCCGGCTGGCAGCCTGACAAGCCCCCCAGGACATGCGCTGTGCCTGGAGCCATGCACAGGCTCTACTGTGGGCATGGTGGGCCCGGAGGCCCCCTGCGGCCGTATGGGCCAGGGCAAAGTGCAGGTGGGTGTCCAGATGAACCTCCGCAGTCAGGAGGCGCAGCTGCTCGGTGTGATCATGGAACCACTCAGCTGCGAGTGCAAGGAACATCCAATAGCCAGCTGCCCTGTCATGTTCCATGGTGGTGGGGCCCCAGTGGGAGCCGGGAGCACTTATAAAAGGGCTGTGCTGGTGGGGCTGTCCGGGGGGTGGGCCCCTGGGTGGGCATGGCCCCCCCTGGCGGGGCTGGGGCCTGCGGCCTGCAGGTGGGCGCACTGGCGGGCGGAGCCCCTAGCCTTGCCCCTGCACGGGCTCGCGGGTCTGCGCATGCCCAGGACAGCTGCATTCCATCGGCTATCTCCACCGCCACCCCGGCCCCCCTCCCCATGCTGTTTGCTACAGGATGGCCTTGAAGGTGCGATTAGGCGTACACTGTGCTCGCTGTTGTGTTGTGCAGCTGTTACGGGTCTGCACCCCACACCTCGTGCTGTTGTGCTACAATGTTGTGGGCCGCGGGCACTTTCCCCATCCTGGGGGCCCCTTGGAACCCCTCCCAGCCCTGGAAGGTGTGTGTGCCCCCAGGGCTCTGTGTTATTCTCCCTGTCGTGCCGGACCATGGATGGCTGCCCATCCATGGGGCTCCCTCTCCCCGACCCCCTAGGGGCCCCCCATATCTGGGCCTTCTGCAAGACCATGTCTCTGTGCGACCTGTGGCTTACCCCAGCCGTGCAGCTGCTCCTGGGCACCCCGGGCAGCCATGCGGGTGCCTTTGAGAGCCTGAGCTCTGGACTGCGTTACTTCGGCTATGAGGTGAGCGCTCGTGATTGCCGGCTGCACTCGGAGGCCCTGGGGCTGGTTTGTTTCCCTGAGGGGTGCATCCCAGAGAAGCTGTGCTCTCATGTGCTCTGGCCCGGGTCCGAGACCGTGTTTGCGCTGGTGGTGTGCGGTCTGAGCACCTACGTGGAGTGCCTTGCTGAGGGTGGCCCTGCCTTGGCTGTGACCTACTTTTCCTGTGTTCACGGGGCCCGTGCATACCAGTGCACCCATGGGGCTCCGGCACACAGAAGACTCCGGAAGGCTTCCTCTGCCTGCTGTGTGTCGGAGCCTTCTGCGGTGGAGCTGTCAGCCCTGGTGGGTGTGTGGGCCCGTGTGGACATCCAGCTGGCTCTCACCATGCATGATCCCTTCGAGGCCTACTACCTGATCACCCACCACATGTCTGCGCAGGGGTACCACCGGGGCTTGCTGCATTGGCCCCACCTGGTTCACCGGGTGGGGCACCCGGGCCCCGGGGCTGCAGTGGCCCACGACGGCAGCCTGTGTCACCTACTGCTCCTCCCAGGCCCCCAGGTATCGTTCCCCCGTGTGGGCTCCCGCCCCAGGCCGGGGGGGGCCCAGTCCCCGCTGCCTGCTCCCCCCCTGCTGTCTCCACCGTGGTGTGCTCCCAGCTGCTTCGTGGGGCGCTGCTGCCCCTGCATGTGGCCCTGGGCCCCCTCCGTACCCTGCCCACCCCGGCTGCCATCCCGGTGCCTGGGTGTGGTGCTCTGTGTGGCCTCTCGGCCCGCCCATGTGCAGGGGTGGGGGGAGTGTCGCTGGACCTGCATCAGGGCTCCTCCGGACCTGTCAGCCCTCCATCTGCCCCTCTGTGACTGTGCGGCCACCGTTCTCCTCCTGGACCCTCCCCGCCGGGCTCGCTGTGCAGTGCAGGCCCCCATCGTGCCTTGTTCCGGGGGTCCCGGCCCCCCCTGTCCGAGACTGGCTCTGTTGCTGTGGGGCGCCTCTGTGGACTGGGGTGCTGTGGGGGTGGGGGTTGCTGCTGCCTGTGCCCTGCCCCTTAGCTGTGCCCCCCCCTCGTCCCTTCCACTGTTCCTTGTGCTATTTTCCGGGCACACCTGCCCCCCTTCCCGACCTTTCCCGTGTGTGCATGTGTGCGTGAGTGTGTGTGTGTCTGTGTGTGTGCGCACGCACGCGCCCGGGCATGTGGTCTTGCAGTGTGTCCCACTGCGGGTCCGCTGTGTGTGTGCGTGTGCTGTGTGTGGTACCTGAAAGCTTGTTATCGCTTTTCCCCCTCCCTTCCCATTTCCCTTGTGTGGGCGTTCCCTTTTGTGCCGTCTGGCTTCATTTGCCCTTCGGCGGCCATGTCCGTGTCCCATCCCTGCCCGGTGCCTTCTGGGAGTTTTGACCATGGCTGGGGATCGGCTGCACGTCTGTTGTGCTGCCCCGGTCTGTGATGGGTCGACCCGGTTCCCGGCTGTGGTCCCGGTCCCGTCACGTCTGTTAGGGGCTTTTCTTCACCCCGGGGCATGGTTGTTCTGTTTCCCCCCCCCCCCGGGGGTTCACCGTGGTGAACTGCCCGCCCATAATATCTGAAGTCACCCATGGTTGTAGATCAAAAAGTATACATAAAATTTTGCAGGCCTGTATATCATACTTTCATGATCATCTCTGACAAATATCATAAAGATGTGATAAAGGGTCCCAATTTTATATGCCTGCACAGGCATATATGGCTGTTCGCCCAGGCCTTTGGGGAGAAGGGAGGAGGGGGGGTTAGGGTGTTGGCTCTCCCCTACCTTTACTTTTTGTTTCCCAATCCTGTTTTAAGTTTAAATTTGTTGTGTTGTTTTTAAAAATGTTTTTATTGATTGTTTTTATTATTATTATTATTATTATTATTATTAACAAATATTTATATAGCGCCAGCAGTGTACCTGGCACTTTACAAAGTAATAAAATAGACACGGTCCCTGCCCCTAGGGCTTACAATCTGAGAGACAGGAGCTGGGGGAGAGACTTAGGAAGGGGAACAGAGGGAGAGACAAGGGGTCTAACATTCATGAAGATGCGAGGTCTCAAGTGCACGTACTTGGCTTGGTTACGATGAGAATGACAGCAGGCAGGTCCATGTTGCAAGGATAAGGGTAAACCGATCGTAGGTATAGGAATAGTGGCTCAGCAGGATAAAGAGTCAGACAGAGCAGAGCGAAAGAGGTGAGTTTTAAGGAGAGATTTGAAGGTATGAAGGGAGGGGGCAAGGCGGATGTGGACAGGGAGGGAGTTCCAGGCATGGGGGGCAGCAAGTGAGAAGGGACGAAGGCGCTTAGGGGAGCAGGGAAGGCGTGGAAGGGTGAGAGAAGGGACAGAGGAGGAGCGAAGTGCACGGGCTGGAGTATGGAGGGCGATAAGTGCAGAGAGGTAGGGGGGAGCAAGGTTGTGAAGAGCTTTATAGGTGAAGACTAGGAGCTTGTGCAGGATTCGTTCAGGAAGGGGAAGCCAGTGAAGCGAAGAGAGGAGGGGCTGCACATGGTCGAAGCGACTGGCGAGGTAGATGACCCTGGCAGCAGAGTTTTGGACAGAGATGAGGGGAGAAAGGTGAGACCGGGGAAGGCCAGTGAGAAGGAGGTTACAGTAATCGAGGCGAGAGATGACCAGAGCATGAACAAGAGTTTTGGCAGACGAGACAGAGAGAAAAGGGCGAATCTTAGCAATGTTATGGAGGGAGAAGCGACAGGATTTAGCAACAGAGTCAATGTAGGGTTTAAAAGAAAGGGGTGAGTCAAAGATGAAGCCTAGGCTACGGGCTTGGGGGACAGGCAGGATGGTGACTCCATCAATAGTTATTGACAGTGAGGAAGGAGAGGAAGGATGAGGGGGGAAGATAAGGAGTTCAGTTTTAGCCATGTTGAGTTTGAGTTGACGTTGAGACATCCAGGTAGAGATGTCAGAGAGACAGTTGATGAGACGAGCTTGAACAGAGGGAGAGAGAGAGGGAGTAGAGAGATAGAGTTGAGTGTCATCAGCATAGAGGTGGTATTGGAAGCCATGGGAGGCAATGAGTTTGCCTAAGGATGAGGTATAGATCGAGAAGAGGAGAGGGCCAAGAACAGAGCCTTGAGGAACACCAACTGAGAGGGGGAAGGAGGAGGAGGCGGAGTTGGAGAGAGACACATTAAAGGAGCGGTCAGAGAGGTAGGAGGAGAACCAGTTATGGACAGAGCCACAAAAGCCAAGGGAGTGAAGGGAATCCAGCAAGAGTGAGTGGTCAACAGTATCGAAGGCAGCAGAGAGATCAAGGAGGACAAGAATGGAATAGAGACGTTTAGATTTAGCCACCAGAAGATCGTTGGTGATCTTAGCGAGCGCAGTTTCAGTAGAATGAAGGGGGCGGAAGCCAGATTGGAGGGGGTCAAGGGAGGAGTTGGAGGATAGGAAGTCAAGGCAGCGGGAGTTTTATGAAGCTGTACATCGCCCCGAGATGCCATAGGCATGGGGGGCTACTCAGAAACGTTCAAAATAAATAAATAAATAAAAATAAATGCAGAGAAGGAGCCTGTGCCAGGGATTCTCTTACGTGTCACTGTGGCATAAGATCGGTCTGTGATGCCATTGACCAGCAGAAATGTCAACCAAATATCCTCATTCTCTGCTGTGACATCCCAACTTTTCTACCCAACTTGTTACTAGGAAATCGGAAGCATTTGTTTAGGTAAGCGCCAATAGAGATTCTCTTATGTCCTCTGTCACAGTGCTGCAGGTTGTAATTGTGATGATAACTGACCATCCTGGATGTGTAAACTATGTCTTCTGAGTTCTGGGATGCTATCCCCAAATTCCCAGTTATGTCCCTTCTATGCCCGTCTGAGGGCCACCCCCTATGCTCACCTCGAAGTCACTACCGATTGGTCCTGTAAAGCTGGAAGCATGCAGTAATTGGCCAGTGAATGTGTCTGTCAGTCTTTTGGGTTGCTCCACATCCTCCCTCCTACAGCCTCTCTCCCCCTGCCATGCAGGTGCCTGCCTCTGACTAGTACTCCATGTGCTGCTATTTATCTGAATAACGGTTTTCAAAGGGACAACTTCAATTGCTTATAATATTGGGGCCCTTTATCAAATTATCCTGTACTTTGCCATGGATGACAGGGAATGTATGTGATACATTCTTGACAAATATCTTGTAAACAGGATGGAATCTAAAAATGTTACAGCTGTAAATGTATTTTCAAGTTAATGTCTTATAACATCAGGACCCTTTTATCCAAACTTTCTGAAAATTGGCAGGAGTGTTAAGCTTTTGGAGGGACATATTATTTACAGGTGTCATGAAAATTGTACAGAAGATAAAGAAGTTGTAGCATGAATGTGTTTGGAGCTTTTATTAAAATCACTATGTTCAATTGCTTCTAACATTGGTTCCCTTTATCTAATTGATTCAAAAAATTGGTACACATGGTGCCCTCCATTGGGGGTACATCTCTTTAAGTGTCACAAGAATTGAATAAGAAACAAAAAAGTTATAACTGGAAATAGGTTTTTCAGTTTTTTCCCTTTATGTCAAAAACAAAATGTCATTTTTGTTTCTATTTTCATTATTATTATTTGTCGTTTTCATTTTTGCAATAACGATAATGAAAATGACAATTTTTGGTTATTGTTTTTGTAATAACTAAAGCAACATGCACACCCCTAGTACCTCAGGTCCAGAGTCTGGGGGTGCTCCTGGATCTGCCGCTCCACCTGGATGTCCAGGTGACTGCTGTGGTGAAGGGGTCATTCTGCCATTTATATCTGGTACTCCAGCTTTGGCTGTATGTTTCGGACTCGGATCTGGCCATAATTGTCCATGCTTTTATTACCTTGAGACTGGACTACTGTAATGCGCTCTACATGGGTCTACCCTTGGTGCTGATTCAGAGACTGCAGCTTGTGCAGAATGCAGCGGCCCATCTCCTAATGGGGATGGGTAAATGTGAGAACATTACACCAGTGCTTTGCTCTCTGCACTGGCTGCCTATAGTCTTCTGGGACTAATTCAAGGTGTTGATGTTGACCTTTAAAGCCCTAAATAGAATGGTTCCCACCTACCTGCAGGACCGCCTCACCCTCTGGATCTTGGATCAGTCCCTGCGGTTGGCCAGGGGTGCACTCCTTGGGGTTCCCCAGGTTTTCTGGGTGTCAACCATGAGGAGGGCATTTTCTGTGGCTGCACCGTGACTGTGGAACCCCCTCCCATTGGAGGTCTGCTTAACCACCAACCTCCCTTCTTTCCGTGGACAGTGTAAGACCTGACTGTTCCACCGGGCCTTTACCAGCGGAGATAGGGTGTGTGGGTGGGTTGGGTTAGGGAGGGTTTGGGTATGGGCTATTTTAATGTGAGGATTTTAGGTTGCTTTTAATTGTATTTTAGTTCTTATATTTTTAAAATGGTGTTAGCCACCCCGAGAGGCTTATAGCAGGAGGGGGCGGCACATACATTTTAATAATAAATAACTAGTTTCAGGATATAACATGGGATGGAATAACTATTCCCCCATTTGGTGAAAACTAGTGTGATGGTGCTAGGGTGCTGCCAGGACTTACCCCCTCCAACGTTGGGCTGCCGCCATGACTGAGAGTTGGCTGGGACCCCAAATTAACATGAGCCTGACTGCTGGGGAGGGTGGGGAGATGCATTGATGTGCATCTGCCTGTTCCCTTCCCACGCTGCATCCAGAGGCCAATCCCCATCCCTGTCAGGCAGCCATGGTGGCCAGTCATGGTCGCCACGGTGCCAGGCACCAGCAGGGACTCCAGGCTATTTATTTATTTATTTATTTATTTATTTCCAACATTTATATCCCGCCTCTCCTGCCTAAGCAGCTCGTGGCAGCTTACAAGACTTGGGTGAGTAAAGTGGGTTTTCAGATGTGAAAGTCCATTTTACTCCTGGTCGGGTGGCCGGATCCCAGCTGTGGTGGCAACTACTAGCTTGGTCTGAGACTCCAGATTTCCCTGAATCACAGTCAGGGCTACCCACCACCATGGCTGGGACATATCCCGTGCAAACCTCTGGTGGCCGCTTCCCAGTCACTTTCTAATTTGACAGTGACCCCCATGCCAAAGCAGGGGAAACCCTGGCAAAAAGGGCCACTGTCACATTTGAAAGCACCCATTGACCTGCACCTGGAGATTGACAAGGGAAATTCTACCCTGTTGATCCTGTCAGCGGCCTTTGATACACTTGACCACGAGGTGTTGTTGACATGACTGCAGGATCTGGCAGGGGTGCGCAGGACCCCACTTGAGTGATTTCGCTCCTTCCTGCTGTGGAGATCCCAGAGAGTGGTGATGGACGATTGCTTGTCATCCTCTCGGGACCTCCCATGTGGGGTCATGGAGGGTTCTATTCTGTCTACCCTCTTATTCAATGTGTTTATGGAGCCACTGGGTGAGGCTATTCAGAGGCTTGGGGTGAGGTACCATAAGTATGCTGATGACATTCAGCTCTACCTCTCCTTTTCATCCAACCCAGGCCCTGAAGTTTCAGTGCGTACCCGATGCCTGGCTGCTGTTGAGAACTGGATGAGAATGAGTCAATTGAAGCTGAATCTAGATAAGACTGAAGTAATGATGGTTGGACAACCTTGTGACCTCAAGGAGATTGGGACTCCTGTTATTGATGGAATCTGACCCCCTCTGGTTGATCAGGTTCGCAGCCTTGGAGTGCTTCTGGGTCCCTTGCTGTGCCTGGAGCACTTTTTAACAACTCTATCTGGTGAGGAGGTTGCAACCTTTTCTTTCTGATTTGGAACTGGCCACATTTGTTCATGCTTTCATCACCTCCAGGCTAGATTACTGCAATGTACTCTACGTAGGGTTGTCCTAGTTGACTGTTCAGAAGATGCAGCTGGTGCGGAATGTAGTGACGTGCCTCCTTTTGGGGACAAATTGCTGGGAGTATATTACACCAGTGCTGTCAAGTCTTCACTGGCTCCCTATAGTTTTCTGGGCACAATTCAAGGTGCTGGCTTTGGCCTTTAAAGCCCTAAATGGTCTGGGCCCCACATATCTAAGGCCTGTCCTTCCATGTCCCATTGCAGTGCCTGCAATCTTCCGGGAACACCTCCCTCTGGGTACCATCTGGGTATTTTCAGACGTAACGAGATCACAGTGAACCACACTCAATCCCGTGGCGGGGCCAAAGCACCATGAATGTCTGTTTCGTGGGTGCCAGATGTTCACCACAGTCAATCCCCACCAGGGGTCAAAATCAACCACACTTCTGGAGGTCCAGCCTGAACCATGTCCAAAAGTGTGGTCAATGCAATTCCTACCAGGAAACAATAAAAAGCAACATCTGGTCAGCAACCACAAGCCGGAATCAACCAAAATGATTCCCAGCTGGGGACAAAGCATGCAGCGGCACTGCCAGACAACAAGCAGCTACATGGGCCACAGAGGGAGATTTAAAGGGGACACAGCAGCAGGGGGACGTAGCGGGATGGAGAGAGGTGGAAGGGAGAGGAGAGCGGAAGGCAAGAGAGCAAAGGAGGAGGAGGAGGAGGAGGAGTAGCAGGTGGAGGAGGCACAGGCGGAGGAAGGGGTAGTGCTGCACCTGCAGGTGGTGGAGGGACAGCCACAGCAGCAGCAGCCGGGACAGGCAGCCCTGGAGATGGCAACCAGACCAGGGGAATGAGGCACCCCAGAAATGGGTAAGGGGACTGATGGGGGGGGGACCCAGCAGCACAGGAGCACCAAGGCGGGTGGCCTGGGCAGCAGGAGGGGGGAAGGGGTGGGGCTGTGGGACAGGGACAAAACAACAGCTAACCCCCCCATGACCCACAGACACGGAAACAGGCCTGGGATCCCGAGCCCCTGGAGGAGAAGGACACTGGCCAGGAGGAGGAGGACCCGGAGGGCCCACATGGGAGAAGGCCCTACCATCGAGGGGGGCACAGGGAAACACAGGACTTCATCTGCATCTGGGGGACCCTGGAGCATCAACTGGAGCTTGCAGACAATCAGCGGAATGAGCACATCTTCCAGGAGATCATGCGGGACAGGGAGGCAGCGGGGCATCACAGGACCGTGGCTCAGTGCCTCTCAAAGGTGAAAGAGCTAAAGAGCGGGTACAAGTCCATATGGGACAACAACCGGTGGTATAGCCACGGAGTCCCAACCGCCCCCTACTTCGACGCCCTGGACCGCATACTCCATATGAAGGGTTCCATCATCACCCCATGCCTCGTGGGGAGTGCTGTGGTCCAGGGCATGGAAGGGCTGAGGTATCCCCTCCCCTCACCGCCCCCATTGAGGACATCAGCTCTAGGGCCCCTGCCTCCCAGGAGGAATGCACAGGGACCTCGGGGACTTGCAGGCTCCCCACAAGCACCAGCACCAGCAGCCCCAATCCCGTGTCCAGACCAGGAGACTCCGAGGCAGCTGCATGGAGTGGTATTCGTGTCTGTTAACATATTCCACGGCCTCCCCAGCGGAGGGGCAGAGGATCTCTATATGGGTGTCATCCACGGCGCCCATGCAGTTGGGGAACCCTCCAGCCGCGAAGCCAGCCATCATGGCCGCCTGGTCCACCAGCTGGATTGCTTGGTTCAGAAGCAAGGCTTCCATAGCCTTGCAGACGTCTCACAGGATCCCAGCAATGGTGCTCACCCCGATGCCGAAGTGCTGTGAGACAGACCGTCAGGAGTTGGGAATTGCTAGTGCCCAGACCCCGATGGCCACCCAGTGGACCATGGGGATGGGGGTCCATATGGGGGTGTGCTGCTGCTCCAGCCAGGGTGTTAACAGGTCCGCGAGTCACAGTAGGGTGCACCTGTCCATCTGAAAGTGCACCCTCCAGGCGGCCTCATCCCACTGAGCCAGCAACCAGGACCACCACCCCTGTGCCTGCTCTGTGACCCGTAGCCACCGGTCAATGGGCATAGCGAACAGGGCTGTGCACCCTATGGTCTCCCTCCACCATTGGAGGTGCTCAGCCAGCCGCCTCATGGAGCAATGCGCCCCTCTCCCGGCCATGGAGGAGGGTCTGCCGGGCCACCTCGGACACCCACAGGGCACTGAGCCAGGCCATGGAGTGCCTGTGGGCATGGTGGGCTCTGAGGCTGTAGTGGCACTCTGGGCAATGGTAACCCACAGGCGGGTGCCCAGGTGCACCTCAGAAGTCTGGATGCGCAAGAGATCAATGTGTGAGTGTTACCACTCTGCGCAGACGGCTAGGTTAATCCCACAGGCGCCCAACAGGCCTAGCTCCATGGTGCATGTAGCCCCAGGTGGGGGGCATCCGGCCCAGTTATAGGCCATGGCATGTGTAGCCCTACCCCCGAGTTGTGACCCGAGGCCCTGCCAGGGACCCCAGGTTCAGTTATGGGTGGTCCCCCTCCCGGCTACCTGGGCAGGCTTCTGCAGGGCGGCCATGACAGGGAGATGGGGGTGGTCCATTCAGCGCACCTGCTGTCCCTGCAAGGGGCCTGGTGCATGGTCCAGCCTGTGCCTGGGCGCGTGCGGTCTGCAGCTGTATTCCTGCTGTCATCAACCTCCCACCTCTCAGTGTAGCCAGCCTGTTGTCCTCGCCGTCCTGATTAGTGTGTGGGCTGTAATGTCTGTGAGCTCTGTTACAGCAAGTGTGCTGGTTCCGCACCCCACGCCTCACTCGCTTGCCATGCCATGTTGCGGCCGGTGGCCTTATCGGCTGAACTTGAGGCCCACTTGCATCCCCTCCCATCCCTACAGGGATTGTGGGGCCCCTCTGTCCTCGCAATTAGTTTCCTTTGCTTCTTGGACCATGGCTGCCTGCGCTTCCACCGGGCTCCTGGCTCCCAGCACCCATGGGGCCCCGCATTGCTGGACCTTCCGCGAGACCATGGCCCTGTGTGACCTGTGGCATTCCCCGACCATGCAATTGTTCCTGAGCTTCCCGGACCACCTGTCCGGTGCCTATGAGAGTCTGAGAGATCGGGGCTGTGCTACTTTGGCTATGAGGTGAGCACCCGCGATTGCCGGCTGCATGCGGAGAACCTGGGCCTGATTCCCTTTCCTGATGGACGTGTCCCAGAGATGAGCTGCTTGCATGTGGGGTGGTCAGCGGCAGAGACCATGTCTGTTCTGTCTATGTGCAGCCTGGCCACCTACATGGCCTGTCTGAATGAGGGGGCCCCTGCCCTGGCCGTGCCCTACTTTGGCTGTGTTCACGGGGCCCACGGGTACCAGCGATCGCATGGGGTGGTGTATCACCGGATGTTAGAGCTCGGTCACCTTCCGTGGCCCCCTGCTGATGACTATGGCTTGTCCGAGCCCACCGATGCAGAGTTGGTGGTGCTGTCCAGGGTGTGGTCCTGTTCTGATGTGCAGTTGGGGCTCGCTGTGCAGGATCCCTTCGAGGCGTACTACCTGGTCACCCACCACGTGTCTGTGCTGGGCTACCATCGGAGCATGATTCAGTGGCTCCACTTCATTCACCTGGTGGGCCACCCGGCCCCGGGCCCCTTTGTTGCCCCCTGCAGTTGGCTGTGAGGCCTCCTGTGCCGTGCCCAGGTTGGTGGCCCCGCGGAGAGCTCCTGCCTCCTCCCTGCTGCCGCGGACTGCTGCCTGCTTCCTCCATCATGTCCCGGCCTTGCAACTGTGCTGCCTGTGTCCCGGGATTCCACTGCCCCTGCCTGTGGCTCCAGGCCCCCTCCATGACCCCCCCTGTTCGTCTCTGCAACCGGTGCTCCCCTCCATGGCTGCCTTCTCCTGTGGCCGAGTCCTGCTCTCCTTGCCTCCACCCAACTCCTCGGGTTGCTTCTGACCTTCCTCATCCACCATCGCTCCCTCCTGTGCCTGTGACCCCCCCCCCCTTGGATGCCTATGTGACCGTGGGGTTCTGAGGCCCCTGGTCTTCACCTCCTGGAATCCGCCTTGGGGGGTATGTGCATCTGCGGACCACCTGCACTGCTCCAGCTTGCCTGAATCCCCTCCATGGCACCCCTGCTTGTGCTTGGGGTGCCTTTTTGCTTCCTGGGTCATTCCCAGGCCACTCCCTGTTCTGGGTGGCCTCCCCCATGTCTGTGGCTTGGCCTTTCACCCCCCCATTCCAGGACTTCCTGTATAGCCGTGGAGGTGCCCGTACAGACTGTGCTGTTGTGGGGGTCCTGGTTGCCATTTCCCGTGTCCTGGGCAGCCCCTGGCCCAGTCCCGCCCTCTTCCCTGTCACTGGCCCTCCCTCCACCCTGTGCCCATTGTGACATGTGTGTTGTCTGTCCCGCTGTGTCCCCCCTTCCCTTCCTTTCCCATGGGGGGGTGTCTGCACCTGGGTGTGTGCACCTGGGTGTGTGTTTGTCCACTGTGCCCTCATTGTCTCTGTGCATGCTGTCTGTGTTGCCACGACAGCTCTTCTCCCTCTTCCCCCTCCCTTCCTGTTTCCCTTGTGTGGGCGTTCCCTGTAGATGCTTTTGGCTTCCTATGCCCTCAGTCAGCCATGTCTGCCTCCCACCCCTCCCTGGTGCCTTCTGGGTGTTTTTACCACAGCCGGGAATCAGCGTCACATCTGTTGCACTGCCCTGGCCCATGGTCTGATGGCCCGATTCCTCGCCGTGGTCCCGGGCCCGTCGCATAAGTTCAGGGCCTTCCTGGACCATGGGCAGTGGTTGATCGGTTCACCACCACTGGGAATGCACTGTGGTGACTCGGGACTGTGTAACATCTGAAATTACCCTCTGTTAGCCTTGTTCACACTAGGGCATTTTGCAGAAAATGTGCTATGTGGAGTGTTTGTTTGTGTTTGTGTGTAGGTTTGTGTGAATAGTCATGTTGTCAGTAGTATGTCTTCATTCTAATGGTTATAGTTAACAAAGTATGGATTCAAATCCAGCAACAAGGCTAGAGTTACCATTTATTTTGGCATAATGTTTTCTTAGTGCACTATAACAGAAAACTATGTAAACTGCTTGCTTATGCAAATATTGGTAGCAAATATGACTTTTCTTGTGCTCTTGGAGTGATTAAGCAAACCTGCATGAGAAACAGAAATAGGGGAGAATAATTTTCTCCTTTGGCAGGAAAACATTAGTTTCACTCAATATCTCTAAGAACTTTGGAAGTAAATATCCTGTACAACTAATATGACTGCAGCCAAGGATAGACTTTTTATTTTCCATTTAACAGATGATGCAATGTGAATACATACATGGGCATTTCTGTTTCTTCCTTTTAAATCTTTTATTAAAACTACATTTTCTTTAATGTCCTGCAGATGGTAAGAGGTTTTTTGTCTGGGTGCCGCGGATTCTCGTGCCCGTATGCTTGATACCAATGACAAAGGGGACATGGAAGATACAGTTGATTTGAAGCATCCTGAGACTCTTAGGCCATAGTCCAGAAACTATTTGACTACAATGGGACTTAGCAGTTCAAGGAGTTCCCAGATTACAGCCATAGTTTGGGGTTGAGCTGGAAGATTTTGCAAACAGTCTTTCATCAGCCCAGTGAAATTTTATGACTGATCTGTAATCCACAAGGAAAAGGGATTGGTAATGGAAACATAAAAGCCAACATAACCTTAAGTAAAATAATAATTGCACGAATTTCCCCATGAATGGTGTATTTTATTGGGTCCTTCACTGAGCTATTTAGATGAAGTGTTGTTTGACATATAAATTAGAGACAATACTATGGTTTTATTCTTATTTGGCTGTAATGGCTCCATCTGAGGATAAAAAGCAAATGTAGGTAATACTGCAGTGTTTAACACTTAGTTCATTGAAGCATTAAATGTTATAAAAAAGTGACCTTCAAAGCATTCTCATATGGGAAAAAATCTACTTTGTTTCTCATGCACATAGATCAAGGGAGAATTAGTTGCTAATCTGGACTTCCTGATGTAATCATCCAAATCAAATATTTGGTTACATTTTGTGGAAGATAGCTCTTCTATTCCCATTGCTCAGTGGCAGCACAGCTGAGCTAGAACTAAAAGAAAAGATGGACCAAATCTTTTGCCAGTGCAAACTGGTGTAGCTCCATTGTAATCAGTGTAGGTATACTCATTTACACCAGCTGAGAATATGGCCTAAGAGTCTCAGAATGCTTCAAATCAACTGTATCTTCCATGTCCCCTTTGTCATTGGTAAAGTCATTGTCATTGGTTTGTCATACAGGCACAAGAATCCGCAGCACGCAGACAAAAAACCTCTTACCAATCTGCAGGACATAAAAGAAAACATAATTTGAATAAAAGATTTAAAAGGAAGAAAGAGAAATGCTATATTTGTCAAAGCGCATGAGCCAATAGAGCCCCATTGAAGCCAGAAGGCCTCCACATGTGAAGTTGTTTTGGGCACTGCAGGCTACCAGTCCAATCCCCAAAGCATCTTATTGGTGCAAGCCTCTTTGCAATGAATGGGGTGTATGCTGTTAGCTTTTAAAACCTACACACAAAAGATCCCATAGCCTAGAGGTGGTGCTTTGTATTACCCTCTTGGGATAAATCAATTTACTGAACTATCAATTATTATAAGGAACAGCTTCAGAGAAAAATTCCTGCTCCCTCAATTAAGCCCCAGTCCTGCAAGTTATCTTATAAAGATAGATCTCTGTGCCCATGTGGTGCTCCACTGAAGCTAGTGAGTCTTTACATGGGAAATGGGGCTCATTTGCATGGTTACAGGATTGGGGTTATAGGCAGCCGTAATTTTCAGGCAGCGGCAGCTGCCTGAATACTTAAATGTACAGCCACTCTTCATTATAAACAGGTGACTGTTGAAGCCCCAATTTTGCAAAAACCGCTTGACCTACGTTTCTGAAAATTTCATCATGGCTGTAAATTGTGAAGACCATCATATCCACAAAGTTTATAAAATATCCATCAGGAAAATAAAAAGTTATTGCAGCTTAAACGTTAATTGCTTGTGGTCAAAATTCATACTGGCCTCGTGCATTTGAATCATCAATATCTCCTCCCCGTGGAGGAGTTGAGCCCCCAAACTTCACAGGCTTTGAGAATGGGATCAACAAAAAGTGCTTCTAAAATATTATATTGATTGATACA
>QEPC01001396.1:150359-164679 GCA_003113815.1 Sphenodon punctatus
CCCCGGCCCCTCCCACTTTCCCCGCCGGGATCCCCCCGGCACGTCTGTTGGGCCGTGCCGGGGTGACCCCGACGGGGAACGAAGACGGTCGTTACGGTACGGGGCCAACGGCCGCCGTAACGTCTGAAAATACCCCTACTGACTCCAGCTGAAGGTAACAGTGATTCACAAGGTTTGGCTCAAATTGGGGACCTAGAAGCAGTGGAGACACTGCTAACTTAGGGTATTTTCAGACGTTACAATCCCACAGTCAACCATGGTGAATGCCCACATGGTGAGCAAGGAACTGTAATATCTGTTGGCCCGACAAGAGATTCCTGCCAGATGTTCACCCCCGTGAATCACGGGCGGGAATCTCTTTGACCATGCAAATGGCAGTCCTACCCGGACCATCGCCGTTTGCATGGTCAAAGAGATTCCCGCCCATGATTCACGGGGGTGAACACCTGGTGGGAAGCTCACATTCAGGCCAACAGAAGTTACATTCCCATGCTCAACCACAGGGATTTCACCGTGGTTGAGCGTGGAATCGCAACGTCTGTCCCCTGACCACGGCCTGGAATCAGCAGCCGTGCCCGCCACTGATTGTGGGCCATGGTCAATGCCCTGGGGGGCAGGCTGACGCTGTGACCACATTGACCATGGCGCCCGCCTGTTTCCCAGAGGGTGGGTGGCCTAGGGAGTGTGGGGGGTGGGACTGTGCGGCCGCATGTTGAGCTGTGCAGCCCTGTCCCCTCCCCCGATTCCCTGCCAGGATCAGCCAGAACGTCTGTTGGCTGTGCCGTTTTGATCCCAGCAAGGGATCAATAGGTGATTCCTTGATGGGGCCAATACTGGCCCCATCACGTCTGAAAATACCCTTATTTGAAGTTAGCAGGACATAAGTCTATGACCCTAAAATTCTTGTTACTAAGGATAAGCTGAATTGCCACCCCCAAGCATTCAGAATCTTAAGTCAGGCCACATTAAAATCACATGTTCAAAAAAAGAGTAGGGGTTAATTATTTCTTGGGTGAAAACAGACATGACACTAACCACCCTCTAACCACCATTGGTGGTTATTTATGCATGTTGCAGGGCTGTATTGGTGCCCTATGCAGCCCTGAAACATGCATAAATGACCACCAAGTGTAGTTAAAGGGTGGTTAACGTCATGTCTGTTTTCACCCGTAGTTGCCATATTTTTTGCACAATTAAATGGAATGATGTTTCTAAAACCACAGGGGATATAAAACCTTATATTTTGTTAAGACTAATGCAGGGATTCTCATATAATGACCAGAAGCTGGAGTTTTAGGAAAAACTAAATAGTTAGAGACTTGTGATTAAAAAAACAACAAAATAATTTGCAAGAGGCAGCAACATTGGATTAAGAGATGCAGCTCTTTCCATTTATTTTTTTTCCCCCCCTGTGCATTGAAAGTATTTGCACTATTCCACCCCCTCCCTTCAGCGGATCTGATCCTGCAAGATACCACCATCAAGCATTGAATTAAGGGGGAGTCTCTTGTACAAAGCAGCTTGCAGGATCAGGGTCATCCTGTACCATCAGGGGAACAAACTACCACACCAACACAAGAGAAGAAAACATTTTAATGTTTGGCAAAGTGATTTCAAGTCTTCAAGAACTTGCAAAAAATCCAGCATAGGATCAGTAGTTGCTTTAATTCACTTTCCCTGCTCCTGGCCCCTACCCCACACCCAGGGGGGATGTTGGAACACTGCAATCAACAAACACCAGTCACCTTGCTTGCTTGAGTTGCTTTTTGCCGCACCACCCACTCTAGCACCAGCAGCCACCTCTCTTCTCCTGACTCCAGTCTGCCTTGTGCTGCTGCTGCTGCTGCCATGCACATGCTATAGATCCCACGCTGTGCAGGGTGGGTGAGACAACACTCAGTTCAGCTTCAGAAGGTTGCTACCTTATAAACATGGTTATTCGAGATGGCTCTAGACATTCTCACATTAGTGAGAAATGAATGTCCAAATGTGAGAATGTGCAGAACCATCTCGAAGAACCTGAACTTTTCCTACATGTGAGGGGAGGGATGGGGGCTTCAGGCCACATGTATGCTTCTGGTGAGGTGGGGCAGGGCCCACATGGCATTCGGGGCCAGGTTCAGACAGGCCAATTTTTAAAAAAAATAAAAAAAATTAGTAGGGCTTCACGGAGATGCATCATGGTGGCAGTGGGCTCAGGTTGGCCTGGCCCTGCCTGGTCACAGTGGCAGCAGTGCCAGCAGAGCAGAAGCAAATTTACTTAACTGGTCCACCAGGTGGTACCAGGCGGCTTGACTTTTTTTCTTGTTTTTCACAAATCAGGTATTCCCGCGGAAATCAGGCGACACAGAAACCAGAAGTGGAAAATTTCAGGAGCCATTACCATTCTCCAGGCAATGTGGAAAGACTGAATAACCAATGGAAGGTTGATATTACTACTGCCATATTGGTATGGAATGACAAAACGGGAGCAGCAGCTTTTGCTACAGGTCTAACCCCCTGCATTAGGTCGTGCAGTCAGGGAAGATTTTGGATAATGAGTTTAGTGAGGATGGTACCTGTGAGCAGCAGTCTGCCCGCAGTTTACATTAATATAACTTGTTGGACCTGGGAGGGGAAAGTTCCCTCCCCAGAAAACTGTGAATTGAATTGGGATTTGAATTGAATAAAGAGTGCGGTCATTAAATTCCCAATTACGTGTTGGTGTCTTCCTTCTGGGGTCCATTTGTGCATATTATGCATACAATAATATGTACTCCATTTGTGCATACTATGCATACAATAAATATAAATATAAATATAAATAGTATAGAGGTTTTTTTCTCACTCCAGTGAAGACAATGCATGAGTTCACATTGTGTTTAATGGCTGAGTATTGCACTCAAAGATTTTGATTGACTGTATGATAAATATTCAGTTCAACAGCAGTTATATATACATTTATCAGTATAACTGAAATTACAAGAACTACCCATATGCTTACAAAATAAGACCAAATTGCTTTCCAAGCCCTTTTCAAACATGCCCCCCCCCAATGTGTGCAGGTGAGGGGGCATCTGTAGGAACGCCGCAGGTTGTTGCTGGCAGTGCGGGGGTGTCCGTGGAAACACCACCAGCAATGGGAGGGGGGGGTGTGCACTCCTGCACTCCACCCATCTCCACCCACCTCAACCCATCATCCATGCACAGAGCAACTGGCACCAATGCCGTTTGCTCCATGTGTGTAGATGGGTGGAGGTGGGTGGAGATGGATGTGCGACCATGGGAACTGGAGCACACCTACCTCCACCCGCCGCTGGTGTGCATCAGTCTCCCCACCAACTGCAGCCCATTTGATAAAAGCCTAAGAACCTCATCTCCAGTTCTCAAAGGGCTATCCCAGTACATACCCCATTTGAATGAAGCCCAGAGAGGTCAATAGGAATCTTTTGATTTATTTCAGTAGATCAAACCTTAAGGTGCTATGTCCCCATGTGTCCACAGTTATTTAGAATACCCATACAATGACAAGGACATTTTTACTCATTTTTTGCACATGCTATTTGAAAAAAAAAGCTCTTGACATCATAAATTATTTATTTATTTATTTATTATATTGTTTTATACCCTGCCCCTTCTGCAAAGCAGCTTGGGCCAGCTTACAATTTAAAACAAAAATATAAAACATATAAAATACAAATAGAAAACCACTTTAGGGGAAAGCAATAAAAATATAAACATAAACAACTCCCCCTAACCTTCAACACCCCCCCCATCCCATCTCTCTCCATCCCCTCCACTAAGTGCCTGATGGAACAGCCAGGTTTTACAAGCCCGATGAAAAGTCAGCAGGTCTGGGGCCAGGCGAGTCTCCTCCAGGAGAGAGTTCCACAGCTGAGGTGTGGCTACCGAGAAGACCCTCTCCATATTGCCCCGCTGATTTACTCTGGGGACTTCCAAGAAGATGCCCCAGGTGGACTGCAGGGACCGATTGAGAACCTGGGGAGTGAGGCAGTCCCACAGATAGGTTGGGCCAAGGTGGTGTAGGTGAGAACCAATGGGCCCGGAAGAAAGAAGGCAGCCAGTGTAGAGAATGAAGCACTGATGTAATGTGCTCTCGGAGACCCGACCCCATAAGGAGCCAGGCCGTTCATTCTGCACCAGCTGCAGCCTCTGGGGCGGCTGCAGCTCCACATAGCTCTCTACGTGGAACTCCTCTAGGCTCTCTCTATGCTCTCCTCTACGCAGCCCCACATAGAGCGCGTTGCAGTAGTCTAGTCTCAAGGTAACAAAAGCATGAATGATGGTGGCCAGGTCGGAATCCAAGACATAAGACCAAAGCCGCCGAACCAGATGTAACTGGCAGAAAGCCCCCTTTTTCACCATCTCCACCTGGATATCCAAGTGGAGCCAGGAATCCAGGAGCAACCCTAGACTGTGCCTGGGAGACCACTGGGGGACAAACCCCATCAATGATGGAGGAAGTCACACCCACCACTCTCCCCACCATAACCTCCATCTTGTCAGGATTCAGCTTCAGTCGGCTTCACCTCATCCAGTCCCCCACAGCCGTCAAACATTGGGAAAGCACAGAGACTGCCGGGCCTGGATCTGATGAAAATGAGAGGTACAGCTGAGTGTCATCAGCATATTGATGACAACTCACTCTGAACCGCCTCACAACTTCAGCTAATGCCTGCATGTACACGTTTAACAAGAATAGAATAGAACCGTGGGGGACACTACACGAGAGGTCACGGGGGGAAGATGACATCCCTCAGCACCAACCGTTGGGTCCTACTGGTTAGGTAGGAATGGAACCATTGTAGAAACATCCCACCCAATCCTGCCCAGTCCTGCAAGTGAGTCACCAACAGCCCATGATCAACTGTGTCAAATGCAGCCGAGAGATCCAATAGGACCAGTAAGGTCAAATGTCCCTGGTCCATCTCCCAGTGCAGGTTGTCGACCAAGGTCACAAGTGCAGTCTTAGTGCTATACCCTGGGCTGAAGCCAGCCTGGGAGGGATCTAGGAAGCTGAGACCGTTATGTATGATTAACATATGAGGTTATTTTTTAAAACTTCACTTTAACTTTCTTTCTTTGCTATTCCTATAATACTCAGAAGTTCAAAGAAGCCTTTTAGGCATTACTACCCTTTCAATAATCAAATCACTGTTTTACACATCACAGGTTCATTTAATCTTTGCCAGATGACACCCCCCACCCCCAGTGCCCAATCATCATGGATAAAAAAAACATTTAAAATCCATAAGGCAAAAAACCCCACAACAACCCATGGATCCAGGTTCTTTTAAAATTGCCTGAATTCAAAATGAAATCTTGCTAAACAGTTCAATAGAAGACTGAAGAACTCTAATAAAAATGAGAAGTAGGGGTCCCCCCCCCCATTACTCAGTGAGGACACTGAATAAGAATCACCTTATCAAAGTTGTAGAACAGTTGGCCAAGCTTGGCAAAGTTTGATAAAAGCAGTTGACAAAATATTGCTAAGGAAGGTCATATTTTCTCTGGTTCAAAGGTGACAGGCCCCCTGCCTTTCCTTGATGCTGGTATGACTATCCCTCTTCCCTTCCCTCTTTCTCTCAGCCTCTAATAAGGGCTGCCTTTCCCCCCGCTGCCGTGAGGAACTTCATTCCCAGTGCAGAAGACAGCGCTGCCCCCTTCTTCTTTTTCTGCTCCTCCTCTCTTCTGTAGGGTGTTATTTTCTGCCTAATGGGGCATTCAAATGTTGGTCATAAGACAGCATCTGGCAAATGGGGAGATGAGAGAGCAAGCATGACCATGCACTGCTAGGGTCAGGAATAGGGCTGAAATGAGATTTTTCAAAAATGATACATTTTGTCAAAATCCTGTTTTTTGTTTTATCTCCAGATGAAACAAGAACCTCTTGATGCCTGACCAAATTGTTGGGCAAAAATATAAATAATAATACATATTTTTTTAAAAAATCATTGCACATACACAAAATGGCCACCGCTCTTAACCAAGATGGGTGCAATAATGTTGCCATCATTTTGGTTAAGGGCAGCGGCATTAGATCTAATGAATCATAATGCCACTATACAAGTCTATGGTGCAAAATAGACAAGTAAAATATCATAATGCCATTATAGAAAGTGTGGTCTATGGTGCGACCACACCTTGAAGACTGTGTGCAGTTCTGGTCACCCTATCTCAAAAAAGGTATAGTAGAAATAGAAAAGGTACAGAGAAGGGCAACAAAAATGATAAGAATTATGGAATGGCTCCCCTATGTAGTGAGACTGGATAGGTTGGGGCTCTTCAGCTTGGAGATGAGACGACTGAGAGGGGATATAATAGAAGTTTATAAAATCATGAGTAGTGTGAAACAAGTTAATAAGAAATGGTTATTTATCCTCTCTAATAGGACTAGGCCTATGGGACATTCCATGAAACTAACAGGCAGCAGATTTAAAACAAATAAACAAAAGTATTTTTTCACTCAATGCACAATTAAGTTGTGGAATTTGTTGTCAGAGGACGTGGTCAAGACCAGTAGTGTAACTGGGTTTAAGAAAGGGTTGGACAAGTTTCTGGAAGATAGGTCCATTAGCAACTATTAGCCAGGTAGGTTTGGGGAATGTAACCTCTTACTGTTAGGAGCTGGGAGCGAACAGCAGGGAATGGATTGCCCCATAGTGACCTGTTGGGTATTCCAAGAAAACTAGACTGGTCACCGTCAGAGGCAGAACGCTGAGCTCAATGGTCTGACCCAGTATGGCATTTTTAAATTATTATTATTATTATTATTATTAATTATTGTTATTATTATTATTATTAGCAAGCATTTACATAGCGTAAGCAATGTACCTGGTACTTTACAAAGTAATAGAATAGACACGGTCCCTGCCCTAGGGCTTACAATCTGAGAGATGGGGGGTGGGGGGAATAAAGGAAGGGGAACAGAGGGAGAGACAAGGAGTGTAACATTCGTGAGGATGCGAGGTCTCAGGTGCACATGCTTGGCTTGGTTACATCGAGAATAATGGCTGGTTGGTCCATGTGGTGAGGATATGTGTATACAGACCTTAGATAACAGATTGTACTGAATGGAGGGTATCAGCAGGAGTTAGGTGAGGGGATCAAGAAGTTGGGGAGGGCAGAGGTGGGTCTTGAGGGATTTGAAGGTACGAAGGGAGGGGACGAGGCAGATGTCGGCAGGGAGGGAGTTCCAGGCATGGGAGACAGCTAGGGAGAAGGGATGAAGGTGGTTAGGGGAGCAGGGGAAGTGTGGAAGCGCGAGAGAGGGGACATAGGAGGAGCGGAGTTCATGGACTGGAGTACGGAGGGAAATTAGCGCAGAGACGTAGGGGGAAGCAAGGTTGTGAAGAGCTTTATAGGTGAATTCTTAGCATGCACATAGTGCTTTTCATCCATAGACATCAGAGCACTTCATAAAGATAAATATCAGTTTCAGTTTATTTATTTTGCCATGACCTATTTGATCATTGGCAATTTCACAATGCAAAGTAATATACAAAATATAAAACAACATATAAACATACTCATTGCTTAACACTGACAAACTTTAAAATCAAATCCTATATTTCCCAAGCGTGATTTAGCAACAGTCCTCCGGATAGATACCAGAATCTCAATTAAAACTCTTCATATAACCCGCAATAACCCTGTATTCAATAATAGGCAGCTCACTTCAACACACCACTCTGGGAGAATATATACCCAGTGTTCCCCCTTTAAAAAACGTTTTCTAACAATAGATTGCCCTTTAACCTTAAACTACTTTCTGCTCTCTTTTTTGCTACCACCTTCCTTATTTCTTTTTCCATAAGGCATCCAATGGATGCCATCACTCGGGCAATCTTATAATTATTACCAGACAATAGAATTTTTATTTTCCTCTCCGACGTGAATTTTGTTTGAACATTTGTCTTCCTAAATAGGATTTGGTGTAATTTCATATATTGGGGGCAATGGAATAAATAATGTGGGAGAACCTCAATTTCCCCTTTGCAGCACTTGCAAATCCTCTCATTATATGGGATGCCTCTGTATCTTCCCTCTAAGACTGCAGATGGCATGACCTGAAATTGAAGGGCCAGTAAAGCTCTCTTTTGGTTAAATGTCATATCTCCTTTCAAAAACTCACAACCCTCCTTCTCTGGAATCAGCATTTTATACCAAGGAGCAGATTTTCCTTTTAAGGCCAATGATCTAGCTGACTGTCTATCCACATCCCTTATCCTGGTTTTAAGTATTTGTTTTACCAATTTAAAGGGGAAGGATTGCAGGAATAGGAAGGGTAATCCCAAATTCTCAAAAATATAATTAACCCGCTGCCACCATAGACCTTTTCCATTTATCTTTCCCTGTTTTTCTTTTAAACAACACCTCTGAAGATCTACCTCTGGGGAAAATTCCATTTTCATTTTTGAAATGGTCAAAGCCTCAATTATATGAGATTGCACTGACCTAACCCCCAGTTCCAATCGTAACATAGCCAAAGGGGTTGATGGTGGCACTTGAAGTAATCTCCTTATGAATTTATTTAAAATGGGATCCAATAAAGTCTTGATTGATGGCAAGTGACCTCAAATTAGTGCACCATACCTCAATTTAGCCAGAACCTTAGCATCAAACGCCTTGATTACTGGGGCAATCTGATGCCCCCCTTTTGTGTTAAAGAACTTAAAGATAGCACCCAAGATAGCTGTTGCGCTCTGCAATAAAGCGCTCAGATGTGGTACCCACGAGCAATTATATGAGAAAGACAGGCCCAGATAATTGAATCTCTTCACCTGGTCAATTTTAGTATCATCCATTACCCATCTCTCAGGTTTAAATATTCTTTGAAATACCAGAACTTTAGTTTTTTATAATTAATTTTAAAATCCTGTTTTGAACATTCAATCCCAAAATCATCTAGTAACCTTCTTAGTCCTAATCCAGAGGTTGATAGTAACACAGTGTCATCTGCATACATCAATATGGAAATTCTCCTTTCTTCTATTTTTGTGGCCATATATCTCCCTCTATCTCTAAGTTTGACAGTCAAATCATTTACATAAATAACAATGGGGCAATGAGAAAGCCCTGCCAGACCCCTCTTGTAGTTGGAATCACGTTGGTCAAAGTCCCCTTTTTATTATATCTGATCTGAATTCCTGTATTTGTGTACAGTGATTTAATCAACCACAGCAATCTCCTATCCATATACAGTAGCTCTAACTTCTCCCAAAGATGTTCCCTATTTATAAGATCTAATGCCAAAGAGAAATCTATAAAAGCAGCATATACATTCATAGGTCTCTGCCAGGGGGTTGAAGGAGCAACATCTCCCTGAGAAAGCCTTGCTGCTCTATGCTCTCCAGAGTGCTGAAGACTGCAGAACCAGCAAGACCCAGGAACTCCAGAACCTGAGGACAAACCCAAATCAGAGGGAACATTCTTGCCCAGCAGGAGCAATCATGCACCATGAAATGGTGGAGTGAACTAGAGGAAGCAGGAGAACTTCCTTGTGCAGTTGGACCGGGAAGGGTTGTGGCCTGCTATTTAGACGCATTGTAGCTGGTGGTGCTCCATTACGCAAGGGCCGGGAACTGTTGGAGACCGGTAAGAGTGGTGACTTAGCAGCTAGGGGGCCATGCCAGATCGAAGGAGCACAGGGGATTCACCCGTCCCCCCCATACGTCACTCCTACCCGGAAGCTTAAAAAGCACAGCAAGGCCTACGGCTGTGCCGGAGACGCGTGCTGGAGTGGCGCGCCTAAGGGCTGCGCATGGTCTTAGGCGCGGGACGGGCGAGGGCACCAGATATTGCATTTCCAGGATCTGTGAGCAAGCGACCACTATCTATTTGGAAATTGACTGTTCTACTCATCATTGTTAATTAAGGATATATTTTTGAGCTCTCTTGAGGTATTGTCATTGAAAGGCCGGCTACTAATTTTTGGACAGAGATTTATATGGTGATTATTTATTTATTTATTTATTTATTTTTATAGATTTCTATCCCGCCCCCTCCTGCAATGCAGCTCGGGGCGGCTATTTAAAGTGTATAGCTGCAGTTTGTCTCCCCTAACACTCTGTACTGTATTGTATTTTTTTAATAGCAATGTCCACTAAAAGTAAATGTACTAGACCACGGGTAATGAAAATATACCCACCCCCACAAGCAAAGGAAGATGAACCAATTTATAAGTACTTGGATACCATTAGCAAATAGATTTGAATCTCTAGAAAATGAGGGTAAGGGTTCAAGTATAGAGGGAATATTTCTAGAGGGAGAATTTGCTTCTATATCTAAACAAACTAGGTCAGAAATGGATATAATATATTACAAGGAGGATGGGGAAGGTGGGAAATCCATTATTCAGGTAATGGAAGCACACATACTTTGGGAAGAGGAACAACTTAGAGGGCCTAAAAGCCCTAATACGCTCCCCCCACCCCAAAAGAGTACAGTATATATGGACCAAAATGAGGTCTCAAAGGAGTTTCTAGCTAAACATGTTATGATTACAGCTCAGACTACAATATTTACTCTCTCAATTAAATTTACCGACAAGGAGGGTGAGTGAGCTGTCAAGACAGTTGGGGAAATCAGATTCCTTAAGCCAAACAAATAATGATGGACAGTCCCCCAAAGAGGATTTTGTAGCTTCTCAACCTCAATTGGGTGACCAACATCCTGAGTGTGTACAGGGAGATGGGGAGTGTATGATTTTTGAATCAATAAATGAGCAGGGCCAACAAGTCTATTTTATGTTTTGAAAGACTTAAAATAAGCTGGAGCTAAGTATTGCCCCCACGCCATGTGGGAATTTGCCATTTTGGAGTGCCCCCCTGGAGGTGGCAGAACATCTGAGGATATTAGCCCACTTACCAATTACTAGTAAAGTTATTGTAAAGGTGGAATCGGCGGGTGCCACTAGGACTAGAACAAATGTAATCATAACTTTTGCCAGTTCTAACTTACTTACCTTGGTTAAGGGGAGGGAAACATTTCTTGGTTTACATGGTATTTATCCCTCATTTGCATATGGTTCAAAAGTACAAGTTAATATGACGACTAATCAAATAGATAAAGTCGTTGGACAAAAAAAAATCTACATTCATTAGACCAAAGAATGGGGGGGGGGGGGACTCCCTGATTTTCCCCAGAAACAGAAATGGCAACAGTCACAAGAAGTGGGGGTGGAAATTCAACAAAAATCCCCAAAGAACATTGAACTATCTGAAGGGAACCGTGGTGAGCCTTATTATAAGAATATAAGTAAAAATGTGCCCAAAGAACAGGCTCTAATGGACTCTGGTTTTCTTCTCAATTAACTGTCTGTTCTTTATAGACAAATCTCAGAAGCCAAATGTGGGCCACCTATGGATTCTGAAGGTCCAGCCCACAATCATGTAAACCGAGTATTCCACCTGGACAGGTAGCTAAATTTAAAGTTAAACCTATAGTTGACCTGATGAATTCCTGTGATCAAAGAGACTCTATACACATCCCTGATTCCTTTAATCACCATACTGAGGGTCAGAAAGAGATAGATCTTCAGGAACCCTTAATAGTAGTCTCGTCTATAGAACCTGTAACGTCAATTCCAACTAGGAAACAAGGAAAAGAGCCACCCTTTGTATCCTCTCAAAATACTGTTATAGGCAGTTCTAATAACTCAAGTATGCCTCTGTTAGAAAGTCCTCCAAATCAAGTTGAACAGCACTCTGCTTTCATGATGTCCTCCCAAATTACGTTGTTAGATCAAGACATTGGAATCGAGAAGAATTTCTTATCCCAGGTCGATTGATGTCAGGAGTTAAAAGGGGCTAGGAATCTGTCATTCATAACATGGAATATTGCAGGATGGGCCAACAAGTCACAAGACTGGGAGTTTATGGCATACATTAGACAATTTAATGTCACCTGCTTGCAGGAGACTTGGTGGATCTCTAAAGGATTTGAACTGAGAGGATATAGGTCATGGGTTAAACCAGCGCAGAAGGGAGAATCAAGAGGTAGACCTAAGGGAAAGCTAATAATTATGATGACAGAGAACACCAAAGCTACAGTTAATGAAATAGATACTATGGGAAATAATATCCTTGCAGTGCGAATTACGGGAGAGTTACTAGTAGGGTCTTTCTTATTGCTAAATGTCTATAACCCGCCGGCTAACCAGGTCGAACATTTTTGGATAGCTTTAAAAGAAATAATAATAGACCATCAGGATAGGTTCCCAGAGGATGGACTAATAATAGTCAGGGACTTAGTGCCAGGTTAGGCGCATGCACAGCAGATATTCTTCAAGCTCTAGATTTAGATGTGACAGAAAATATGCTCCTAGACTATAATAGGGGTAGAATATCGAGGGATTTGAAGATAAATTTGGCAGGACAAGCCTTGTACTAACTTACCTTCGATCTGGCCCTTAAGATACTAAATGGGAATACCGAAGGAGATCCTACTGGCAGATTGACCTATACAGGTAGTGGCGGGGGTAGTGTCATTGATTATGTTTTTCTCTCTCCCACCTTAGAAGACTGTTTAGTAACCTTTATGGTTGGTGACCAGTTTTTGAGTGATCACTTGCCTTTACAGTTTATTTTGAGAGCTAATATAGGTGATACTAGATCCTTTTCTGATGGGGAAGATAGATCTATAGTTCAAAGTTGTCCAGCTCGATGGTCCCCGGAACTAGAATCAAAGGTGATAGCCTTCCTTAGCCAACCAGAGGTGGAAGGGCTATGTAAACAGATAAAGACCACAGAGGATGTTTCACAGGTGCTTGAGTTATGGTCACAATTCGTGACAGAACTGAAATGTGTACTTACCTTTGTTCCAAAGAGTAAGAACTACTTTCACAATAGAGACCTGGGTTGGTGGGATAAAGACTGCAAGTTGTCAAGGGTAGCCTTGAAGAGAGCTGTTCATAAACTTCATAAATATAAAAATCCGGCATTGGTGGAGGAATATAGGGCTATGAGGAAAGTATATAAATCCCTAAAAGCTAAGAAAAAACAAGAGCACAATGAGGCACAATGGGCTGAAATGCTTGATACAATAAAAAGGAAGGATATGTGAATATTCTGGAGATTGGTAAACAAATCTAGTAAAAGTGGGAGGAGGTCAAAGGAGATTCTGATTCCTTCGTTAGTCTGGACAAAATACTTTGAGAAATTATTCAGTGCTTATGAGACTGAATGTAGTAAAAGTTGGATAGATTTAGATCTCCCATATTGGAGAAGGTTTCACTGTCAGAAGTGATTGAGGCCATAGGAAAATTAAGAGGGGGGAAAACCGCAGGGATGGATTGCATTCTTCCTATAATGTGGAAAACCAGTATAATTGTGTATATATATAAAAAGGAAGATAGGAAAGATCCTAGCCTTCTTTGTATTATCTCCAAAATATACACAAGACTCCTGCTACCTCGCCTACAGGATTGGGTAGAGATGGAAAGCATTGTGGCAGAAGAGCAAGCAGGGTTCAGGTGTAATAGATCTACAACTTCCCAGGCATTTGTTCTCAGCCATATAATTGACAAATATAGAAGATGTAAAAGGAAGATCTACACAGCCTTTATTGATTTCTCAATGGCTTTCGATCTTATATGTAGAACTAATCTATGGATAGACCTTAATAGACTGCAAATAGATCAGCGCCTCCTAAGTCTAATTAAAGCACTGTATTCTAATATTGTGTCACAGAGGAACATAGGGTCACATACGTGTGATACTGGCCTACATGTAGACTACAAGCCTAGTAAATATGTAAAGCAAAAGGTGCAACATGTATGTAATGTTACAGTTGAGAACTGTAAAACCCAAATCAGGACTGTGACACTGACGAAACTCCAGGAAATGCAAAGAGATAAAAAGAATGTGTATTGGGAATCCTGGCCAGACAGAACCCTGTGGAGATGGAGATCAACCTTCAGGTTTGCCTGGGTTGCCTACATCATGGACCTCAGGTTTCTCCAAGGCGGGAAAGCCAAAACAAAGGGTATTTTCAGATGTTACGGGCAGCCGATTCACCACAGTGAACCACCAGGGGGGGTGAGCAGCGCAACCACGCCCGGGGGTGGGAAAACGACCCAAACAGACGTGCCGGGAAGGGGACCATGGGCCGGAACTGGGCCGCGCCATTGCGGGCCGCGGCAGCACAATAGACATGCAGCCGAACCCCTGCCGGGCGCAAAACCCCCACAAGGCACCGGGCAGGGGCGGAACACAGACATGGCCGCCTGAGGGCAAACGAAGCCACAAGGCACACAAGGGAACGCCCACACAAGGGAAACGGGAAGGGAGGGGGGAAGAGCGAGAACAGGCTGACAGCC